>ML783597.1:350416-372608 GCA_009831015.1 Picea engelmannii
GTGTATGATATAATATATCATATATTCTATGATATATTATATCATATAATATATGTTATATTCTATGATATAATATATCATATTATATCATGTAACCCCAATCAACTTTAAGTAATGTACTCCTCAAGTAAACATAATTTTTTTTTATATATTTTTTAAAATTTCAAATAAGAAGTGTTTAATGTATGAATGGACATGAGTACCATAATATATGTTATATCATGTGATATAATATATCATATTATATCATGTAACCCCAACCAACATTAAGTAATGTACTTCTCAACCCAACGTGCTTATTTCAAGTATATATATATATATATTAAATTTCAAATCAAAAGTGTTTAATGTATGAATGGACATGGGTTCTTTATTCAAAACCAAAGTACTTTAAGAGTACTTTTCTTAAAACACTACCATAGTTAACTATGATTTCCATCCACCATTTAGAATGTGACAACTCACCACCTTTAACTCAAAAAATGCCAAGTCATCCACAGGGGATGATGCCATCTTCTGAATTGTGATTGACTCTTATAAAATGGATTTTGGTGGTACATTTTTTGTTTTGAGGCCCTTCTTTGACCTCAAAATTCCCCTAATGGGGTTTTTGGATTTTGAAACTAATTGTAGAAGATAGATAAAACTCCATGCCATTGTGATAATCCATTAGTATTCTACTTCTTATTTTATTTATTTATTAGATGATCATATGGTTGTGTACTAAATGGGATAGTTCCACAAGCTAGTATGAGGTTGAATGGAGTTTTATCTTAATACCCATATGGTCCAGTCATCCAATTATACTATATGTATGTTGTTGTCTGTTAAATTTTAGGATTGGATCATTGTCCATTTCAACTTAGATGAAATTCTATTATGGACACACACATGTGAACACAGATTTTTCTCATAGCTTCATTGTTTGTTTTTTTATATGGTAATAGATCTATGAAACTCACTTAAGTGGCCTTGCTCTTGAGCTATTTTACAATCCTATGTGAGAAAAGTGGGTTGGTTATTGATTTTTAACAAGTTGTTATGATCTTAAAAAATGGAATCGATGTCTATTGTGAGAGGTGGATGGATTTAGGATATTTCCTTAGTGCTCAAGCTCACTGGGGTTTCCTATTTAATGTCCTTTCTGCATTAGGTTACAACTACAGGCTATCCTACATGAGAACATGTAGTTTATGATTTAACTTCATAGTGAATGAGATAGTTTTGTCCATTTAGATGAGATGAATAGAGTTGTATGTGAATAACCACATGGTTTATTTCTACTTATAGTCAACCATGGTACGAATACCCACATGGTCTAGAACTATGTTAAAATTCAAGATTGGATCATTGTCCATTTTAGCTTAGAAGCAATTCTATCAAGCATATAAAAGAACTTGATTGCTAATATTCAATATTGGATCATTATGTGGACATTGAATTGGATCCCAACTCTATTGTTTGAATTTTGTTTCTCTTATATGGTAATAACTTTGTGAAAATTTCTTGAGCAATCTTTCTATTGAGCCGTTTTACCATCCTATGTGGGAAAAGTGGGTTGTACGGAAATTGGTGACAAGCTGTTATGATCTTCAAATCACATAATGTTGGTGACTGTTATGAAAGTTGAGTGTTATCCTTTGAGCTCAATCTTATTGATATTTCTTATTTAGTGTCCTTTTTGTATCGATTTAGAATTTATCCAACATGAAAAATGTAGTTCAAGACTTATCATTGTTCTTATGTTTTCCATTCGAGGCTTTTCTAAATATAATGTGCCTTAGCTCAATCCTTTTCCATTTCCTCAAGATATTTAAAATCTATATTAAATACACATACTTGTATGCCTGGGAAAAATAATTGAGTGATAGTTTTAAAGTCTTTGGTAGATGTATAACACATTCAAAATGAAAATTTTGTTTGGTGTTGACTATCCTAAAGCATCCTATTGCATATATAGATTTTTTTAGTTAAAATTGAGCCCTCCCAAACTCACATTTACCCGATAAATTATGTACAAAGAACCAATTGACTACATACAACCCTTCAATACCACTATATGATGACATGACATAATTGATCAATCATGTTGTGTATCTAATGCATTCTTAGATTGAACCCTTCTATAGACTTCTCGTGAACCAAGAAATGCAAAAGGATAATTCAATGTTTGGACTAAGATGTAATGTCAAAAATGTCTTTTAATGTCCTGGGATTATAAAATAATTAACACCAATTGGTGGTAAAGCAAACTTGTGAAAAATTGATATTTTGGGTTCAGTGAATAAACAAATTTCTTGGGTTGGCTATTTTGACCTCACATCATAGCTAAAGTCCTAAGTTAATGCTAATAATTATATTATAATAACACATTTTCATTTCAACTTTATTGAATTGGGAGATATTGAATTAAGAAGCAATTGCGATGGTATGAACTAGGTTCCTTTTCTAGCCTCTTCCTTTAGATAGGGCTCTTTTTTCCTTCCTCTTGCCATCATTCAAAATTTTATTCTCACATTGTAAGCGTCCTTAAGGTGGTAAATATGGATATATGTCCTTGTTTTGTGAATATTCATTTAGTCATTTTTCTCCATTGTTTTTAGAGTTAAAATGGAATGTAGCATCTTCTCTTTTTTTTTAATATGAGGTTTTACTTGTTACTTGTAATAATTGGAATTACAATTTTAGTATGTTGTTAATTCATGTCATTCTTCTGTGTGGTACAAGGACATGGTAGGATGGCTATGAGGCCATATTCTTGTGTTTTCTGCTATATTGGTGCATTTCATGGCATTCCTAATCTGTAAACAGTGGGTTTATGGCATGACCATTTCATCAACATGGATACTCTTGTAGAATGAATTTGCTTCTATGTTATTTGGTTTGTTAACTGCTTGGATTGCGTCGTTTGTGGTTTCCAAACCAATGTTAACTAAGTTCCCTCACTATGGGAACTGATTAATTTACCAATGAGATAAATGAGAACATGTCCAACTATAAATGAACATTTAGTGGATGAATCAAGTCACTTACTAATATAGATAAACGCCCAAGGTGAGTTTAGGCACTCAACATCAGAGAAAAATGAATTGGGGTGAGTTTAGACACTCAGTATCATAGAAAAATGACCTGGGGTGAGTTTAGACACTCAACATTAGAGAAAAATGACCCGTGACAAGTTTAGACTCTCAACACTAGAGAAAAAATGACCTAAGGTGAGTTTAGACATCCAACATTAGAGAAAAACAACATGGGAGAAGTTTAGACTCTCATCATCAAAGAAAAATGAGTCGGGGGAAAAGGGAAGATTCACAACTAAAGAAAAATAACCCAACTATGAATAACTTCGACCAACTTCTTAGTTGGGATGCCCAACACTAAGAAAAACACCCACAAAGGTATAAATTTGCCCATGCATAAGTAAATCCGCCTAGAAACAAAATAAAATTCCCAAAAGAGTGAATACAATTTGTGGGTGAGTGGAACCTCAGTCAACAAGAAAAAACGTAGCTCAAAGAGGATTGAGCTAATGAAGTTTGCATCTACTAATCAGAACAAAAATTTCAAGCAATAAAACTCAAACTAGAACTACAATATACCTCCATGGAGTAGATTACACCCACACAATATAAACAATAAAGATTTGTTTTTCTTGGGAATTTCATTACAATGGGTGAGCTATGCATGCCCATAAATCCCATGCATTTTTACTCACAAAAATAAATGCAGATGGTCATGGCTCAAACATGCTTTTTCTCATTGTGGACAAACTCCTTGAATCCTTTGTCCATTGATATTCAAGCAGAATGCACTCATCGAGCTCTCATCTCCGCAAACTTGCCAAGTTCTCCTTACCTCCCATTTTTTTTCGTTCTTCACCACAACCTTCATTTTTAATGGGATGCCTTTGGAAGAACAAACATCACAATGGTTCACTTATGCTTCCAACTTTGTCAAAAAAGACAATACAATAAAAAGAACAATTACAAATTTACAAAGTATTTTGGGTGAGGATCCAATTCAGATCAATTCCTGGCTCTACTAAAAGACATTTACTACATTTAGATTGTTGTTGGTTGTTGTGTGTATTCAATGAAACACATTTTCTTTTTTAATACTTATAGGAGAATCTAGCCACATTGAATACAAAAATAATGGTTACCATATAAAGGCAATGATAGATAAAAAGGAATTGCATAATCAAGTAAGTTAATAACTTCTCAAAGGATGTTCTTGTAGCATCCAACTAATGGCCTAGAAATAGTTCTACATTTGTGTGTTGTGTCTTGGGCCTAAATTGATCATTGTCAATGCTCAACCACACATTTGGAGACTTAAGGGAAGAATTTTGGGTTAAGTTGAAACAACTTAAATATAATGGATACTTACTGAAAATTGCATTGGGTTGAAATTTTGCAATATCTAATAGCCTGCCTACAACATGCATTTTCCTTTGTTGTTCTTGTATTGCTTTGTCTGAGATAATATTGTGAAAAATGCAATGGTGGTGGTGGTTGGAAATGGGAATGGAATGAGATGAATGAAGAATAAGAAACAACTACAAAAAATCAATGGCAGCGTGAAATCCCTTGTCAATGTGGACCTTTTATGAAGGGCAACAGGGCCAATGTGGTTGAGCCAACCAAAAGAAGGATACAAGATTAGGAGGAGGAGGGGGAGGCTTCTAGAGATGATGGATCTCTATACAAGTATTAGAACCTCAAATTTTATTATCATCATCTCAACCCACAAAGATTTTTCTTGAAAGAAACTACACAAGTTGCATGTGCTACCTTCAATATCCATAATGATATTCCTCACATAGATGAAGCATATGCAAAGTTTAAGATAATTTATACAAAGTTCTAGATTGTAGATAGAGTAGAGGGGTTGAGGTTGGATGGATGTAATCATTTGGAACAAAGTTAGAAAGTGTGTTTGGACTATTGTGGATTTGGGTTGTTTACATACCACCAACAATTACATGAGTGGGAGTCTTCTTCCTTCGAGTTATCTCAAATTTCTTTGAATTCATTGAGTTCTCACGCATTAGGTGTAGATCATGGCTTCATTGAGAAGGACTTGATGAAGAGAAACATGTAGTGTATTAAATTTTTATATTCCCATGAGTGAGTATACCATGGTTTTTATTGTTAGCAAAGGCTTTGCATTCACATTGCTAGTGGACTCATATCCATTTAATTAAATTAGAGGCCATTTGAATTGTATGATTATGAGAGCTACTATGTGAATTGGATGACTAAGGGTTCCAAGAACAAGGGGGACAAGTTACAGATGGCTTGTTTTAAATGGCCATCTATGAGGCTTTATCCTAGTGAGCTTAAGAGGGAAATTTGACATAAGATGAACAATAAATGATTATGTAGTGGACTTTTTGTGTTTCCTATGCAGTCAAGGGTGATAAGGGCCAAATATTCTTATCAATGGAACAATAGATGGGGTGGCATGTGCTGTTGGATGAAGATGCTCTGGGTCTTAACGACATGGATTCTCTTGAAATTTATTTATTCAAGCTTGATTTTATCATCATGTCATTTTATAAGGTTTTTGGTCATGACCCAACTAGATTTGGATGCCTTTTCATTAAGAATTTGGTGATGGACAACCTTGAAAATCTAGTTGGAGCTCTAGCAATTGGATTGGTAAGGATTTTTCCACCTTCCTCCCCTTCTTACCTAAATAATTATGTAGATGAACAAGACAAAAAGTGCACAAGAGATGATGTTGATGTTGATGATGAAGAAACCATGCCTAAATTTCACCAGGGATTCCACTTACTGGCCTTTCTAGTACGTTCTCCTCATTATAGGTAAGGGATATTTTGAGAGTGAAAGGGATATTTTTTTTAGGGATGCATTTGGTGAATATATTGAGAATGGGTCTACAGGAAATTATGCAAAGTGCCATTTGCAAGGAAGACATGATTGAGAACTTGATTTACATTGACTTGGGTCAAATACCTTTACCTCTGAGCACTTTAGAGGCATCTCTTTTCAGAAAGTGAATCCTCTCATAAGCACCCATTATAATCTTCCCACTATATCCCTACAAAGTCCCTTATTTGACTAAGTAAACCAATATTCAAGTGTGATATCATCTGATCCACTAGTGTCCTCAATCTCATTAGTTCTAGTTCTATCAAATTCTAGTTTTGCTAGACCAAATTTGGTCATAGAGGCATTTGACGCTCAAATGAGGCATAAGTAGACTATACTTTGCAAGACCAAAAAAAGATGGAAAATACCAAAAAATGAGCATATTGATTCTAGGGAGAGACATGAAACAACACAGGTGAATGTGACTACTATATTAAGAGGTTTAAATGGAGGACTCAATTTGATTTATGAGGATGAGGTGGGATCATTTGGAAGGATTTATTCTCAGATGTTTTCTAAATAGAGAAATATTTATCTCAT
This sequence comes from Picea engelmannii, assembly GCA_009831015.1. Lineage (NCBI taxonomy): Eukaryota > Viridiplantae > Streptophyta > Pinopsida > Pinales > Pinaceae > Picea > Picea engelmannii. The sequence continues at coordinate 356,854 of ML783597.1, forward strand.
CATAAAGAATGCAGAGAGATAAATAAATGATTGTACTCTAGGTTACAATTTGAGCTTCCCTTGAAAGAAGCATCTCAAAGCACGTTTAGAGAAATAATAATTTGTAATGAGCATACAAATAAGTCAATGCCATCTGCAAAAGAAGTTAATTCCATAATCAATGTTAGCATAATGGATGACTCTATAGAACTTGGACATCGTAGTGAGGTTGGAAACAAGGAGGAAAATGCCATGCAAGGGAGTCCTCAAGTATGCAAGACCAAGGAAAATGTGACATGGTGAGAAATCGAGGGATATTTTAGATTTTAAGGTGGGAGAGAGGAAGGTAGGATTTTGTGTTTGGATTACATTGATAACATTGGCAACATGAGAATAAGGGTGCCATTTAGTAGAAAGGAATATGTAATTTCACATTATCAAGATGAGGATGAAATACACAATATTGAATTACCATATGAGCAAGAGTGGAATGAAATGGAATCGTGGAGTCTCAACTATGTAAATGCAATTCCTTGTCTTCTAATGATTTCATGTACACTAAAGTACACCTTCATATTATGTAGTCATAGGTTTGATTTCGTGGCATGAACTTCTCTTGCATTTGAAAGGTACTTGAGTTTTTCTATGGTTTCATTCTCCCATCTCTATCCTAGTCTTAATATCTATTTCCAATTCCTTTTTCTTTTTCTTGGAATATAACTCCACATCTGAGTTTCCATCAACTCCTTTGTGACCGTGTTTCTTTTTCCCTTTCTCATGTAACCACTCAATAGACAAGGTTTTTATATTTGCTACTTGTTTCTCTAAGAGAAGTATTTGCAACTCAACACTACTAGTCTTTGGAGACTCATATATGGTCTAGTAATTTGAGCACTACTTTCCCCTTCTTCTTCTATCAATCTTTGGGTCGAACACTACCATCTCTCCACCTTCTAGCAACTTCTTCAATCAAATGACAATCCATTGTACGTTTCCATCCAAGATAGGAATATATATTCTTTGATACCAATATGATCCATAAATGATATGCCTATGGCCTATCCATTTCACCAACATAGATCCTCTATGAAATGAATAATCCAATTGATGTCCTTGCAATTTGTTAAAACTATGAGATCAAATTCTTCAAGGCAATGAGTATATTTTTTTCATAATCTCTCGACATGATTCCTTCAAGGAAAACAATACTATCCAAGCTATTGACTAGGATTCTTGGCTTGATTGTCACAAATGTGTAAAAAAAACACTTTCAATGTCTCGCTATTACCAATCAATTTATGACAAAATGTTTATGACAAACACCATAACTATCATGTATTGTTTCTTCCATGCAGTCACATGAATGTTAGTGCTACTCTTAACATACATTTAAGTCACCAGTGATTCATACAAGGAATTATCACGATTTAGATTTCATGATTGGTTGTCCAAGTTTAATGGTGCATGCAACTGCATAGTGTTCAAGACCAATTTAATGTGTTGTGGCTACTACAAGACTCATCCCAGTGTTAGCATATCCAGTGTACTAACTATTAATAATTTAAATGGAGCTCTATCATACACATACATGTCACCTTCCTCCCTTGTTTCTCACAAATAAGACAAATAATAAGAATGCACATGTTTATAAAGGAGAATGCATGGCATTGTCACCAAACACATTAATGGAAGATGATTATTTATAACATCAAACTAAATGAGCATAATGTTTGCTAGCTATAGGCTACCACTCAATGTTGGATGCCAAGGAGGTGGCAATCCAAACAAGATTTAAGTTTTTACCAAACCTTGCTCTTGTATAATGATTCCAACCTTCAAGCTATTGTTGGATGAGTTGATTAAAGACATGTATGGGTCCAGTCATTGCCCAATTAGAAAAAACCCAAACAATGAACTAGGGAGTGAATTGTTTATTACAAGGAATTGAGAATAGAAATTTAGTTGATAAGTGCAACATATTTGTTCCTATAGGGTGTACAATGTACATTCATGTAAATATTCATGAAACACTTATGAAAAATAAGTGAAGCACTACTACAATCTATGTAGTTGTGCATTGTAAAAAAACTATGTCAAAATTGAATAGTTAACAATGAAAAATTGGAGTCACTTGACATAACTGTTTTGATTGCTTTCTAAAAAAATAGGCAAAAATACTAACCCGGATTCATGTTTTTACCCTATAGCCATTTATCTCATTGAATACAATTAAATGGATGGTTTGAAGTTCATAGCTATTGTAGTTATGAAAACAATCAACAAGAAGTGATTTCAAGGAAGAATTAACCATAATATAATAATAAATTCTCACAACAATTCACTAAAATGCACCTAAGAACCATAATTCCATCACACAAAGATCACATAACAATAAAATAACTCATAACTAATAGAGATTTTATCCTGAAAATCCAAATGGAAAAAAAACAACATTTGAATGGCTTTGGTTAGCCTTTATTTCTCAACATACTTGCAAGTTTACAACTTAGTCTGGCTCTGTGGTACATTTACATTCTTCTCACAGGAATTTGGATAACAATCACTTATAATCTTTGCCAAAGAACGCCTTCTACATTGCTCTGCCTTAGTTTATAGGAAAACAAATGTTTTGTTTGATTCAACTAGAAGGTCAGACATCCCCAACTGTTCAAATTTCCCAACTCCAATGCTTCTATTCCTTTTTCTTCTTTTTTGATAGCGCTTTAGTTCTTAGTTCTCGTATGTTTTATTTTTCTTTTTGTTCTCCTTTAGTATTATCATTTATTTTCGTGCTTTTCTCGACATTACAACATTAATTAGCAAAGTGGACGCGAGTTGCTTCAATGTGGGGTCCTTCACACTATCAACCATCTCTCTAATCTTTTCATTTGCATCTACAACCATGTGCCTCACTTTCATCATCAAAAACTCTTGATTTGTTGAGTGCCTTGTGTTACTCTAAACCAAGATCCATTTAAATGATTTTTTCATTCTAATTCAGATCATATAGTGAAAATGAAGAAGGAAAGAATGATAACAAAATATTATATTAAAATGATATATGCTAGTAAAGACAAAGAAGTGATGATTGATAAGAAAGTGTGCACTTTGGAAAGGATTATATTGAAAACTGATCATCAAACTCTTGATTTGTTGAGTGCCTTGTGTTACTCTAAACGAAGATCCATTTAAATGATTTTTCCATTCCAATTCAGATCATATAGTGAAGATGAAGAAGGAAATAATGATAACAAAATATTATATTAAAATGATATATGCTAGTAAAGACAAAGAAGTGATGATTGATAAGAAAGTGTGCACTTTGGAAAGAATTATATTGAAAACTGTATATATGATAGTAAATCTAATTTAAATAAACATTATATGGAAAATGATACATAAAAATGAAGAACTAAAGAATGATAAGGAAATTTGCGTATTGAAAATAAATATGATCACATTAACTTTTAAAAAAGTAAATATTAAAAATGATATTAAATTTTAATAAAATTATATATTAAAAATAATATATAATAATAAATATGAAGAAATAAAAATGTATACTTAATATTGAAAATGATATCAAATTTAAGAACAAGAGACCAAAACATGAATCATACTCCACGGTTCTCCCATTAAAGCCTCTATGCTTATAGAGGAATGAGACCAAAACATGAATCTACTTTAAGGCTTTCTCACATTAAAACTTTCAAAAGACTTGTATTAGAGAAAGTTAATTTAGTTTTGAAAACATATTTTTCAGGCTCTTTATATTCGAAATTTTAGAGTCTAAGGCGAAGTTTGAATGTATGGCTTCACTATGTTCGTTTTTATTAACCCTCATGACAGTGGGTGACATCGTCTAAATTTTTTGAGAAGCAAATGCATTGTAGAATAATAAGGTAAAGTGAAATTTGGAATTATATTGACGATGAAATTTGATATTTAACGGTACAAGAGAAAGGAGATATATTTTTTAATTTAGTATAAAAAAATATAATATTTATATAATCATGTTAAATAAAAGACTATGTTGTCTAACTGTTTTATGTATAAATCTACATGAAATCACAATTTTTTTGTTATTTAAATTATATTTTTGAATATAGAAAAAAAAACTCTAGAATTTTTATTATACATAACCACTTTAACTAAATAAAGATAAAATTAAACAGAAAATATTCCCAAAGACCAAAAAGTAGAACAGTTAAACTACCCTAAAAAAAAATGTAATATTGAAATTATAATGTTTTATGAATATGTAATATTAATTCTAATTAACTTAATAAATAGTATAAATTAATTTTTATATATAATAAATTCATAATTAAAATAAATCTAAATATATAGATAAAAATAATAAATCCAATTTTAAATAAAACATGGAAAACCAAAAAATGGATTGTAATATTTGCTCATACACAAACCATGTTGAATGTTGATATGCTATTAACAAGTACCTAGTTTTAATTTATAGTGGTTATCTTATAGTTGTTTATTTTTCCAATGATTTTATATAGGTTATCTTTATGGAGGCTTCATCTTGTTGACCAATATTCTATCACCTTCACTTCATTAATGAAGAAGATTTTTAAATTATGAAAAATAAGATTAATATAATGTAGGTATTAGGAGGATGTGAGGTAAGATAAGATATATATGTATCGAGAGTATAAAATGGGATATTAAATAAAAAAAAGTTTTTTTTATTAAAAAGATGTATTGAGAAAAGTTTAACTAAATTTTTTTGGGAAGTATTTATTAATATTTAGTTAAATTAGGAATATTCTTTAATATCTCATGAACTAAACTGATAATATATACTATGTCACAAGTTCAACACCGACATGCAGTTTTCTTATACTTGCTGAATTTACCATAAGTTCATGTAATAAAAATATTGACTTCTCATTCATTCTTTGTTAAAAAACTAATTTAATATACTTACTTTGCACAAAAGTATAGCCACATTCTTGTATGTATCAAAGTCAAATTCGTTTCCTCCATTTAAATCCAATCTGTGTAGCAAATCCAATAGTTTCCAAAGTTTTTCAAACAATAGCATCGAATTAAATAGTTTCTCAAGCCATTATCCTGGCAGAATGCCCTTCTAACAACTTTGGCTCCAAACACAAAGCCTAGCTACTGCATTGTCAGCAATAATTCATTGTTACTTAGGCAAATAATATTGTAGGCACCCATTTATTGCAGATGATTGTTTCACAGCTGCTTCACTCTATAATATATATAAATGTCCTGATGCAAGAAGTATGTAGTAAAAAAAATTGATCACATGCATGATGCAACCTCAGTCCGTTTGAAGGACTGGCCAATATCAATCACAAACCGATACTTCACATCTCCCTTCTCCATTCTCTTTATTGCAGTGTTGACATAATCTGCAGAAATCTTCTCAATCATGCAAGATATATTATGCTCACCACAGAAGTTCAGCATCTCTTGCGTCTCCTTAATACCCCCTATCATGCTTCCCCCGACAAGCCGCCGACCTGCATAAATAGACTCAAAACTTCAGTACCTCAACTACTACCATAATCAAAATGCCATTCAAGTAACAATCAACATTATAAAAAATCTTCTGAACCAAATTTATGATAATGAATGTGGGAAAAACAAATTCTCACCATGTACCACAGCTAGAGGAGAAAACTGCACTGGCTTGTCTGGGAGGCCAACCATGACAAGTTTTCCATTGATTTTGAGTAAGCTGAGAAAGGGCTCTAAGGGATGGGAAGCAGATATTGTATCGAGTATGTAGTCCAGAGATTTTGCTGCACCCTGAGAAAGAGATAAGCAAACTGAGCACCCAATAAAGATAAGATATTCATGAAGATTTCTATTTATGGGATAATCAGAACATGTATCTGTACAACTTGTACAATTCGAGTGGTTTTACTGGTTAAGAGTATGTATTTCTTCTTAGAAAATCACAAGTTCAAATTAGTCTCACGAATAAAGGGGTTTCATACACCAATTTGATAACTTAATCCTTAAATCTTAAAGAAGAAAATCTATAATTCAGATTTACTATCTTTTCTAGAAATAGAAAAATCAAAACTTGAAAAAACAAAAAAGTTTCATACAAATCAATTCTTGAAAAAGAAAATCTATGAATTGGGATAAATACAGGTTTTTTTTAGAAGTAGAGGAATTGGAACTTGGCGTTATAGGACACTTGACCAGAGATTTGTATAAAATCAACCAAAAAGCTTTTATTGAAAAACAAGACTAGAATTATGTGAATTATGTGACTTGACAAGAGACTTGTATAAAATCGACTAAAAACTTTTATTGAAAAACAAGATTAGAATTACGTGGAATTTCAGTGATAAAGAATATAAATGATACAAAAGAGTACAAGCTGCAAGGTATTTGGATGAGAATAGAGCTTCTTGTCTGGTCTACTCTATAGATGGCCTTCCCAGCCAAAGGAAGACTTCATAAAAGGAGATTAATAGAAGAGGTGCCCATGTATAAGTTCTAAAGATCTGCACTTGATTACAAGAACTTTTTATAAGCATGTTTATATCACAACTCTATTGTGAATCGTTCTCCTGATTCTTAGGTGTAGACACAAATCTATCGAGAGTGTTAGGTAGGTGATCAGGATGGTCACTAATGCAGCCAAAGAGATGTGTCAGAAAGTTTGAAGATTTGCCCAAAGAAAGAATAAGTAAAATTGATAAATTTTGGAATTTGGATTCTATAACAATTATGTTCATCTCTTTGTTACCAGAACTATAAACGGGACTAAGATTTCTGGGGATAAGAAACTTAATGAACCCACCTCCTCCCAACTCATATTATATACATATAAACTTGATCAGTAATGTTCTAAGGTATTGTCGATACAGGACTGGAAACCAGAATTGGAATGGAACATAAACAGGTGTCTTGGCCATGTTTCTACCTGAAAAGATTTTGATAAGGTAGATGTAAGAACTAGATCTCATCCAACTGCCCTGCTTGCATAGAGAGGTTGGAGGAAGGCTATTTTTATGTGACGATAAAAGATGGATAACAGTGAACACAAACCTGCATCTGCTTCGGGTCTTTGCTGATTAAGAAATGATCTGCTCCTAAAGTTTCTCTGGCTTCCTTTTCTTTAGTAGGAGACGTGCTGATAACTGTAACTTTCAGGCCAAAAGCCTTCCCAAACTTCACAGCCATGTGCCCTAAACCACCAAGACCTGCCACTCCCAAGCTCTTTCCAGGCTCTATCATCTGGAAGTATTTCAGTGGGCTGTAAACAGTTATTCCCGCACACAACAATGGTGCAGCAGCATCCAATGGAAGATTGTCTGGAATCTTCAGAACAAACCTATATGGACATTATAAACTTCGAACAATAAGAATAGTCTTACTCCAGCTCTGGGAATTATAAGCCTGTAAATTACATTAACTTATTAATCAACAGATCAAACGCTAGCTTTATGATCTACCTCTCATTGCAAACCATAAGTGAGGAGTAGCCACCAAAAGTGACAGTTCCATCCAGATTAACACTGTTATAAGTCCAGATTAGTTTATCACAATATTGCTCCTGTCCTTTGCCACAGGAGTCGCATGCATGGCAGCTCCCAACCAAACAACCAACCCCAACACGTTCACCAACCTTGAAATTCTTCACTTCAGCTCCAACCTCTGTCACGATCCCCACGATTTCATGGCTGCATGACACGACGAAAAACCAGACAAGTAATAATGTATGAAGGAACTGTGAAGTTGTAGATCCTTCAATAAAAATATCATTCATTGTTTGACAACTATTATAAAATCCGCTGTGAAGGTGATAACCTGAACGATGAATTGGTTATATGGTCTTCAGAAAATTTACCCTGGAATAACTGGATACATTGTGTTCCTAAAGTCATTACGAAGAAAATGGAGATCAGAGTGGCAAACTCCACAATATGCAACCTGAAAAGTCACATCCTCAGGCCCCGTTGCCCTGCAATCAAGAGAGATTTGTAAATTACCAAACCATATTGATCTTCCAGTTGTAAATCAATAAAATAAATAAATTTTCAGAACTAAGTATTATCAAATAATTGTTTATCTTTCCCTCCAAGCATCCTTACTTATGAATTCCCCTGCGGATCCTCAAAATAATAGAGAATTTGTTCTTGAATTAAAACTTTGATCTGACACCAATTAACCTGTTAAATTTTTTATGCAAGGGTGTTTTTATCACCCTCCTTGTTGATCTTGGCTACTTATGATATTGTTCCTTTTACTCTCGATTTAGAGACTCCAACACAAAGCCTATCATTCTTTTCTTTACCTTTAAGTATGAGTCCAACCTATTTGATCTACGTTGTTATGATCCCAGAGAACTCTTTGAGCAGGGACTCTTTATAGGTCGGGTATCTGTCAACCATCTTACTAAGTATTCTTTTATTCTACTATTTGGCATTTTACAAGTTCTTCTCCATTGTAAGTGTACCTCTATATTTGAATAGATGAAAGGTGAAAACATATTTTCCAAATTGGACCTAAGGTTTGGCTATTACCAAATCAAAATTATAAGGAAATCTTTTAGAAAAGCAACTCTCTAAATACATTGGATAATGAATTTGCAGTGCTTTCATTTATCTAGTGCTCTTTATAAACATTATGAATTAGATGTTACATCATACTTAGATAACTAGTCGGAGTTACTATTGATATTGGGATAAGTCGGTGTTAGTATATTTCGAAGATATTGTAATATTGTCCTTCCAGTGGAACATCAAATGCTTCTAGGTTAAAATTATACTTTGTAGGCTATGTGCAAAGACTCAAGATGATCTAAGTTGGTCAGTTCCATAAATTCTCTAGAGAAGAAAGGGAAGAAGTTTGGTTGGTCATTTGAGTATGCGAGGGATCTAAAAGCTGAACTGGCAGAAATGAGAACTATGCTGTATTCACTTCATGATGTCCCAAAGGCTTACAACTATTTGATATTCCACAATAGAAGTGAAAACTTATGTTCTGAAGATTAACCCAAGCCCCATGAGATAATGAGGTAGTCTTAGCGTTGGAGTATCGAACTACATTTGAAGATGGCATTTCCCCACATCAAGAGGATTTGCAATGCAGTGCTAGGCAGCCCACTGGCCTTCTAACCTATCTAATGTTTTTGCATGGTATCAGAACCATGGTTGTGGCTATGAATTATTCACCTGAACATGACATTGCTCCTTATCAAGAGGGCATGTAGTTTAATGGTAAAGCAATCCACTGCTTTAGAAAAAGTCCTGTTTGATTCCTAGCCTGTCCATTGTTTTCACATGGTATTAAAGCCATGGTTGTGGCTATGAATGATTTTCTTTAACATGGCATTGCCCCTTATCAAGAGGGCATGTAGCTCACTCATAAGATGGTTGTGGCTATGAATGATTTTCTTGAACATGGCATTGCCCCTTATCAAGAGGGCCTGTAGCTCACTCATAAGGAAGTGCATTGGCCCAGAGCAAGTCCCAGGTTTGATTCCTAGCCTGTTTGATGTTTTCACATGGTATCAGATCCATGGTTGGAGTTACTCCTATGAACATGGCATTGCCACTCATCAAAAGAGCATGTAACTCACCAATAAACAGCCCACTAACCTAAAGCAAGCACGTCTTAGGTCTGATTCCTAACACGTCCCATGTTCTCAGATGGCATTAGATCCATGGTTGTAGCTATGAATTATTTCCTTAAACATGGCATTGCCCTTTATCAAGAGGGCATGTAGCACAGTGGTAAAGCAGCGCACTGGCCTTGAGTAAGTCCTCAGTTTGATTCCTAACCTGTCCAATGTTTCGGCATGATATCGGATCCATGGTTGTGGCTGGGAATTATTCCTTTAAACATTGCATTTCCACTTATCAAGAGGACATCTAGCAGAGTGGTAACGCAGCAAACTAGCCCTTTCTGATTCCTAGCCTCCCCATCGTTCTCCAAAGGTATTAGAGCCATGGTCGTGACTATGGAGTATTCCCATGAACATGACATTGCTCCTCATCAAGAGGGCATGTATTATTCCCATGACGCATTGATCCTCATTAAGAGGGCATGCAGTTCAAAGAAAGAGCAGCCTACAGGTGTGGGGCAAGTCCTAGGTTTGATTTCTAGCCTGACCGACCATACTATCAGATCCATGGTTGTGACTATGAATTGTTCCCTTGAACATGCATTGCCTCATTCAGGTAGAGTATCCTACAAGTGTGGGGGAAAGTCCTAGGATTGATTCCCAGCCTGACCGACCATGGTATCAGATCCATGGTTGTGGCTATGAATTATTCTCCTGAACATGCATTGCCTCTTGGTTGTGGCTATGAATTATTCTCCTGAACATGCATTGCCTCTCACCAAGAGGGCATGTAGTTCACTGATAAACCAATCCACCAGCTCAAGATCAACTTCTGTTTTGAGTAGCTGTATGATCAAAGAACCAAAGATTGCCACAGTCTGAGAACTAAATTTAGACAGAATAGAAGGACGGGCATCCACTTCCACTCTAGATTATTTAATTTTCACGCATTGTATCCTTGGAGCTCTGGTCTCTGTCCTCGATACCTTGGAGAGAATAATGAAATCTATCCTATGCAGGAAGGCAAGTCAAGATAAGACGAGATTCATGCTATGCCTAACTGGCATGAGATTTGTTATTTTCTCAAGTAGCCATGAAACATGAAATACGTTTCCAATTATACTAGCTATGGAGGTCGTCACAGATTGAGAATAATTTCATCTCTGACATTATTAGGGCAGATGAATATATAATTTAACAGCAAAATCTATTAGTTTTATGGTAGTTAGTAGAAGGGCACCTGCGAGTGAAGTTGAAGCGCGAAAGAAGGCCTGAATCGTCTCTGGCAGCCAAGCCCTGCACCTGAAATCGATCGTGTTTGTTCATTGCCATTGTAGTCCTCAGCATTGTAGTCCTCAGTGCCCAATTGTATAGAGAGAAGAATATCGCTGATATATATATATATATATATATATATATATATATATATATATATATCTGTGTGTTTTCATCGAGTGGAACAAACACTTCTACCGGTGGATTCCCCGGACCAACCCCAACTCGTAGTGTGCATGAAATATACTCTTCGAGTCATTGTTCCGGCATGGCATGGAATGAGTTTGTGTTACGTGCATGGCTCCTATCTTAAGCAACCTGACATTTTAACAAAGACCGAGATAAATTTATTAATGATAACTGAGACGATTAATTTATTAATATTCACGAAATTTGAAAATGGCAAATACTATATTTGTAGTGTAGATAGGTTGGGATTATTATGGTTTTGTCTAATTGTTTTATTAAATGATTTTTTTTTTTTTAAATTTGGTGACATAAATTTGCATGAAATTATTATTTTTTGTTGTTTAAAATTTATTTCTGAATGTAGAAATGGATTCACCCAAAAATCTATAAGACACTAAGATTGTACAAAATTAATAAATTAAATCTACAAATCTAACAATTTCTCATAGAATTTCAACAAAAATCCCCAAAAAATATCAACAATAAAAAGTTATTTAATAGAACATTTAAACTACTACAATTATTAACCTTCCCAAAAAAAATATCAACAATAAAGAATTATTTCATAGAACCTTTAAACTACAAGAATTATTTCATATAACTAGACTACTACGAATATTAGCCCTCTAGTATAATAGTCACTACAAAAAAGATCGTGAATGTGAAGAATATTAGCCCCTCTAGTATAATAGGCACCACAATAAACATCGTGAATGTGAAGAATATAATGATAGTTGAGGTATTTAGTGCAGTACCACCCTAGTATAGTTGGATGTATATGTGTTCATTTATATTTGTTAATATATAATTATATTCTTCAAAGATGTATTTTAAATTTATATTTGTTAATATATAATTATATTCTTCAAAGATGTATTTTAAATTTATATTTGTTAATATATAATTATAATCTTCAAAGATGTATTTTAAAGGGTTAATGGTTTGGAGAATGTGTATGAGGTTGTTGTATTTTTTTTAATTTTTTTTTAGGAATTAGGAATRTRTATATTTATTAGGAATGTGCATGTGTTTTTGTTTAAATAGAAAGGTCATGTATYCAATTATTTTGTGGAAATAAATTTTCATGTCAGTTTTATTACTTGAAATAATGTGTATGTATGTGTGTKTTTTTATGTAAAAAAAYAAATTATAAAAAAGTTATTGCATTTTTTCATTTTTCCCTCAAWTAGTGGTGTTGCTTTCTTCTTATTCCTTCTTCTCAAGTGYGAYTAGTGGTGCTTTCTTCTTATTCTTTCTCCTCAATTGTGATTAGTGGTGTTTTCTTCTTRTTCTTTCTCCCCAACCACAAGTGYATTATTACCGATTTGACTCAATCTCGAYGATGACAAATAAGGACATTAGCATYTTTGGCACTTGCATTTTCAATAGAGGAGCTCTCATTTGCACAAGGCTGGTTAAAGAAAACTCCYAGGCACTTCCCCCCATTACAACAATATGCTCTTTATGAGYTCAACATGTCACTTATGGAAATTRAACCTTGGTGGGGAGGATAACAATCATTCCTCCCAACCACCCGAGCTAAACCCAATAAAATTTTAAACATATTTTGTTATTGTTTAAATGCAATTTTTGTTTTGTCACTATGGAGAAAAACCTTGATCCAACCCAAACCCTAATCCCCTAGAAGACCCATACACATAAATTAATCAATGATTAGATGAACTCAAAAACTTAATTGGTGAGCTTAGGAACACTAGAAATCTATTTCATATTTCATTGGCCACTTCACTTGACAACATTGTTGCTTCCATTGGACATGCATGTGCCCAATTATTCGATATATCCAAATATAAGGCGAGGACAAGAGAGTACTACTCAATCAAAAATCTCTTGATCCAAGAAAGATGTGTCTTTGCATGAATTGGTGCATATTCCAGCCATGGAAAGACCATTGGATGGATAAGTGGTTTATGGCATTTGATAAACCTCTATGCAATAATAGGGATGCTCCCTTGTATTTTGTAAATAAATTATGGGTCGAGTTTATTATGGGTCTCCATGTCAGTGATTTTGACATTGGTAAATTCCAGGGGGTTGGTCTTGCCTTTAATTATGATCAAGCAAGGGTCAAGCATAACTCATTGAGAGGGTTACCTGCCCTTAGGCAGATGCCTACCCCCTCCCCCAACCAAGCCATCTTTGGGCCACTAGTACTATGATATCATCCTTGACACATAATTTAGTTTAACATAGCATGTTTTTCACAACATCTTGTTAGGAGCCATCGTCAAATGATGTCAGGCCACCAAGTCTAGAACCTTTAGGCCATGTTGATTCTAGACCGTCCGCAACATCTAGTTAGGTTGGCCATTCTGGTTCCAACCAAATTGTTATACATTAATGTTCTTATTGTACACATACTTATCATGGCCCAATAGAGGCTTCTATTTATGATAGTTTCTTGGACGAGGTTAGTACTAGAGGTTTGGGAAAATCTCATAATTAAGCATGAAACTTGTGCATGACTTGTAATTGCTTAATTTGCATGCCATCAAGCCTATCCATGACTTGTATCCACCTAATTCACATGTCATGAATCCTATCTCCATTTTCTTCTAAATTCCTACAAGAAGAGGCCAAATCAAGGAGATGGGAGAGGTAGAGTTGAGAGTAGTTATGCTGGAAAAATAGAGAGAGAAGCTCAAGTGGCTAAGGAGGAGCATTGGGAACTTGGAACTAGGAGGATTGCATATTTCATCTAAGGTAAAAGATGATGCACTTCTCCATTTCATATTAATATAAACCATTGGTTTTCCCCTTTCATATTGTTCATGTTCAATGATATATGTTAGATCTAATCTTACATTGAATAAATCACGATAGATCTAGATGAATTTGTGATTTCCTAATGCTAGAGAGAATTTTTAGATTGGTATTGTTTGTCTCTTGTGTGTAGGTAGAAATTTGAAGAGCTTGAAGCTGAATCTTCGRGACTACACYAGACAAGGACACACGAGGATGACCTTCAAAGGAAAAGGTATGCCTCTTTACTATATYTTAGCATAAAATAGGAAACATATTGTTTGGATCTAGGGAGAACCATAGAAGTCTAGCCCATTTTTTTTCTATGCTCAATGGGAAGTTCCTAGGGATATATTGCTATCCATATTGGTGAGATATTCTCCATAACAGAATTGGCGACTCCAATGGGGACAACCTTTGTCTTCTTCGTTGACTCTTAAATATTTTTTTATCGTAAAAGAGGGTCGTGATCTTCAAATCAAATGATGTAAAGTTTTGTGCAAAATATGAAGAAAATAACTCTAGATATATATCCCTCTCAAAAATTTATCCTGTTTTAAAAAAAATGTCCAAATTGGTGTCTGGAAAGCAAAATTATCGTGGATTTTACATTATTTATTTTGCAGATTTTCCATGACAGCGACATGGACAATTTGGCTAATATATTTTGATAGATAACTCAGATTGCAGCTAGACCAAATCCATTAGATAAAGGATATCCTGGGATTTATTTTTATATATTATATCATACGTTTCTGGTAAATACTTAGTGCACTAAAACCCGTGCAAATTTACGCTCCCAAACTCTAGATCTCCATTAGATCTTTTTCCCAAGTTTTGGGTTTTTGATCCCATAGAGACATTGGAGTGTGCTTTGGTGAATCACAACCCATATTCTACAGTTCTTGCTTGCTATTTTTTTTTAAAACCAATTTGCAGATTGTTTTTCTTGCATAGAGTAAGAAACTTCGTGTATTTTTATTGAGAAAACAAAAAATACAAAATTTTGCATGCATAAATGCTTTTGAACACTCAAAGAAAAGAACATTCTTGCATTTGGAACAAAGTGCATTGTTGTGTTTGGTTCAAATATCTCATTTTGGAGTTGATTTGTCTTGCATGGTTGCTTGGTGCTTGTGAGGTTGCATTGAAAATTTTGCAAAGAAAAATATTTCTTCCCTCCCATAGCTAGAATTCATCAAATTGATGAATTGCATTGACATATTTGTATTGTTTTGGTTGGGTCAAGAGTTGAAAATAACATAAAATTTTCATCCATTTCCCTTTGACATAAAAACAACTATAATACAATATTCATAAATCAAAATCACTTAGACTTTTTTCTTTGTTAGCAAACCAACATTAGATAGGTTTAGGTCCTTGGAATAGGATTGGAGAGTGAACTCTCCAAGGCCACCAAAATGAAACCTAGAAGTCATTAAAGAGTGTAAAATCCATTTTTGCAACCAGTGTGTTGGGAAGATCCTCTAACATAGGACTCAAGTATGAGGTCGCATTGGGGCAAGTAGGGAGATTACCCTTTTCTGCTTGTTTTGGTGTGTGCGATATCGCTTTGATTACTACATATACGAGGGTTTCGTCGATTCCATGCCTCTGTGTGAATAATTCCTTCGAAGCTTCAAGCTTGGTTACCCTACCCTTATGTGTGGTCATACCTGTGACTTTTCACTCGATCATTGATTGTGATGTGGTGGCCTTAGTGACCATTCCTAGGTAGATATGTAAGTGAATACAAGTGGGATGTGCCTATGGTACCCAGGGTAGACGTTCATTTACGGTTTCAGTTCCCCCTGAGGGTGCCCACCTTAATAAAGGGTACTTACACTAGTCAGGGTTGTTTCATGTAGTTCATCATAACTACTCCTCATACCTTTTCTAACCAATCTTATGGGGGATTCATCTCCTTTAGAGGGTTGATTTTCGAAATCCCCCTTGACCCATTGGTTTGCTT
>ML783597.1:372708-384000 GCA_009831015.1 Picea engelmannii
ATGATGTTGGTACATATTGATGAGTCATAGTTGATGAGTAGTTGACACATGATTGGTACATACTTGGTACATGGTTGGATTCACTTGTTTATGGTATAGGTTGATTACAGGTTGGTGCATGGTTGATGCACTTGTTTATGGTATAGGTTGATTACAGGTTGAGGTACAGGTTGATGCATGGTTGATGCATGGTTTAGATTTGTTGGTATAGGTTTACAGCGGTATATCTCACAGTGATAGTGTGACAGCGATTCCATCATTCTACTTCAACTTCAGGGTGGCAGGATGGGGCAAGGACAGGCGGTTGTAGCCGGAGAATATTGGGGGTTGTAGCCTCCTTCTAGTTGTAGCCAAATAATTGGGGAGTTGGAGCTTCCCTCAGGTTGTAGCCAGAGAAACTAGGGGGTTGGAGCCTCCTTCCAGTTGCAGCTGGAAAACAAAGGAAGTTGGTGCTTTCAATGAATGTAATTCTTCAAGACATATAAGAAAAAACATTCTGTGGTTTTCTCCCGATTTGGGTTTCCACGTAAAACACTGGTGTACTGTGTATGCATGTGATTGTTTATTTCTTACTACTCATTATTGGATAATAATTCTACATTGATATAACATTTGAAGAAAAAGGATTATAATTACGCTATTACTGATTCACCCCCCATCTTAGTAATCCAACAAGCACACCTTTCCCTAGGGAAAACTTTACACAATGGGGTGGCTATCCCTTTATCCATACATCCATTCTTGGGGGATTCTTCCCTAGGAATAGTTTTGGGAACAGTTTTTCTTTAGGGTCTACACCTACCCCTGGGGGTAATCTCCTTGGGGTTATTTCTAGTCTTGGGAGAAGCCATGTTCTTGAGAGTTCCTCCATCCCTGGGTTAAAATACCCTACTGGAACATCACATGCCTCCAGAAGCACAAACATAGGGGAGGCAGAAGGTTCATCTGGGACTTCAAAAGCTTCATCTTCCTATGAGTATTCATTTTCTCATACGCCATTGTATTTCCTTGAAACGTTATACTTTCCTAATCTGTCACATTTGAAAAATGACCCCATTTCCCATAACCCTTCATGGACGGTCATGCCTGCTATGCTCCCATCAAACATGCCCAAATTTGACAAAAAGTTAGGAGAAGACCCCTCCATGCACATAATGACATATTTTTTGTGGTGCTAATCCAATTCCTTGATGGATGATAGAACAAGGTTGCATGTTTTCCAGAGATCCCTAATCAAAAGTGCTATGAAATGTTATATTGAATTAAATTATGCTTCCTTCCATAGTTTTAATGACTTGGAAATGGTTTTTTAACACATTACCAATTTCCCATTCGATACGATTTATGAATGGAGCTCTTGACATCACTTGTGCCAAGATATTTCTATTCACATTTCTGATCATATACATGAGTGGAAACAACAACGTAGAATGATGAAGACCCAGATTCTGGACCAACTCTTGATGGAGTGGTTCACAAAATCCCTCTTACCACCCATTTCCAGATATGTTTCTATGGAAGGGGTGGCTATTGAAAAACAATTGCAAGCCATCATGTGTGACCGACATTTAGATTTGATTTATTCTGAGTTGAACACTCTCTATGATATTATCTTGCATGCTCCTCGAGTGTCAGCAGATCCGCAGAAACCAAACCTAATACCCCATGCCGATGGCGTGGTTGGTTATGTATCTCATGTGTCCATGGGCCAGTTAGCCAACTAGATGGGTCACATGTCTATCTCATCACACCCGTCGACTACTATGCATAGTGCTCAAAATGATACGGTCCCCACTCACACCTCCAAGGTGAATTTAGTGCAATACATGCAACTGAAGAAACCTCAACAACCTAGAGGAAAAAAAAAATTCCAATGTTGAGCAAGGGACCTCTCCCACCCAAAATAAGCAAAGAGGGGGCATGAAAGAGAAAAAGAAGAGTTGATTCCGCTACACAATTTGTGGGGAGGACCACCCTACTCACAAGTGTCGTA
The DNA here is from genome assembly GCA_009831015.1 of Picea engelmannii. Classification (NCBI taxonomy): domain Eukaryota; kingdom Viridiplantae; phylum Streptophyta; class Pinopsida; order Pinales; family Pinaceae; genus Picea; species Picea engelmannii. The sequence continues at coordinate 374,702 of ML783597.1, forward strand.
GAAAGGACGAGATATACTGTTATTTGGAACAACAAAAGGCCCCCCATTATCATGTTGTCTTAACTCATCCTCCCCCCCCCTCAACCTCAACACATGGTTGCGACAAATCCTGCCCCTCCACAAGGGAGCATGGAATTTACCCCTCGACATGAGTGGTCATTCTCGAATGCTACATTTTTTATTTGTAACCATATAATCAATATTCAAACTCAAGCAAATAAATATGATAATTTTGAGCCTACTCCTATTGTGCTAGAGCCAACATCTTCTTCTCAGCTTGGTGGCCCTCTTTAGATTGAGAAGCCATCTTTTGACACACCACTTCACCCCCTAAATGAATTTTTTCGATGAATGAAACACAATATGCATACACGATTCACCCACAAATACAACACTGTGGAAGATATGTCCCAGGCACCATGTTCCATGTATGCACTCAAAGTCCTCCAGAGCTTCCCAGCGCAGCGAAAAGCCTTGTTTTCTGCGATAGGTGGGGTTGATCCCTCAGATTCAAGATTGATTACCTTTGATTCTGATCAGTTTCATCATTGACTTTCCCATCAAATATCTTTCGAGATCAAAGTGAGAATGGTGGGGAAAAATTTCCTTCGCACTGTGATTGATGAATGAGCCTCGACTTGCATTATGTCTATAGAATGTTGGAAATCCCTTGGCTCTTTGAAGCTCAATACATTTTCAACTATGTTGAAATCATTCAACATACATATGTCCAAGCCCCATGGGATTATCACTGCATTTCCCATCGATTTAGGTGGTGAGACTTTCTCTGTTGATGTTGAGGTATTTGAGGCACCTCTTGAGTACTATTTGTTACTCGGGTGCACTTGGTTCTACGAGATGACTATGGTTGTCTCATATGTCTTTAGGGTCTTACACTTCCCTCATTAAAGGAAAATAGTTACAATTGATCAACTTGCATGTTGTACCCCAGACCTTGGATCCAATGCCGGCTCTAACGTGCCCTTTGTTGGTGATGCCCAAAATTCCTACATGAGTGTTGGTGCAGGAAAGTTCAAAGACTCTTCACTCATGGGAAAATTCCCTCCCCCNTACAAAAATTTCTCCTATCAATATGATTTCTTCATTGACTAGTGGATCCCTTGGGTCTTCTGATCCTTGGGTGGTACCTCGGCCCGAGGACGTTGAACCTTATGGAGCTCACATGCCGCTCATTGCGGTCAATATTTTCGATCTAGCAACCCCATCAGCATCTGAATATATTGGTCAACAACTCCATCCTCATATGGAGTGTCATCTACCTACTCCACCCAAATAGGTTGTTGACTCTCCATGTTCATATGATTTCATAGATACCGAGTTTCCCTTAGAAGAGGCCATCTTATAAGTCATGGATTCCACATAAAATCCAGTAGATGATGTGATGCATCGATCATCTTTTCTTGATTCAGAACTGACGAGAGTTAGCATGATGAGTTTCAATCCAGGTCTAGGGGAATTTTCTAGGGCATCTAGTAGAATTCCCAGTCTCGACCCTTTTCCACCTCAGTTATTTTTTTTCAGAAATTGCCACTGAATTCTATGCTTCCCATTACACCGAAGATTTATGATTCATACCCCCTTTACGTCTTGATGGGAATCATCAAAGATATATGATAGCTCACAGAACTACTCATGATGAGTGTCTTTGTATGCATAAATTTGTTACTATGTGGCATGGCCCCGACATGGTGTGCCATATGATGCCAATAACGACCCATTATTTCATCGTTTATGAAAATGATCCTTGGTCGGAGCCTAGCAATGGGATCTACTTTTCCTGAATCATTAGAATGTGTATTTCCTTGTACATAGGTGTGTGGTGTCAGTGATTTTGTTTTTCATATATCATATCCAAAAAATCCAAAAATATTTTCTTTTTTGAGATTTCACTACATGTTTTGACCTTGGAATCTAGTTTACGTATGTTGACAGGATTATGAAGACATTTTTACAAAGGTGGCTACTTCCAATGAACTTGAGGTATGCGTTCTCAAATTGGCATATAGGGATAGGTTCTTCCTTGCATCCACATTTTGCATTATTAACCATCAATTTATCCATCACAATGCCTTAGGTTTGATCTCGTCAGGTTGCGACATTATCAACTCCATGTTTGCACATCGTAACTTGCATGGTAATGCCTACCCTCCATGGGAACCCTAGTTAGAACCTAAATTTCCATTCAGTTCCCATGCTACAATTTCTCGTAGGCCTAGGAACCCTCCTATAGTCCAGCCATGATTTAACGTCGAGACTCATTCTCCTCTCTTCATGTATATTTTGGCCATATCCTGAGGGGGTTCCCAACTTTTTATGTTGCTTAATGATTTCCTATGCATTTGTTTATTGCATCATTCACCCCACTATTGCGCTGATGTTTTCCCAAGATCTTAATGACTTCTATTGTAGTAGCCTTTGACCATCCACCTCTTGCATTATTTGGCCTCTGTTTTGCATTCATCTACCCATGGAGAGAACAACCGCTAAGACTGGACCTCACTTTCCAGTACCCATTTGCATTCATGATTGTTTAGGTTAGTTCCATGTGTGTGGAAAATAGAAGCATGTTGTTAAGCCACTCATTCTTTCCAGACGAGCTAACTTTTACCCCTTTTTCATAATTGTTAAACCATGAAAACGACATCGAATGAGCTCACTTTTAACTCTTTTTCATGTTTCTTAAACCATTGAAAATACAACTTTTTGAGTAAACATTTACCTCTTTTTCAGACTCATAAAAATACACCTTTATGAGTTAATGTTTACCTCTTTTTCGGACTCGTAAAAAGACACGAAAAAGGCACCTCGTGTTAAGACCTAGAAAAATCCATATTTTATGTGTAAAACCCCTTATTAAGCCCTAGATATTGAATCATTACATTTATAGTATTATAATTGTATGTTGGCTAGAACCCTTCATGGTACCCTTTCATTATAATTGTACCCTTTGTTTCCTATGTATATACCAAGGAGACCTAGTCATATGATCATATTATCTCATATCATATGGTATTATGAATTGGATATATTTTAAAAGGAGGTTTCCCCCTCAAAGTGGACTGTAATCATTGACTTATTATCATTTTTTAAGGCATTGGATCATAACAATTGGTAATAGATCTCTTTGGAGGTTTAGTTGGTGAAGTAAATTTTGGAGGAGCCTCTTAGAGGAGCAATAAGATTACAGTCCAAACTATTTTACCAGATATTAATGAAGAAGGGAAAATCATACTAGAACCAAAAACAATCCATGAAACAAGGATTAATAAACTAAGAAAACGAGCAGTCATAGAGTACCTTGTCAAATGGAAGAACATACTAGTGTAAAAGGAAACAGGGGAAGATGAGTTCTTCATGTAGAAACACCTGCAATTAGTCAAGTGTTGAGGACAACACTTGTTTGAAGGGGAGAGGGCATGTTAAGACCTAGAAGAGGCCCCATTTTATGTGTAAAACCCCTTAGGAATCCCTAGATATTGAATTATTACATTTCTAGTATTATAATTGTATGTCGGTTAGAACCCTTCATGGTACCCTTTGTCTCCTATATATATACTAAGGATACCTAGTCTTAGTATCATATTATCTCTTATAATATGGTATTATGAATTGGATATATTTTAAAAGGAGGTTTCCCCCTTGAAGTGGAATGTAATCATTGACTTTATCATTTTTTAATACGTTGGATCATAACACCTCACAAGTATACTTTTAACTCTTTTTTTGGCTTGTCAAAACTGGAAAAAAAAGACACTATTGAGCACACTTTTATCTCTCTTTCGCGCTCCTTTAACCATGAAGGAGACACTAAAAAACCATAAAATTTTAAAAAAGAGTGGGTTTTTTTTACCATTGATCTATTTGCGAAATGGTAGCATTAGTCGCGTCACCCTTGAATATGGCACTTGTTTGAGTCATCATCTTACAATTGGGTTATAGCTTTCCTAGGATTCATATCTGTAATATGAGTCACATATATTCCTCCATCTAGTTACTCTTCCAGACATCATGGAGAGTGTTGCAGTGCCTTCTATATTGTTTCATTATATTAGTCCAACTCTTGAGTCTTACTGTAGATTCATCATCGTGTCGTGCTATATGTTCAAGGGAAGCTTAACCCTGAGTCAACCATCTGTTGTTTTGTTTACTTTTTGAGTTGGCCATCCCTGTGTCAATTATACTTGGTGATTCTATTTCTTCACATAATCTCACAGTGTATGTTTTGTGTCAATTGATGGTGGATACATTAAGGCCCCCCTTCAATGGATCTCCTCCTATCGATTTCAACACCTTATCTAGGAGAGGGATCTAGAAACTAGCTAGTACCTTAGAGCTTGTAGTCCTCATTGGCAGGCCTCCTCGTAATCGATAGTGGGTTTACATCATTGAATCCTAATTGATTGATTTTACAAGTGTTCAACAACAGATCCTCTCTTCACACTTGTTAGATTATACTAGGTACCTTGGGGCCCATTTTCCTCATTGGTGGGTTCCCTCACATTTGTTAACAATATACCTCATTAACTAGTAATCAAACAGTTTCTACCATGCTTGATGTCAACTCATCTATTTGCATGATGTAGAATCGTACCATTGGGGTTTGGGGCCACATCATTCCTTCATATCACCTCTCCCAAGTTGCGATGGAGTATATCACTTTTGTATGAGTACTTTTAAGACTTCGGGGACACTCTCCTTAGTGCTCGATGTATTCTTGATGTATAATGTGACATAGATCCACATTATATTTTCTTGTGGATATGATATTTTTGATGACATATATCCACTGTGTATTATTTTTCGTGGCCATGGTATTGCATTTCACTTCATGGATCTGTAATGTATTGTGTTGGATGCCATGCTTTGTTTCTTTTCTGAGCATGGGTAAGCCTAACTCAGGGATAATTTGTATATGCCGACTTGATGTCTGATTCCAGGTACTCATTGTTTCCTTGATCTATGATCTCCTTGTTTATGCCACTCGTCACCATGAATTTTTGTAATGTATCCATCAATTCCTCTTCTTACTTCATACATTAGGGGGCATATGTTATAATTGCATTTTCCACCATAGGTTTTGCAAGCATGTTACTAGATGTTATGAGGCTAGAATTACATAATTGAGTAAAATTCTTGTAATTATTTTAGAAGGAAATAATTATTTTGTCACAATTTCATAATTATGAAATAAAAATTATTTCATAGTTGAGAAAAAAACTCATAATAAAAGAAAGTTCATAGTGAGATGGAAAAAGCTCATAATTGAGCATGGAAATTGAGTAAAAAGATCATAATAGAGAAAAAAAATCATAATAGGTTGGAAAAAGATCATAATTAAGCATGAAACTTGTGCATGACTTGTAATTTCTTAGTTCAAATGCCATCAAGCCTATGTATGACTTGTAATTTCTTAGTTCATATGCCATCAAGCCTATCCATGCCTTGTATCCACCTAATTCACATGTCATGAAGCTTATCTCCATTCTCTTTTCAATTCCTATAAGAAGAGGCCAAATCAAGGAGATGGGGGAGGTAGAGTTTGAGAGTGGTTATGCTAGAAAAATAGAGAGATAAGCTCAAGTGGCTAATGAGCATTGGGAACCTAGAACTAGGAGGAATGCATTTTTCATCTAAGGTGAAAGCTAATGTACTACTCCATTTCATATTAATATAGATCATTGGTTTTCCCCTCTCATATTGTTCATGTTCAATAATATATGTTATAATTGATGTTACATTGAATACATCATGATAGATCTAGATGAATTTGTAATTTCCAAACGCTAGAGAGAATTTGTAGATTGATATTGTTTGTCTCGTGTGTGCAGGTAGAAGGTTGAAGGAGCTTGGAGTTGGATCTCCAAGACTACATCATACGAGGACATGTGAGGACGAACTTCAAAGGAAAAGGTATGCCTCTTTACTATCTCTTAGCATAAAATAGGAAACATATTGTTTGAATCTAGGGAGAACCATAGAAATCTATCCCACTGTCTCTCTAGGATCAATGGGAAGATCCTAGGAAGATCTTACTATCCATATTGGTGAGATATTCTCTATAACAATCTAGGTGGTACATCACATATTCTCCCAAATTTGATGCAATAGTAGCAACAACATGTGTGATTGGGGCACCTCTCACACATGTATATAAATGAATTTATGCTCTTCTTCCTTAGAAAGTTGAACTCAAGTTATAAGTTAGAGACGTGTATCACTTTAACCATAAATAACTTCTAATAATTACATGTTCCTTTAATTAGACTGTAATTAAAATCAATGCCAATATAGATTGGGATATGGGAGTTGTTATAATTTTCCTACATGCACATGCATATGAATAATGTAATTTTTATCTTCGATCTCAATTTGAGTGTGAATGGCCATCTTACCTCTTGAATATTTGAATGAAAATTCACTCATGGCCATTAGATGTTTAGCCTAAGACTCTTGGGTAAGTTTGTTTCCTTACACAAGGGAGTTTTTTTAGTGTTCGATCTTGTTTCCTTGTAGCTTGTCTTAGCAATCATATCTCTTTGGTACGTGTAAGGATGGAGGCTTGTAAATATTTCGTGCTACTTGTCATAAAGAAGTGGGAAAACCCAAATGCATTTGGTCCCCTCACTTACTCATTGTGCATGTGAAGGCATTCCAATTTGGGTTTGCAAGTAATCTCAAAAGGGTCAGGAAGTGACCAACACCTCTCCTTATTTGAAAATTTTGTTGTCTTTTTACCAAGTGCTCCCTTGTGGTTTCATTGCATACACCTCATTTTTCACCTTCGTATTCCTCTTCTCATTCTTCATGGTGTTTGCCTCGTGTTTCATTTAGTGTTTGGTATTCTTTCCTTGTGTCTTGTGTTCACAACCCATTCTTTTTGGTAGTTGTAAGGATGCCAACTTATTTATTCCATGCTACTTGTCTCAAGGAAGTGGCAAACCCAAAATTCGTTCAATATTTCCTCACTTATTCTTTGTGCATGAGAGGGATTTCCTATTTGGTCTTGTAATTCATCTCAAAAAAGTTAAAAGGTGACCAATACCTCTCCTTATTTGACTACTTTGTTGTTTTTTTACTAAGTGCTCCCTCGTGGTTTCATTGCCTCTTCCCTGTTGTTTTCCTTCGTATTCCCCTTCTCATTCCACATGGTGTTTTCCTTGTATTTCATTTAGTGTTTGGTCTTCTTTCCTTGTGTCTTGTCTTGGAAGCCCCATATTTTTTGTAGGCCCAAATATGGTGGATTGTTTATTCCATGCAACTCATCTCAAGGAAGTGGAAAACACCAAATTTATTCAAGGTATCCTCACTTCTCCCTTGTGAACAAGTGGGCCATCCAATTTGGATTTGCAAGTTGTCTCAAAAAAATTAAATGGTGACCAAGACCTCTTCTTGTTTGAAAATTTTGTTTTCTTTTTACCAAGTGCTCCCTTGTCGTTTCATTTCCTTTGTCTTGTTATTTTCCTTCTGCTTCCTCTTCTCATCCCACATGGTGTTTTCCTTATGTTTTTTTTAGTGTTTGGTATTCTTGCCTCATGGATTTTCTTGGAAACCCCATCGTTTTGGTAGGTGTAAGGATGGTGGCTCATAAATATTTCATGCTATTCATCTCAAGGAATTGGAAAATCCAAAATTCATTTGGTCCCTCACTTCTTCCTTATGCATGGGTGGGCTTGCCAATTTGGGATTCTAGGTTGTCTAAAATTTTTTAAGTGGTTACCAAAACCTCTCCTTATTTCACAATTTTGTTGGTTTTTAACCAAGTTCTCCCTTGTAGTTTGTTTCCTCCACCTTATTGTTCAATTTCATCTTTTTCTTCTCATTTCAAATGGTATTTACCTTGTGTTTCATTTAGTGTTTGATCTTCTTTATTTGTGTCTTGTCTTGGAAACCTCATATATTTGGTAGCTATAAGGATGGTAGCTCATAAATATTCCATCCTACTCATCTCAAGGAAGTGGAAAACCCCAAACTCATTTAGTCTCCTCTCTTCTTCCTTATGCACAAGCATACTTGCTAATTTGGGCTTGAAATTCATCTAAGAAGATTTAAGTGGTGACCAAGAACTCTCCTTATTTGACAATATTTTCATCTTTTTACCAAGCACTCCCTTGTGGCTTATTTTCTTCCACCTTGTTGTTTTCCTTCATCTTCATCTTCTTGTTTCACATGGTGTTTGATTTTTGTTTCATTTAGTGTTTGGTCTTATTGCCTTGTGGCTTGTTTTGGCAACCCCATGTTTTTAGTAGGTGTAAGGATGCCAACTCATTTATTCCATGCCGCTCATCTCAAAAAGGTGGGAAGCCCTAAATTCATTCAATGCCTCCTTAGTTCTTCCTTGTGCATGGTTGGGCTTGCTAATTTGAGCTTGCAAGTTATCTATGAAAAAAGTTAAGTGGTGACCAAAACCTCTTCTTATTTTATAAGTTTGTTTTCCTTTTACTAAGAACTCCCTTATGGTTTCATTACCTCTGCCTTGTTGTTTGTCTTCTTTGTCCTCTTCTCATTCTCCATGGTGTTTTCCTTGTGTTTGATTTAGTGTTTGGTCTTATTTCCTTGTAGCTTGTCTTGAAAATGACATATTTTTGGTAGGTGTAAGCATGGCCGATCATTTGTTCCATACCACTCATCTCAAGAAAGTGTGAAACCCCAAATTTGTTCAAAGTCTCATTTCTTCCTCATGCATGGGTGGGTTTGTCAATTTGGGATTGAAAGTTGTTTAAAACAAGTTAAGTGGTCAGTAAGACCTCTCATTATTTGACAATTTAGTTGCATTTTTACCAAGCACTCCCTTATGGTTTTGTTTCCTCTGGCTTGTTGTGTGCCTTCATCTTCTTGTTCTCATTCTCTTCCAAGATGTGTGTGACGAGATTTCTTTTCAATGTGTGGATTGATGAACATGTCTACATGGGGAAGAAACCATGATTCATGCAATCTTGGAAGAAACATGTTGTGTGCAAATTGTGAAAGGAATTTGATGGCCTAAAATAGGCAGCAAGAGCTTTGTATTTGTACATTAATGAACACTATAGAAAAAATGCTTTCAACATGAGTTGTTTAGAGTGGATTGTTTATGTAAAGAACACTTAGAGTGGTGATTTGTTAATATATTGTATGTTAATAATATGTTTCTTATAGGAAGCAATTAATTTGAAATGCAAATCTAAACAAATATATGTTGCATACATTTTGAATGATATACCTTGGGCTATTAGATTACTACTTTGGGATGGAAAATTTCTAGAAACTTAAGGGAACATTCCTATCTTAGACCAAGTTTG
>ML783598.1:15736-31307 GCA_009831015.1 Picea engelmannii
GAGAGAGAGCACTCCTTTTGACAAAGCGTCCACATGAGAGTTTAGTTCCCTGAATGTGTGTGACCAAAAACCATTTTAAGTATGAAATTAGTTGGAGTATCTGAGAAAGAAATGGTTGTAGATGCACGTTGATGACCGAATCGAGTCACCTAAGACCTATAATTTGCTCATCCCTTTCATTGAATCCGCTTCCAATAAATTCCAAAGAGAAATAAATTCAACATGGTTGTTAGACCTACGACTGAGTATCTGATATGCATATAATGATTCCCAATTAAAAATAGAACCACACCCACACCATAGAAAAGGGATGTCCTTGGCTAGCGCCATCAAAGAAGCGTCACAGTATTTCATAAGCTAGCTCTGGCATTGCTAACAAGCACTGATTTTTTTTCCTTATGTGCATCGAGAATTCCTTGGCTAGTCTGAGAACCAGGTTGGAAGCGACTTCGACTTCAGGCAGGATGTCTGGTCTTTTCAATAAACTCAAGTTGTGATCCCACCATAATATCTTAACCAATAAACATAGAAGACCTTCATACTACTTAACTGTAGCATGAGATAACCAATCTATAAAGCAATCCCTGAAACTGGTCTTGTTCCATGATGTCTTAGCCTGAAGATCCGACTGAACCAACCACGACACCTGAGTTGCATAGGGACAGGAAATAAAGATGCGAGAAATAAATTCTTCATCGGATTTACATAGAGCACATTGACTTGGTTCGATTCAACCCCTCTTGAAGCCAACATCCCAAGTGAGCAGTTTGTTATTTAGTATCATCTAGGAGGTGCTTTTGCATTTGAGGGAAGGGAAAGAGGACATCATCAACAAACAGAAGATGGGAGATAGACACATGCGAATAGATTTTTATTCCAAAGAATGTTATTTTACTTCTCTCCTCTGCTAACAACTTACTGAGGGATTCGACCACCATCAAGAACTAGAATAGGGACAATGGACATCCCTTTCTTAACCTGTAAGAGGATTTGAAGAAGTTGGGAGGAGAGCCATTGATAAGAACCGCAAACGAGGTCAATTGGATACAACCCATCATCTAGTTGATAGCCGAGAGTTCCATACCCAATTGAATTAAGACAAGACAAAGAAATATCCAACTTAACCAGTCGTACACCTTGGAGAGCTCTAGCTTAAGGATGACTTCTCTTTGATTAGACGATTTGATGAAATGAAGAGACTCCTGAGCAATTGCGACAATGTCGTGGATTTGTCAATTACTTAGGAAATCAAACTTTTCATGTGAGATGACTTCACTGAGCATAGAATTAATACAATTGGCTATGATCTTGGTTACAAACTTGTATGTTACATTGTAGCAAGAGATGGGTCTAAAATTGTTGAAGGATTTACCTAACTAGGTCTTGGGGATGAGAGCAACGAACACTGAGTTCAAAGATCCAATCATTTTTCCAAAGCTTTGTGACTCTCTAACCACCTTCAACAAATCCTAGTTGATTAAATTGTAGAAACTGATGTAAAATTCTATGGACAGTCCGTCCAGACCAGTTCTCTTTCCTTTTTGAATAGAGAAGAGGGCATCATACAACTCAACTTCAATCACCTCTTCGGAAAGAGAACGATTCATATCTTCCATAAAGACTGGTTTGAATTTAGAAATAACCTCCATAATCTCCTGGATCAGACAGCCTGACGATTCTTTGAATAGCGAAGAGAAATAGTTGATTCCTTCCACCGCCTTCCTTGAAAGAATGAGCCACAGTCGCATTCGATATTCCAATCTCCGAATTGGAACTGACATTTTTGTAGAAATTTAGGTAATGGTGAAAAATCTTTCAATTGTTATCACCATGTTTATTCCAGATGGCTCTACTCTTCAGACGCCATGTCTGCTCCTCCATTTCTAATAAAGAGTGGAGGGTTTCTTCAACTGAGTGCAGTCGGCTAAGCTGCTCCTCCATGAGGGGAGTGGCAACCAATTCCATGTACCGACCAACGATTTTTCTTTTTGTTTCCTCCAACACAATTGTGGACCTCTTAACAAACTAAAACGACCATTTTTTTAAACCTCTTTTACACGGCAAATACTATCAACAAATTTTCTCATGTATGTCGAGGACTCTGAGGAAGAGAGGTGGACCCAAGCTCTTGACACTAACAGTGGGAACTCTACCCCTTCCAGCCACGTAGGATTGAATTTTAACAAAGATGGGGGCTTCGCTTCGCCTCGCCTCGCCTCGCCGAGATCCACATTTAATATGATTGGTGCGTGGTCCGATAGGTCGCCTAAGGAGACAAAGGATTTCATTATTAGGCCACAAGACATCCGGTCCTCTAAAATTAAATATTCATCCAACCTTTTTCATATGGTGTTTCATTTAAGCTAAAATTCCTCGACATCGGCTCGAGCTTAACAAGTTCTAAGTCAATGAGATGGTGTTTCTCCATAAAATAAGAAAAGAAGTCAGTTTGAGGATCTTGATGAGGACTAGACCCTCAAACCTCATGCAAAGAAAGGGTGAAGTTTAAATCTCTTCCTACGAGGATGTGAGACCCCTCCAGCCCCCGAAGCTACCAAATGTTTCTAGAAAGGGATCTGATCCACGTACGGGCCATAGACATTGATGATGGTGAGCGAGGAAGCTAGGTAATATAACTCAAGATTCACAATGATGGAAGATCGACCATAGGATGAGGTAAGATTTTTGAAAGATAGTATTTTTGGGCACCCCGAAGACCCCTAGCGTTGAAGGAGAGGAAAATAAGGGATAGGTATTTTTAGGGATTTCCTTGTTCTAAGGGTTTTAGAAGTAGTTATGTGCTTTTTTCTTTTTTGGTGTTTAATATAAATTTTTGTAAATTATGAGTCACACCAACCCTTAACATAATTGGATTTTTTGTCTCCTCGGATTTAGAATCGGTGACTTTAACATCCCTTAACAACACACTCCGTCACCTACTGTCCTACACCTAGGAAATATGTTGTTGAAAAAAGATAAACACTTTTTTTATTAAAGAAAAGTCTAAGAAAATACAAATTTTTAAGAGGAAGAGAAGGGAAAGGAATGGCAGTACGAAAGACCAAACGTGCCACCTTAACCATGGGAGCCTCCATGAGAGGAGGGAGGGAGGGAGAATAGGCGAAGACGAAGGAGGGACAAGGAACATGCGCGGAGAGAAGAGAAGAATCATCTTTGGTACAAGACTTCTCAAAGACACGATTGCAGGGGGCGTGAAAACCGTATAGCCCCCCATCCGAAAAAGGACCGAACCCACGAACCGCCAAGATTTGGTAAAATTGAAGTGTCATATATATATATTATATAATATGTCCTTAAAAACAAAATTATATTTTGGCACATATTGTTTCATAAAAGTTATAAGAAAAAGTCATATGTGTGTGATTAATGAAATAATTAAATACACATAATATTTGGTAGGAATATTTGTTTAAGTTTATTGTGCGAATTTCTATTTTTTAATACAAAATTGTCCTTACTTGAATAAGATACAAGTGAAATTGTATTTGAATAAAAATAAATTATAGTGTTGAAAATTATCAAATTTTAATAAGGTAGATATTCATTCAAAATTCATCTAACTTAGTTTAATAAGGTAGATATTCATTCAAAATTCTTCTAACTTAGTTAAATTAAAGTGGTTCTAATTTAATTAAATAAAATAAAAGTGAAATTATATTTAAATAAAAATAAATAGAATTGTTTATTAATAAAAGCTCAATTTTTTTATCATAAATTTTAATTGAATTTTAATATTATTAAGTATATAAAGTTATTAATTTTTTTTAAAGAAAATAAAAATAAATTATTTATTATAAATTTTAAACCTAGATATATATTTGTTTTAATTTTAAATGAAAATATTAATTTATAAAAGAAAAAGAAAATGTTACTTTTGCATTAAAACTAACTAGTGTGTTCAAACCCTCAACTTAATAATACAAAATTTGGAGAGTAAAATTGACTTGAAAGATTGTAAGTTCTTAAAAACTTCAACAAAATTGCTCCTTGTATACATTATTTAAAAGGTATAGAAATAGATCTAATTAGTAGACTTAGTAAGAAAACTTTATTCCCATATATTTACTAAACTAAAAAATCATTAGATACTAGGTCAGAGTAATCTTCTTTTTCCATGAGTCTTTGACAACTCATTAACAATTGCTTACATGTTCGTCCACATCTTCATCCATATCATGCATTAGTAGATACTATAGATAGAACAACCAAAACTACTATCCTTTGGCCTTTATTCCAATTCCAACCTCAAGATATTATCATGAAAATATCTTATTTTGTCCTCAACTTTCTCGAGTCTCTAAGTATTATTTTTCTCACTAATTTCCAACTACATGCTTCCTTTAATCTTCTCTACCTAAACCTTTGTGACCATGATTTTCCTTTTCATCAATTTCATATATCTATAATTATAGTGTTCCCATTACTTCCTCCAACCTTACTGTTTCCTTACATAATGAGAGGCACTCCTGAGATTTCTTGCAATGTCTCATACACTTGAATTTCCCTTCAAAATATTGAGTTTTCACATATGTGTAAGAATGCCCATGAATATTTTGCATCTTCACACCCTCACACCACAATGGAATTCCAACTTTCAATGCTATGATTTTCTTCTATACCTTGCAAAAACACAACAAAATCATTTCATTTCCAAAGGATATATGATTGGTGAGAGGTCACTTTGATTGTTGAAAGGTCACACTATCAAGGACTGTAAAATATGATTTCTATAATGTTTGAGGCATAATACCATGTTCCTTGGATATTCTCATCGTGGCATGGTTGAAATAAATGATCCCCACAACTTGTTTGTGATGTGCATTTGCATGAAGGGCTATAACCATGAAATTGGCAATTAGCATAGTTGTTAGTGTTGGAATTAATGATTACTTTTGAGTTGGTTTGTGTTTGCTAGATATAGTTAGTAGTGAGAGGTATTCTCCAACTATTAGATCCTATTTTGATCCATGTGGATATCGGTGGCCACCCACCTCTTCCAACTGGCTCACATGCAATTTTCATCTTGGCATTTTTTTCTATCTTTGCAGGTCCTAAACTTCTGGGACTATTTGGAGGCCCTAAACAACATTTTTTGGGCTCAACAAAATCAAACCATAGAAGGAGTCAGAGAGTGATGGGAAAATGTATAGTCCTCGGATAGAATTTTCCAACGGGTTATTGTGCACCTAAAATGAAGATCGTATGCAAAAGTTACAACCCCGAGAAGTTGATGTACCAACTTACCCCATCAGGGCCCACATGAGTTTTGGCGCTTCATCTTCTAGGGTTAGATTTTTGGATGCCTAAGGTTTTTTTATTTCTTATTGATGTTAAAAAGGCCTGGAGGCCTCATTGTAATGTTCTTAGATGAATGTGCGTAGATGCCACATCTTTTCTCAGAGATTAGCTACCACCATTCAAGCAAGATTGTTTCATTTTGCATTTTACAGTTTCAACAGATTTCCTTATTGAATAGAAATTAAGTTTCACTATATCTTTGTTATTGGTCTTTGTATATCTATGTCAATGTTATAGTTTTGTATTTCATTTTTTTCTTCTCATATATCTAGGTTAGTGGTATCAGAGCGGTCTTCTCTTCATTTGTTTCTCTGTGCATGTGCCCAATGAGGTCAGGGTATAAGAAGTTGGGACTCAAACCAGTTGAGCCTTTGCAAGATCGGCTTCGTCGAACCCAATGATCGCCCATGGGAGCAAAAAACAGAGATGATGGGACATGAGATCCCTTTAAACTGTTGCTCGAGGAAGCCCTCGTGCGACAAAGGAACGTGATGATGGATATTTTTGTGCAAATCCTTCGATGCCTGTCAACAAGCAACGCATATTCCTTGATCGGAGGTGCCACCCCCTTCAAGGTACAGATCAATTTTGATATTCCTATATTTGAAGGTTAAATAGATGTGGATCCTGTAGACAAATGGTTAAACCTTATAGAAGGGTATTTTTATGTCTATAACTTTTTCGATAGAGAAACGATTGTATTTTCGCTCCTTAAGGTTGTCCCCCATGTCAAAGATTAGTGGGAGACTTTCTGTGAGAATAAGGAAATAGAGGGATCTACATTATTTGTAGTCACACCCACATGGGGTTCTTTTATGAATGTTATTAAGGAAATATACTACGCTGCTGGAAGTTATGGCGACTTATATAAAAGATGGACCACACTGCGGCAAGAAAGGGACCAAACAGTGCTAGATTTCACCAATGTCTTCCATACCTTGCGCACCAAATTGGGTATCAAGACTCTAAGCGACATCTAGTTATCAAGTGCCACAGAAGTATGCATAGATAGATCCAGCCAAAAAATGAGTTTCTGGACATCTAGTCCTTGAGCATGACCTATTGATATGATCTCAAAATTGAGTAGAAGCATAAAAAAAGTAATGGCAATTTAGGTCTACGAACCCCTCATAGTAGAAGCAGGGCAAAGACGACCATAACTCGCAAAAAGGGGCAGAGAAAGGATGGAAAAACTCAAGACAACCATTCTAAAATGAGAAAAAAGAAGGAAAATGGGAACAAAAAGGAAGACACCGGGAAGTGGTGCGAGTTCCATAAGATCCCCTTGCATAACACCATTGAATGCTACTCAAAGCAGTCATTGGTGGCCAAGGTGAAAGCCTCTGAATCATATGCGGTATTAGACTCTAAGTCAGAACTAGAAAAATGGAGACAAATCATTGACGAAGAACCTAGTGCCACCGTTGCTACTACCGAGGTCCATCCCGGTGAACCTGATGAACCAAAGGAAGGTTAACGTCTCTTTCATTCACATATGTGGGTGAATAGTACTCCACTGCACTTCATCGTTGATAGTGGTAGCCAAAAGAACCTTATCTCAGGAGAGGTCATCAAGCGACTGGATCTGTCGAAAATAACACACCCACGGTCGTACACCATCAGATGGCTCCACCAAGAGAGCGATCTTCATTCCTGCACTACAACATCAAGCTCTTCAAAGATGAGGTATTATGTGATGTTTCCCCCTTGAAGTTTTTGATGTTCTTTTGGGCCAACCTTATTTATTGAAGCATAATGTTGTATATAATTCTAGGCCTCGTAGTTTTATAATTAATTTGGATAGGAAATTATATAGGATACTTGAGGTATCCCCACCTACTACGATTTCCTTAATGTCTTCCAAGCAATGAAAGAAGGCCATCTCTGAAACTAGAAAGTTTGTCTTCTTCGTGATTTTTTCTCAAATTGAGTGGAAGGTTGCAGCCAGATCCATGGCCTCCACGATAGGTCTCTCCATGTAGTAGAAGAAAGTGGATAAGGTTGTGGAAGAATACAAAGGCATCTTATCCTCACCCACTGGGGTACCCTTGCACTATCAGGTCAAGAAATCAATCCATCTGACCCACGATGCAACGCTTCCCAATGGCCTAGTATATTGCTGCTCTCTATCAAAAAATGAGAAAATTAGGTGCCGAATTTAAAAGTTACTCGAAAAGGGGCACATCCAACCAATCTCATCACCTTGTAGAAGAAAAATCGTGCTTTTGTATAATAAATATGGAACATGGTGATTCTTTATTTATTATTGAGCCCTAAATAAAATCACAGTTAGGAACCATACCCAATTCCCCAAATTGACGATCTCCTTGACCAACTTAAGGGGTCCAAATAATTTAGCAAGATTAATTTGATGTTCGGATACCACTAGGTCCCAGCAAATCATACCAATGTATGGAAGACTGCCTTCAAGTCCAAAGAAGGTATTTTCGAATGGTTGGTTATGCCCTTTGGCTTGAAACATTCCATGGAAAATTTCATGAGGATTATGGACGATATCTTGCGACCTTTCATCAATTCTTTTGTGGTGGTGTATTTGGATGACATCCTCATCTTCAAAAAGATTTGGGAAAAACACTTGCAACATATTAAGCATGATCTACACACTTTGTGACAATACATCCTATATGCAAATTTGGAAAAATGCTCCTTTGGCATGAACATGGTATAGTACCTAGGCTACATTGTTGATGAGCATGGGGTGAATGTCGATCCAACCAAGATATAGGTCATCCGTGATTGCCTAGCCCCGACCACACTCACTGAGCTTCAAATCTTCTTAGGCCTTGCCATTTTCTATCGCAAGTTTGTGTTGGGATTATCCCACATTGCATGGACCCTTAGAAAAGTGACCAGGGGTGGTGGCAAGCAAAAATTCGTGTGGGGCCAGTCGCAACAAAAAGAATTCACTGATTTGAATAAATTCTTGTGCTCATCCCCGATTATCTCATTACTCAACCTCTAACAATGTTTTGAGATTGAGACAGATGTCTTAGACTATGTTGTGGGCAAAGTTCTCTCTCAACATGGACATCCTATGGCATCTCATAGTGAGATGCTATCGGATATTGTCCGTAAGTAGCTCACTTATGAAAACAAAATTTACTCCAATGTAAAATACTAATGCCAATGGAGGAATTACATTATGGGAATGAAGACAATCATCCACACAGATCATAAGCCTTTGCAGTTCACCCAAACAAAAGGAAAATTGCAGAATGTCCACCATCAGAAGTGGTCATCATACTTGCAGGAATTCTATCTCAACATCAAGTATAATATAGGGAGCACCAACCACATCAATGACTTCCTCATTCGACCTCTAGTTGAAACACTAACCACGGTGAAACACTCATGYGAACATGACACCTCTGAATGGCCCCAACTCTATGAGAGAGATCCAAACTTTTCCACTACCTACCATATTCTTGGAACAAACATAGTTTTCAATGATTTCCATTTTCAAGATGGGTTGTTGTGCCATCTAGGCCATTTCTRTGTCCCATCAAGTGAGCAAGCAATTATTATTTGGGAAGCTCACTACAATTGGGTGCCATGACACTCGACGTAGAAAAGACAGTGGCAATGTTGMAACAACATTTCTATTGGTTGAAACTTCGAGAGGATGTCAACAAGTATATGAGGTCCTACACAGCTTACACCATTGCARAACCRACCATTAAGAAAAAAGGCATGTAAACGCCTCTGCCTACTCCCGACAGGCCTTGGGAATCTATCTCGATGGAATACATGTCGGGCCTTCCTTCAACCAAGAAGGGAAATGAATGTGTTTTCATGGTTGTTGATCGATTTTTCAAGATGGTGATTATGGTTTCCTGCAAGAAGAGAATCACAGTGGAGGCCACTAACAAGATCTTGTTTGAATGAGTGTGGGTGAATTTTGGGATACAACATACCATCGTCTCATATTGGGAAAACCAGTTCCTGAACACATTCTGGTCGAGCCTCTAGTCACGAGTGGACACCAAGCTCACCAAATCCATGACCTTCCACTCTAAAATGGATGGCCAAGACAAGGTCTTCAATAGGATGAGCGTGCATATCCACACACATGGGATGTGAGTCTACCCTATGTTCAAAATAGTTACGATAGATCCATATATATCTCAACTGACCACAACCCTTTCAGGTGGGATTGGAATTTCAACCATTGGGTCCCATGGATGTTGCACTACCCCTTAAATCCACATAGATAGAATCATCTCATGCTAAAACAAAAGATGACAAAGCCACCCGATTCATTGAATGAATCCAACACATCCGCCAATAGGTTTAGGATATTTTTCAGAATTCCAATGCCAAGCACAAGCAATGCCATGATCAACATTGGCTGCCCCACAAGTTTCAGTTGGGTGATAAAGTTCTATTTCATTTGCAGAAAGAGAGCCTTAGAGGACCCGATTGGAATCTTTGACCACTTCTCTATGGACCTTACACCATCACCATGGTCGTGGGTGAAAATTATTTTGAGCTCAACAATGCCCCTTTCCTTGGATTGCACCCATTGTTTAATGTGGACCTCCTTCGGCCATACTTTCCACAATTATTGGACACCTCAGACATAGCATAACAATTGAAATTGACAGAGATCAAAACTAAATGCATGGAATAGGCATCAAGTAATCATATCGTGGACACACGGGTCAAGGGTACTCGCCAATAGAAGCTTCATATTTATCGTGTTGTCATAGTGGAGCAGCTCCTGCACCAAGGAAAGTGGCTCACCTGGGGAAAAATTTAGTAGAAATTTCCTTTTTTCATGGGGGAAATCAATGCAATCGATACCATTTATTCCTAAGGGGGTAGGATTTATCCAAGTGGATACCAATGGCCACCTACAGCTTCCAACTAGCTCACATACATTTTGTTTTCTAGATTTTTGGGTCCTAAACTTTTAGGGTCGTTTTGAGGACCTAAACAACGTTTTTTGGGATCGCTAGAGTCACGCCAAAGACAAAATCAAAGTGCGATGAAAAAAATTCTATTCCTTGGATAGAACTTTCGAATGAGATATCGTGTGCCTAAAACAAATATCGTATGCAAAAGTTATGACCTCGGGAAGTTGATGTACCAACTTACCCCATTGGGGCCCACATGAATTTTGGTGCTTCATCTCCTAGGGTTAGGTTTTTGGATGTATAGGGTTCCATGATTTCTTACTGATGCTAAAAAGGCCAAGAGGCCTCATTGTGATGTTTCCATATGAATGCATGTAGCCTCCACATCTCTTCTCAAAGATTAGCTACCACCATTCGAGCAAGATTGTTTCATTCTGAATTTTATAGTTTCAACAGATTTCCTTATTGAATAGAAGTTAATTTTTGTTGTCTATATGTTATTGGTATCTATATATCTATGTTTATTTTATAGATTCGTATTTCATTTTGTTACGCTCATAAGTCGGGATCATATTTATGTGTGTAGTTGAGATATTCCCTCATGAGTTTGTTGTTTAGTTGAGGGAAAACTTCATGTATAAACATGTTCTTGATTGAACAATAAAATATATGTAGAATAGTGTTTGGTGTGTACGATATGTCTAATATCCACTATTTTATCTTGGTATAAAATATGGTACAATCCTGACTCTCTCAGGAGAGGGGTTGTGATCATGATAATTTTGCATTGTTAATCCTATGTCCTTAGGTTAGTGTAGGAGAGTAGAGTGTGTTGTTGTGTGTGTTATTCTTTTTGTGTTTGAATAGAAAGTCATCGTTTCCTTTTTGTGTGTATATTTCTTTGTGGGTGAATATCATAAAAGATATCCGTCAAAATCAGGGAGGCATCATTTGTAAGAAGTTGTTGCCACATACTTGTATCAAGGAAGGATCATGTTATGTACAAGGAGATCATTGATAGAGAGTGTGTTAACTTATTTTATGCTATTGTTGGGAGTGGTTGAGAAGAGTCACGCTGGTTGAGAGTAGATAGTTTGTACATCTATGGAAATCCACATGCACATTTCTTCATCTGATTTGTTGAGAAGGAAATTATTGTTTCTTTTTTGCTAAGTAGTTTGCAACTGGTTGTCATTATGATTATAGAAGAATCATTGTTTTGTTGGAGATGTAAAGTTCAGGTTTGTCTAGAATTGAATTGACCAGTGAGCATATAGGGGAATATTCAATATGTTTGAAAATGTTTATAGGGAGCATATCTTATGTGATCTTTACAGTGGAGTAGATCCATCACTTTATGGAATTTTACATATACTTTCTTGAAGTTTTATGTATGTGGATCAATTATTCATCTATGACCCCAATGGCTATGTGTTCGAGGTCTTGAATTGAGAGAATATGCCAATGCAACAAATGTATTGATGTGTTTGTTTTTTGTTTTTCTCATGAGAGACCATACATGGACGTCTGTTGGTATGTGTGGAGGAGATCCATGTTTCGAAATATTTTTTTCAGTTGGGTTTGTTGAATGGAGGCTTTAAGGATACATATCTAGATGAATTGATTGCAACACATGGAGTCATGTTCATAACTGGACCATATTCAACGATTACTTGTGTATGGATATTACTTGTGCATGGAGGAGGTTTTCCCCTTATTCTCTTTGGTTTAATGTTAAGTTTTGATGCTTCATTGGAGGGCTTGCATGGTCCACCAATTATAGATGACTATGAGATGTTTTCAGTTGTTATGGTGAAGTCGTGGAGTTTTATATGCCATGAAAAATAAATCCTGATGAGGCCAATCATGTTAATTTTATTTTATTGGAGTAGAAAATTTGTGAATTAAGATAAATGTGTATTAGCATTATTTTGTTTGTAAAATTATATGATGAAAAAAAAATCATAGAAGAGAGTAACATAATTTAATTTGGTGTTTCTTGACGTACTTCGATGCCAAAAGAACACATCAATGGTATGATTATGTCTACAATATGTTATTAGCTTATTGTTCTTGTTGTACTTCAGTTCTCCAAGAACAACAATTACTAGTTATCGTTGTGTGTTTGTGATATAGTGTATGTGAAAAAGGTTAGGTTGCATGATTGATTGTTGGATACATTCAATATCTAGATTTCTTTTCTATATATCTGGTGAATTCATCGAGCTATGTATTTCGATAGATGGAAGTATGTCAATAGAATGAGTCAGTGTCTATATTACTTTTTGAGGTTTGTCAAGAATCATCGGTCATTACAAATACGTCATTGATGGTGAGAAGTGATTGATTCTTCAATGAATAAAATGGTAGCTCAAATGAATGGTTGTGAGAAAGAGCGTTGTCTATGATATTTTAGAAGTGGATCAAGATGTTGATGAAAACCAGACTAGAAAAATATAAGAGTCCAAAAATACTTTGATGTGATTTCAATATTATTATTTGTGATCTAAGCATTAAGGGAGGGTGTTAGAATTAATCCTTACTTTAGATTTTGTGTTAGTTTCTTAGATCTAGTTAGTTGTGAGAGATATTCTCCAACTAATAGATCTTATTTATGTGTGTAGTTGAGATATTCTCTCCTCAGTTTTTTTTGTAGTTGAGGGAAAACTTCATGTATAAATATGTGCTTGATTGAATAATAATATATATGTAGAATAATGTTTATCATTTTAATCTGTCAGGACTTCCCACTTGTACCATATTGAGGTTTATGTCATGGCATGTCTTTCAGCTCATGGGAGGTGCCAAGGAAGAATAACTCCCCTTTATACTTGTTGCATATTGAAGTTTGTGTCATGACACATCCTTTGGGTTTCATGTCATGGCACATGTTTGTGCTCATGGGATGTGGTGAGGAAAAACAACCCACTTCCCACATGAATAAGGAAAAACAAAACCCCCTTGTATGGACATGAAATAATGCTACAAAGTAAAATATTTCTATTGTTCTCTAGATTAGATTCTAAGCTCATGCACATAAACCAACATGTTAAATAAGTAACATCTTTCTTTTAACATAACATTATTTTTATATATTAATTTATTTTTTAAACTATCCAAAGAATTTGTATTAACATAAGAGAATATTGTACAAAAACTTTTTTGTTGGTCTTTCACTTGGGAGACCAGACCAACAAAAATGCATATGTATTTCTATCTTAACAAGTCTAAAAAACCTGTGTTTTTTGAAACTATGAAACAAAAGATAAGAATGACAACATGTGTCAGATAAAATTTTGATACGATCCTTCCTAGCATAATGAAAATTGGAGGGAGGTGGGGAAACAGATCTCGTGCCTCTAAAATTGAGAAACATATAAACTCAACCAAAAAACATGAGTGTATTAAGCTAGAGGAGGGTGGTCCTCAACCACAGGAACCTAAGGTTGAGGAAAATCCATCTTGGTCAGGGCTATTCCAGGATAATTTTCTGTCAACATATTAATTTTATGGTCCACCAACTTTATCTACAGTTGCACATCATCCAAATGTAGAAGAATATCCTCGTGAGCGTCATGCCAATCTACATGAACTATTCCCATCAATACTTTGAGATGCCGATATATTTCAATGGTATTTAGATACTGTGACTCCCTGGCCCTTGTGGTAGTAGGGTTTGTAATCAAAGAGTGGGTGTACCAGGGTTTGTAAACCCTAAACCTCCTCATTAAGAATAAAGTGTCGAATAACCCTAACATCTACCTCTACGAGGTCGACTTCTGCTCAAATCTCAGGCGAGGTGTGGGCTTAATAAGCATATGTTGATTGCTTTGCAGCTGATATGATTTAGGATCTTAAAGAGTGTTGATAGATGCCTATGTACTGATGGGATGAGCTACCTCAGGCCATGGTCAGGAGAAAAAGGAAAAGAGTGTAGAGAAAATAGAACAAGGTGAGAACTAAGGTGTTTGAGGGGGGGCAGAGAGAAACCAAGATCAAAAGAGAAGAAGTAGAGGAGCAAAAAAAATGAGGAACCCATGGAAGAATTTAGATGATAGAAACCATCCCGTCACAAAGGGGGAGTACAAGGGAAATAAGGTTCAATGATTAGGGCCATGAGAACATTTACTGCAAACAAATGAGCAAATGAGCCTAGAGAGCCCAAGGCTTGGAAAGAATAGAGGTGGAGATCAAGATGTACCAAAAGGCTTCCATCGATCCAAAGCATGAGTTATAATAATATCACATGGGAGGATATTAAGGAGGGCATACAAGGTGGGCAAATAATGAAGAGTGTGGGTTACATGTGGAAATGTTTCTTGAGATTCAGAGCAATCCCTATCACCCGATATGAATGTTTATATATTAATCTTTAGAAAAAAATAAATTTCAAATATATTGAATAAATTCCATATTAAATAACCTATTATAATATATTTTTTTATATTTTAATACAAAAAATTCTTATTACCAATCTTTTAAAAACAATAAATTTTAAATATATTGTATAAATTCCACATTAAATAATTTATTATAATATATATTTTTATATTTTAATAAATAAAAGAAGTCTTATTTTAAATATTCAACATAAAAAAAGATGTATACATGTTTAACTTTAAAAGGAAAACACCATGTTAAACATGTAATATCTTCCTATTATTAAAATAAATAAAAACATGTTAAATATTTAAATTTAGTTTAATATAATAATATTTTTTTAAGAATTTTTAATTTTTTTACTTCATATCAACTTTCCCAAAAAGATAATATTTACCTAAATTTCTTTTTTAATATATATATATATATATATATATATATATATATATATATATAATTTTTTTTTATCTCCCACAACATAAATATCCATTAAATTACAATTATTATAGACCAATATATATATATATATATAGATATAGATATATATAGATATATATACTTCTAAGTCAAACACTAAATTGATGTATGAAACTCTCTTGTTTGTTGGACTAGTCACTCCTTCCTTTAAGGATTTAAATTTTAGAAAGGTGTAGATATTCTACACCTTTGAGCAAACATATATTTGAACCTATAATTTCCTAGAAGGAAACACATATATTTACAAAAATATTTATAAATCAAAACTCATTAAATACCTTTAAATTATTAAATTTAATACATTTAATTACTTAATTGAACTTTAGTTATAATATTTTAGAGAAATAATTTGATTAATATATTCTTTTCTATAAAAGTTTTAAAATAATTTTATTAATTTATTAATTTTGATAAAAAAAAAAAAAACTTTGCAAACCAAATTTCATTAAATCCTTTCAAATTATTAAATCTTATGATGATGATGATGATGATTAACGTTCACTAAGACCTAATTGGTC
>ML783598.1:41124-55696 GCA_009831015.1 Picea engelmannii
GGTATAAAATCCCAGACTGAGCATATATAAGATCTGATTGCTGGGATTTTTAGATCGATTCTTCCTCAGTGGTAACCCTAGATGTAGAAACATCCTTCGAGATAGGAGGCTGCAAAGACTTAAGAAACCATTGTAAAAGAAAGGCCGAGTGTATGGATGTCTTAATCAACCTCTTATGTCTATGCTACTCCTGGATATGATCTGAGATATGAGTGTTTGTTTCCTGGCATAAAGTCGACAACAGTTCTAGGCCAGCATCGTAACGAACCGACAATTGGAAGTAGTTAGGGAAGACCAACGCCATCTGACTAAAGGTCCCATATGCCCCCTTAGGTAGCTCGGTATACCATCTCGCAACGAACATAATGAGGGTGCATTGAAACAATCTTAAGCAAATGGAATCACCATTAAGGGAATTCTAAGAGAACCATAGGTGAAAAGTAGTGGCGTGATCACCAGGATCCTCGCCATTCTTACCTGTGAATTTTGAAATGTCTGAATACAGCTTGGTGGGGATGGAGGGCCATGTAGGTTCATGAGGAAAAGGTTCATTCATCAACTTAGACAATTCTGGAAGATTAAGCGTGGCCATAAAATGGAGATAGGGTTGCGGGATCTAGCTCCAAGCTCCCTGGAAAGATTGTGTTTGAGGAACTGCAGCCCATCCAGGGTTCTGGTAAGCACCATGGACCTGTCTGGGATTGTAAGACCCTCCTCTAGGTTGATTCATAAAAGGTTGGTTGGTCATCATTCCAATAGGAATGTTCTGATGGGGGTTATAAAAATTTCCCCCAGCTGGATTGGATCTGGGTTGGGGGTTTCCCAAAGCGTGAAATGGACCTCCTCTGGGTGTGAATCTGAAGAATATAGGTGGGTTCTCCATGCCAAACGTGTTGGACGGAATCGACACCAAGGAGGTATGGGTATAGGACGAAACTTGAGTAGAAGATTGTCTACCAGGTTGGTTGTTCCACCTAGAAGAAAGAGGATTAGACCCAGGGTTAAAAGCAGGAATGCCTCCCATATTATGAGTCGTTTGTGGGATTTGAGAACCACCAAAAGAAAATTAAGTATAAGGATGTGTAGTGCCCTCAAGTTCAATGCTAGCATTAGGGCCAACAGTTGGGATGGCGCTTGAAAACTGCGAAGTAAAGTTCAGAATACCATAGGAAAAAGAACTAGAGGTCATAGGGATGGACTGAACATTATAGACCTGTGAGTGACCAAGAGACTTGAATGGGTTCGAGGCAAGAGATTGAGAATTAACTATAGGCTGAGGCATAGTAATGATAGGTGCCTCTGAAACTACAACCATTGTGGTTGCAGGGGTCGAAGGGGTTTCATTAACTATAGTAGGTGTGGGATTCGAAGGTCTCCCGGTGTTATGAAGACTAGGTTCAATACTCATCCTTATAGAATCACAAGTCTGAACAATGGAGGTGTGTGTACCATGTCTAATAAATCTACACCTTTTAGAAGGTAAAGACTCAAAATATGGGGGTAACTTTAACAAGTGACGGGATCGACGGGGACGCTGGTCCGAATCCACGATGACTTAAGACTAAAGATACAAAAAATAAAGCCTAGGGCTCACTAGTAATCAAAGAGCACACCAAACATCAAACGACCAATATGCACAGAAATGGGGTAAAGTGGTTGAAAGTGGCCTCCCTCCCTAAAGACAGTATGTCTCGCCCAAGAGCGGACTGAAAATCCCTGTTAAAGATCAGAGGTAAAAAAAATAGTTATAAGGGCCCTCGTGGGCTTAAAAACTAGTTGGTCAGATCCCCTGAGAGAGGTAATCCTCCATAAAGGTTGTGCATTGTCTGACCCTTATCTAACCCAGGGTGCCTGCAGAATAACCCCTACAAGTAACCTATGTGGCACCTAAGTCAAGCAACTAAGAAACCAATGTATAATCGCTGGACATGCAAGAAGTCGTAAGTCAAGTCCATCGTATGGGTAGGGTAGAAAATCCTAAAACCTTGAAAGTATCAGTTCTCACGGAGGTAAAGGCACTAGCACAATCCCCAGATAAGAATAGATCCCCATAAATACCTCTGACCCTAAGAAGGTATCGGGGGGAATATAACTTCAACCAACCTCGCGCGACCTCGTGATTAACTCTGGTGTGAGCGGAGCCTCCTGATATTACCAATTATACAATGGATTTCTCCACTCCCTTTGTCAGACACATATGTTGATTTAATTTCTTTGGAGAAGTTTACTCACAAAATCCTATTCCAAGGCACTAAATCGTAAGCTAGTTTGTGCACCCTAGAAAATAAAACCGTGACTAAGAAATTTTAAATTTTGGTGGTTGTGCTTACTAAAAAAGCTATAGTAGTGAAACTCATAATTTTATGACTCAAAAAATAAAGTAAATATGAATATAATGAAAATTCCTAACTTCAATTTTCAATGAATGATATGCTTCTAATAACAAATGCAATTTTCAATTTCAACTCTGCAATTCTGAAGTAAAAATGCAATCTTTCTTTACATGCACTAAGCTAATGACAAAGACTCAAAATATAAAAAAATGACAAGCAATACAAAATTCCTAATATTTTTGTATTTTTAATATAAGAAAAATGAAAATGCATGGACTGAACAACAACTTGATATATAAAAATCTACTGTGTATATAAAAAGATAACTTTAGGAAGAATACCAAAGAGCGAAACACCCATTCCAATGTACAAGGAAAATCAAAATGAAAAGGTGATGAGAAATACTCCACCCAAAAATTCAACCCCAGACAGGTTTCCTGTATTCCCACAGACACTTAACAGTCACTACAGAGACCCAACAAGACTTAGCAAACATCAAATCCCACCCAACAACCACCAAACGTAGTAAAAAATCACAAGAGGTTGATGTACGCGACTGTTCAAGTAAACAAAGTGTATGTACGCAGCTTGCAGAGGGAAAGAACACGTATATACACGACTATCAAGACAAAAACTACATATATGTTTTAAAAACAAAGCCAGGCAAGGGAGAAGGTTGAAAAACTCAGACCCAGAGTGAACATAGGCTGTCAAGCAATGATATGATAAGAAAGGCAATAGGGACAAGAGGAATCTAAGGAGAAAAACACTCCAAACCCTCAGAAAGAAGATTCAATATGGAGTATGGTTGCCAATTCTGTTACGAGGAAAATCTCTCTATGGCTAGGGTAAACCACAACAGACGTAAATGACTACAAAAATCAACTCTATTCTCAAGTATGCTATATAAACGAATATGCTAGTGAGACAAGATAAAATGCCTACCTCGTCAAGATGTTCGATGAAGTCCACCATTGAGCACTTGACCCAAAGCAATATACGTGCAACTAGTCCTCAACAACCAAGAAAATAAAACATATGGTGATAATATATGATTTTAGCACATTCAATAGCATAATCCATTAATAAACATGAAAAATATGCCCATGGAATAATAATTAAAATATTTGCAAGATATTAATTGGATGAGAAAAGAGTATTTCTATTAATATATGATCAACAAAAGTGAAAATGTTATAGATTTCCTTGTTGACACGGTTCGGAACCGAGAAACTAAGTTCCTTCCAGCTAGGCCTCCACCACTTCAATCCTCCACCAAAGGCAAGCTAATAGAAAAGAGACAATAAATTTCTCAATCAATAAGGGAAGATCTTGGGGGGTGAACATTGTGTTCATAGTTAAAGGACAAAGGGATGTAGACTCAATATGAAGTAAATAATTTCTCCAAAGTAACTTTGCTCTGAAAGTTGAACTCTTTCTCCTCTTTTCCATAGCTCGGAATTGGCCCATTTATAGCCTTCAAATGAAACTGAAGGGTCGATTCAAACATTTTTAGTGTATGGAAGGCCAAGGATCATATATCTCATGTCATGACATGGAAACCCGATACCAAATTTCATTTTTGGGCACAAATCCCAATGTACGCGGGCTATAGTGGTGCAACCTCCGTATACACGCTCTATAGTAAGGAAGGTGCGTACATGTGTAAAAATATGTATTTTTATCTCTGGGATTTACAAAAAGGGATGATAAGTCTATATAGGAAAATGGAAAAAGGCCTTCTGTGCAAGATTGCATAGGGTGAGGAAAATCTTGCTATAACACTCCTCCAACCCAAACCAATGTTGTCTCTATGCAACACTAATGTGATTGATGTAGCCTCTATGGATATCATGGTTGCATATTTTTTTATTGGCCAGATAATACAATAATCGTTCTCATATATAAACCATAAATCATATAATCGACTATGTGAACTTAGCCTTATTTGATCTTAGCTTTATAAAGATTTTGAAAATAAAATCATGAAATGTTTTAATATAACCACATGCCTTTGTGATTTGTCTATGCACGAAAATCAATGTCTTCTACTCTTGTGTAGGTCTGGTTGGGTGCCTCTTGGCTTAGGGTTTTACAGGATGGAAGAAATCCATTTCAAACAACATTTAATTTCGAGCAACTCTTCTTTGATACACGATTCTCAGATGAAAATAATAAGAGATACAAATGGTTACACGGGGCTTCTAATCTCCCATTACACAGGACTTGAAATCACCCAACTCTCTTCGTGATGACAGTTCTATGGCTTCTAGGAAAAGATAAATTATGAGGTGGTTCCTATTAGCATATTGTGTCGACGGTCTTAGATTTGTAGCACGTAGTGCTACATTGCGCAACTCAATGCTCTATTCTGAGTTTTTCAGAACTTCCTGTGCGGTGACAAACTTCACTATAAACTGCGCGTTGTGTTAAAACAATGTGACACACTATTTCCTTGTGCGGTGTAATAAATCAACTTGTTAATACTAAACTTTATATCCTATGAATATATGACAGGATTCAAAGACTTGAAATCATTCATACACAAATAACATCAACACACAAATAACTGACATATTACTGATTTATGTGTTGCGCGTTGTATCACAGATTTGGTGATGCACGTAGTTATAGAATGTACTGAAATGCATAGCTTTGGCTCCAAAAACTTCTTTATACTTACAAGGTGAAGGCGTTGCTGAAAATGTTTCCAAGGTGAAAAAAAAGCGACAACAAAAGTTTTCGCCAACACCTTCACCTTGAAAAAATACAACAAAAGCGACATACAACAAGTAAAATGTTTTTTTTTTCTTTCAAAGTTGTCTTAGGAAATAAGCATCACAATTAATAACAACATCATTGACACGTCATCCAATACATTATTGAAACAATATTAACAGAAAATCAACATTCGCGACATAAAGTCGACACATTATTTCCATACATAACGATATACATAACGACACATTAACACAATGAATAGAGGCCCATAATTAGTGCATTTATACAATTAAATTATGAGGCATAAACTTCATCGATAATAAATTAATAATGAAACACAGTAACACATCTCCCTACTCATCACTGAAATAAATAACAACGCCATCAACACGTTAACGAAGGATGGTGACATATAAACATACATAGCATAGAATATTAACACATCATGGAAGCTTGAAGCAATTTTCAACAACATTCAATTAGCTAAGGAATATAAATCACTACTCGCCCAACCTACACTACAAGGTTAGGAGCTCAAGGACACATAAGCAATTCTCAAGCCCAGGTTCCAATTGATTTTAACCATTTAAGGTCTCAGGGATGGGGACTTTTATGAGAAACAAGGAGGTGTCTACATATCAATAATTCAATAAAGTCCAAACTAACTATTCTAAATATTCAACATCGACAATATTCAATTTCATCACTCATAAACCAAAATTAAACATGGCGTGTGAGTAATCACTCACAAAAACATCTTAGACCATTTGAAACCCATGGTGCAAAGAAAATGTCAGTTATAATCGAGGCACAATCCCCATCAAAATATGCAATCATCCGTCATAATAAAATTTTGTTTCGTGCAAGAGGACTAATATCTAAGAATCATACAATATATCGTAATTCAATGCGCAGAAGGAGTCTGAATCCTCCACTAGTCATGCATCACATTATTGAACTACTTGCAATCATTCTCTTTGATTAATCCATCATTTACACATCAACAATTCAAGACGCAAGAGACATTGATTATATTTCACAAGGGGTAAGATAATACTATTAATAATCAATCATACTTGAATAATATTAAGGACGCATTGGTAACCAAATTCTAAATCCAACACGGAACATTAATATGCAAGGTGCCATAGAAAAATAGTCATTTATTCATCATGCAATAACATTTAATGGCGCCAGTAATAAGTGTTAGATCAACATACATTATAGGTATAATTTATTTCGTGCAAGATGTGTAATGTCTATATCAAGCACACTCGTTACATTAATATTTAATGCGCAAAAGAAGGCTATCATATAGTACAACATTCCTTACATTACATTCCAATTGCGCAAAAGACTAAGGTTCACCAAATTCATTCAACATTAAGTATTTATGTGCACGAGAAAATTTATCATCTAGAACCCACATTTCCTTCATTACTTTTCAAATGCGCAAAAGACTAAGGTGCACCAAATTCATTCAACATTAAATATTTATGTGCATGAGAAAATCTATCATCTAGAACAAACATTTCCTTCATTACATTTCAATTGTGAACAAGACTAAGGTTCACCAAATTCATTCAACATTAAATATTTATGTGTGCAAGAAAATCTATCATCTAGAACAAGAATTTCCTTCATTATTTTTCAATCGCGCAAAAGACTAAGGTTCGCCAAATTCATTCAACATTAAATATTTATGTGCGCAAGAAAATCTATCATCTAGAACGAACATTTCCTTCATTACTTTTCAATTGTGCAAAAGAATAAGGTTCGCCAAATTATTTCAACATTAAATATTTATGTCGGAGAGAAAATATATCATCTAGAACAAACATTTCTTTCATTACTTTTCAATTGCACAAAAGACTATGGTTCACCAAATTCATTCAACATTAAATATTTATGTGAGCAAGAAAATCTATCATCTAGAACAAACATTTCCTTCATTACTTTTCCATCTAGGAAAAAGAGGTATCTGGATCAATATACTGGGGAGTAAAAGTGCGCAAAGTTCTAAGGGTTGAGGGTTAAATAGTAGATCGAAAATAAAGAAATCCAACAATCAATCGATATCTTACTTCAACTGGAATTTTAGGGGTGGTAACGATAATTATTACACTCCTTAAGGGAGACTCCTTGATATAAGTACTCCTTGAGGTTTGGTCAATGAGTAAAACACCTCTAAGATAGTTTTTGCATGGTCCTCGAGATCAAATTCTGCGATCCATAAAATTTTAATTGATGAAGTAATTATGTTTCCCTAATGATCAAGGTTCATTATGAACATAGTTGCAAACTTTTGGATCATACCGCGAGTAAACCAATCGTTAGTACAAGATGTCGTATCTCTAATGATCTAGAGAGGTAGTGAGAGTTTGTGAAGAGACCAAGAAGGGAATAAAAACTGGATGCAATCTGTAAGAGATGAATAATAAATCTGAAGAGAATATTACCCATCTAGGAAGGGAATTAGAAGGGAGACCAAAATCGTTTTGTATTCCTCCATTAACCGAGGTAATGGGTAGAGACACTCAACTGTGAAATTAACAACAATATGCGCAGGAGAAATGGATGGTTGAGGGTATGTCCCTTCACAAATTGCAGCTACTCTGATGCAGAATTTTGGGCATGCGATTTTAATGGGTACATGTGGTTTGCCTCCCCAAAATTGCATCCAACTAACACTGACTTCTGGGCATGTGATTTTATTGGGTAGAGGTGGTGTCCCTCCCCAAAATCACTCCCAACTAACTCAGATTTATGGGCATGCGAATTTAGACGCTAGAGGTGGTGTCCCTCCCCAAATTCATAGCAGTAAAGGATGAGAACGTGAAGGGGTCCCGAAAAGATTTGGTAAGTTCGCCCCTCCCCTAAATCACCACAGTAAACTCGTGGAAGTGAGGATAACGCGTTTTTGAAGAGAGAGGGAGATTCGTTGATCAAGAAATTAAAAATTACAGAGAGTGTGAATAGGAAAAACGTAGAGTGAAGGTGAGTAACATCGTTGTGTAAGGATAACTGTTGGAAAAATGCCCAAGGCAACTCGCCTTACCACCAGAGGCTGGGCAATGGATGACAGTCTGAAAAACGCCCAAAAATTTGTTGTGAAGGAAACAAAATGCAGAGATCACCTCAAAATTTGAGGGAAGGTTCAGATGGATCCAAAGTTAAGTAAGCACTGAGTAAAGCGGAAAAATTCGCTGAGAAAAGGTGGATATAACCATTGAGCACTTAGGGAAAATGTTGATAAGGGAGGAGTAAATGTTGAGGTAAAATATCAAGTCACTGGGAAAATTCGTTTTTCTTGAGTAGAGACAGCTTGCTAAAATGTAGAGCTTCGGAAAGGGAAAATGTTGGGTTAAAATACCCATGACATTCGATGGTAAGAGGGAAAAATGTGGAGGAGAGGAACCCAAATAATTTTTAGACGTTTGCATGCTTAACCCAAGGATTGTACATGAATAATGTCGAACTAAGGTGTTCACAAGCAATCTTGCTAAAGGGAAAAAACTAGAACTCCCCAAAACTGCGAAGAGATTTAATTACTAAGAAAAAATCAACTGAAGGATGTTGGTTGAAAAGGTTTTAAAACACAGAGAATTAATATATTGTAGGATTTGCAAGGGATATAAGTCGCATAGGGAGCATTCGACAACCACTCCACTTCGTTGAACCATCAATCAATAGACAAATTTAAAAAAAATAAACACAATAATCTTGACATAATTGCATATTCAAAATAAAATTACCGTGACCAAAGGAAAGAAGTCGATGACGAATACCATGCTTGTGCTTCGTCCAGCTCCCCGCTTACTAACCATGAAAACCTTACCGATACCTCCCATCCAACGCTAGGGGAAATCTTCTCCCCCCTTATCCCCTTGGGCTGTAAAGGGGAAACACATAACTAGAACTAGAACAAAATCTATCTCCCATTTCCCCTCGTAAGGTCGAGCTACCACTCTCTATTCAAGCTAGGTATCCCAACTCCCACAAGAAAAATTACTCAAACAAATACGACAACATAACCTTACGCATACCAGTCGTGATCCTTTCCTCATCTCCCCCATTACTTTTATATATTTTTTCTTAGTGACACTTGCCAATTGCATGTTAAATTCATTTTATTAAAAATTAATTAGGAAAAAATCCCCCCCGTACACTTGTCACCCGATCTCTTAGTTGCACTAGAAATTCATTTAATTAATTTAATTAATTTTCCAATTTCCCTCACCCACCTAAAAGCGTTCCTAAAACCGCTCCTTATTGTCCCTTTATTCCCTCAATTTCCTTTAATGACTGACACCTTTCTTAAAGCTTAGTTGAGTTTTATTTAGGAAATTTATCTAGACTAGATTCCTTTCTATGTTCCACATTCATTTTTTTATTTAATTCCCCTTTTTGTCTAAGTTCCAAATTAGCATGTCTTCCACATAATAGTAATTAATTTTTAGATAATTTAATTCTCCTTTAATTTCTTTATTTTATTTTTATTCATCCCCCTTTTATTCATTGATTAATTAATTTTTAGTCCTCGTACCCTATTTAGACCTAGGCCTTAAATTTCAACTAGGCTTAACGATTTTTAAGGGAAATTTTCTAATTAATAAACGTTACTCATACAACATTTATTTTAAGGTTGACCACATCAAATAAAATATTGTTTTATAGGAACCTAGGTTCTTTGACTCACCCGTGTTAAAAATCGTGACGTGCCCTTCAAGACGCACTACATGATCCAAGGGTGTTACTCACCTTTATTCATGTTTCATTTATGTGATGTTCACTTCAATATGCACTATGTGCTCCAAGGGTGCCACTCACCTTTGACTGATTTTGGTAGTTGTCCAGCCCTTGGAGTCAATACTCCATCAGGAGACCCTATGGGAGACTAAGGGCCTCTAAGGAATAAGGACCCTGCCTTATTGCACACCCCTTAGAATCTTCGTGAGAAACCGTCTTATTCTGCCCTGACGACATCATGGGTCTCTCGAACTATGTAATCGTTAACCTAGATTTTGAGCCTCAGAGAGAGTGATAGTAGGTTGTGGCAGGGCTCCTGCCACACCTCTCCCTCAATATCTCTTGTTTCCATGCATGGCCCCTTTAATCATAATGTGAGTCTGATTATCAAGAAATCGCCAGCCTGCATCCATCAACAAAACATGTCAACGAATCATAAACAAAATCATAATATACCCGATCATATGTCACATATGCATAAACATAAATACCCAAACCATATACAGTCCACTCCCTAACTCGATCCAGAGTCCAAGGATGTCCACTGATGCCATTGACATCCTCAATTTGTCAGGTGTCCTGCACTCTCAGGAGAAACCCATCAATAACACTTGTCTATACCTAGATATCAAATAACATAACATCATAATAAATAAGCATCATCATCAGAATCCATAATTAAAATGACAACCATATAGTAAATCGGATCACTTGCATGCAAGTTTCCTCAAAGAATAAGTCATATCATGTGCGAGTAAGAGTGGGATTTTATAGTTATCATGTGGAATTTGAGTTATATCACGGCTATTTTCTTGATTTTGGTAAAACGTTATGGTCAAGTTCACCTCCTCCTTCCACTTTTCGTGCTTTTATATATGAAATTCTATGTGAAAGAGAGGGTGATGAATTATTTTACCAAAAAAATATGTTGGTGCAAATAGATGTGATCATTGTGGAAATCTAATTTTGTTTCACTCAAAGTATCCTATTGATATGAATGATCAATCATTTTCTAATATAATAGTCAATTGGAAGATATATGAATATATCAACATCACGAATCCACATTCTTCAAATGTTATTTCCAAAAGGATTGATTTAAAAGTAGATAAAATCTGTGTGATATAGTTTTTGAAGAAGTTTGAGGAAGAAATTTATAAATACACCAAGAATTCACATAGAGCTTGATGGAAAGATATACAATTAAAAAAATCTCGTGAAGTGTTTCCACTAGGGACAATTTTGTTTGTAGTTGATTTTGTAGAGAATTACACATTCACTGCACAAAAAGAAATACAAAGTGAATATTATCATTCTGATCAAATCACTACATTTTTGCACGTTCTATATAGACATGTTCAACGAAGTCTTGATAACATAGAAAGAACCAATGACAATAGAAATGTTATTAAAGAATATCAATTTTATATAAGTGATGATCGAGCACATGATACACATTATGTACAACATTATTTTGATAAATTTTATGATTCATTGAAAGAGAATGGGATTGGATTCGATCTACATTGGATATGGTCAGATGGATGTGCATGCCAATTCAAATGTCCACGATCATTTTATTGGTTGTGTCGTCTTCATAAGAAATCAAACATTACACATTGTTGGAATTTTTTTGAGATTGGTCATATAAAAGGAGAGCACGACCGTGCAAGGGCATGTGTAAAACAAACACTTTGAAGATATCATATGAACCCTCATGCTAATCGATTTTAATCCATTGATTAAGTTGTTGAATTGTGCAAACTGGTGCTAATCCATGAAAATAATTCATCAAGAGATATGCGCAAAGGTTTACATAGATACATTTTACACATGAACACAAGATATTTTTATTCACGTGTTCAAATTTATATGATATTCAATCATTTTCTTGGTAGATTTCAAGTTAACAAGTTCTTATCTTATGCGGGTTTTTTTTTGGTATGTTGGAATCCAAATTTTAAATAGATCAATCCCATATGAATCCGGTACAATACATGGGACACGAAAAGTGCATTCAATTAAAACAAAACACTATCAAAATGTGTTTTCATTTGATAGAAGAAATAAATCTTGTTTTTTTTAGTTTGCATAGAGGACACAGAATCCATAGAGATTTGTGAAAAATAAAATGGAAAATATGTTAAATATTGGAGACATAACAAACTTAATATAAAGGGGAAAATGCCACTTGCAAGCTCAGAGGAGATGGAATCAAATGAAACTATAGTGTTAGTTGATGCTGATAGAGTTTTTGATCTTATTAGAGAAGGTAATTTTTAGGTTTAAATATTTAAACAACTTGTAGATGTAATGCATGATAATCTAACACAAACTAGTTGTTCGAACATATCAAGTTATTTGCAGGATATGTCTTTGTCGTGGTTGCACCTATAGAAAACACTGAAAACATGAAATATTATTTGATGCGATGCTCATAACAAAATATGAGGTTATTAGAAGATTTTGATGATAACGATTTTATATATGAAAGATGATCCATCGTATTGAAAGGATATTTTTTTCAAGAAACCCATCAAACCAATAAGCATGTTCACTTTCAAGACTATCAGTCAGATGTCATAAGTTGTCAATATAGTCATTTAGTATGTGCAACGCGCATAAAGTTAATAGAATTTCAATCAAGAAAAAAAAACAAAGGTTAGAAAATAGAAAATGTCCAAAGCCAATCATGAATGAATAATTGAAGATGGCATACCATTACGATTTCTTTAAACAAGTGACATGCACATTCCATAATTTTATATCTTGCATTGAAAGTACACGTATTTATGAACATCTAGGATTCTAGAATCGTTTGGTTTGGTTTACTTTAATGGTTCATTCAAATAAGGAACTATATTTTTGATGAATTATAAAGTTTACCGAGCCTTATTTACAATTTGAGGGAATAACCTATAGATTGTATAGGGAACCTAAAATGACCTATACTTTGGGTGATTATACTAATCCTACAAATTATCCATCATATACACAAATCCTTTAATGCATAACCAATTTACTACATAAAGGATTTGTGTTCATTATTTCCGATGATTGAAATGCTTTTTCATATGAAGAGGATAACTTCATATCAAAAATAGGACCCATTTCCATGTCATTATAAGGGACTATTGATGTCTTAGAAAAAATTTCACTAAATGAAAAACCTTTCATAAAATCATCCCCCTCTCTATTAATATCTCTAGGAATAATATCATTCTACAAATAAAAAATAACACGATCTACTAAGTCTTGGTTTGTTGCATTGACATTTTCATTTTTTAATTGAATTTGGAGTATATTGAGAATTAAAGGTAGTGTATGATTAACATCCTAATTAATTTTTTTAAAGAAATCTTAAAAAATATCAATTTTAATTATGAAATTGTGAGTTTTGATTCCAAAAGTATTGAGATATTAAATTGCTACACTGTGCATTTAGATTTCAATATCTTGAAGCAAATCAAACAAAATTGAAATTATGAGCTACTTGAAAAATGTGTATGATGAACATAACACTACTTATATTCTACACATTAAACATAGTTTTCATTTAGTTTGATTGCAAAAACTTAAGTTAAAGAACTTGATTTTGTGACATGATAACAAAAAACAAAAACTAACATCATCTACTAAGGCTTGGTTTGTTGCATTTAGATTTTCATTTTTTTAATTGAATTTGGAGTATATTGATAATTCAAGGTAGTGTATGATTTAAATCCTAATTAAAAAATTTAAAGACATTCTAAAAAGTATCAATTGTAATTATGAAATTGTGAATTTCGATTCCAAAAGTGTTGATATATTAAATTGCTTTGTAATGTGCATTTAGATTTCAATATCTTGAAGAAAATAAAAAAAAAATGAAATTATGAGCTACTTGACAAATGTGTATGATGTTACCTAACACACATTAAACATATTTTTCATTAAGTTTGATTGAAAAAACTTAAGCTAAAAAAGAATGTGATTTGTGACATTATAACAAAGTTGGAAGTTTACTGAATACCTTGTATTTTGGATGGTGCGTTGCTATCCCTGCAAATTTTTTAATAGAAAGTTATTTAGTGATATTGAACAACAATCATAGGTGTCATATTAATGGAACTAGTGAGTACTTCCAATGTGCAGAGAATTGATAATCCATCATCCATTTTCTGCCATTTTCGGTACATAAACAATTTATACCAATATAAATTTTAATGAAAATCACTTACTTATATTAAAGTATATTTTAATTTTACATATTAAAAAATGTTAGATGATGTTTTTATTTCACATTTTTATTTCAAAGTGCATTTTTATTTCACATTTTCTTGAATGAATATATTGAAAGCTCGAAAAGAAACCAACGATGAACACAACCTTTTGAGTGTTGGACTGTCATTTCATTTTGAATTTTCAATAAAGAAACCAAGGATGAACATAACCTATTTAGTACTGGACTGTTATTTCATTGTGAATTTTCAATTTTGAGTTCTAGGTTTTTACTAAATTTTGATTGATAGGAGTCTATGCCCTATCAAAACAAAAGAGGGGCCTAGATTGATGCAATGATCAATATGTTTGAATTTACCAAATAATTGTTAAAGTTAATTGATTATCACTTGAATGGAATGGAATAAAATCCATATCACCCAATGAAAACTTTGCAATTGTCAATACTTAGGACTATCAAATATTTATATCTACAACCCTTCAGACTATAAACCCTATGAAACCTTCAACTTATAAAAATATCTACAAATAGTACAAATAGAACATAA
>ML783598.1:101720-136808 GCA_009831015.1 Picea engelmannii
CTGGAAACCAACTCTGCTCCAACTGAATGTTTAAAAAAATATGTCTTATATGGTAAAAAAATATAACCATAGCTTGACATCTATACAAACAATTATACTAGAGATTTGTTCCATATAAAAACTTCCAAAATAAAGACCAGTAAAGAAAATGTTGAACCTGGTATTCATGAGAAATGCCATCAAATATACGCTAGAAGAAGGAGACTGGGCCATTTTATGCCAGTTGCCTCAGGAGGTGTTGATTCATCCTAGTTGTTTCTTGCATTTGCTGAAAGGGAGATACGTTGGTATAAGAGCTTGAGGCAAAATTTGAGATCGAAGACCTCACTATGGAGCGCAAAAATCAATTGTTGGAACATGTTGAGGGCTTCAAATATATAATGAGAGTCTCCATCCATTTGAGGGACAGGATGGCCAGAAGAAGGTGCACCATGGCCTTGGCTATATTTCCTGCGAGGAGAGTCCTATGGAGGACTATCTAGAGAAGGAAACCCCAAGAAATATTTTGGAGCATAACCCAACGAATTTCCATGACGATCAAACCATTCAATTTAAGATCCCCAGCCTGTAGAAGTATGTCCACTTTATTATTGATGAGCGGAGGTCGAGCTCGGTGAAGAAATCATGGAACACTATCTTTTGTTGTCTGAACTATCACGACCTCCAGGCGAAGATAGACTTTGCTCGACTAGAATGTGGTCACCCCTTCCGCGCTTCGAGCACCCCCTTTGTGGTGGCATGGTAAATCTTGAAGTGTTTCCCACCCAAATAGAGTTTTCCTAATATGTGTTCCTCAACTCACTGCAAAATCGATTACACCCAACTTGAATGCCAAAAACAGAATGGAGAGCCCACAAGACCTAATGCACCCTTATGGCATTATCCATCTACATGGTCATGGTCGTTAATGTTGTATTGATGACCAAGTACCAGAAATTGTTAACCTAAACCTCCTTCGTAGAGTCCTAC
This sequence comes from Picea engelmannii, assembly GCA_009831015.1. Taxonomy (NCBI): domain Eukaryota; kingdom Viridiplantae; phylum Streptophyta; class Pinopsida; order Pinales; family Pinaceae; genus Picea; species Picea engelmannii. The sequence goes on from ML783598.1 coordinate 102,690, forward strand.
AACATCCTGCGAGGGAAAGATGGTACTAAGTATTTTGTTCCTTTAATGTTCCAGAGCAACGACGTAGAGAATCCCACACCCTTATACCTAGCTCATGTATCGTGGATAGCATCCCATCCAAAGATATAAATCATGTATCGTGGATAGCATCCCATCCAAAGATATAAAAAATATGAAAACATGTAAATAATATATTTTTATTATAATGAAGTAAGACATATTTTTATCATAATAAAATCATTTGATACAATAATGTTGATTCCATTTATGTTAATGATTATAAATAGTTGTACTATTGGTACAATTTAATTACTTTATTTAAATATTATAATTGGTATTTTATATGTGTGACTTTATTACATTAAATAAGTTTTATATTAATATTCAAATATTTTGCAATTATTTTCAAGATTAAAAAAAAAAAAATCAAATTTGACAATACATTTCAATTTAACTTATAATAAATATGAATTCCCAAATAATTATACGAATTTAAAAAAAAATTATGACTATTATATATAAAATTAGAATATGGTATAACTTATAAGCTTATAGACTTAATGGTCGTTTTCACTCTTTTATAAGTTTTTATTGGCAATTTAATAAAAAACTTGTATTTTAAGATACTTTTCCATTTGAAAGAGACCCCTCCCGAAAAAGAATAACGATGCCATTTGCTTAAAAATGATAACTAACCCTGGAAGAATAAAATAGTATTTGAATACACTACTTCGTATATAAATTCCAAAAGAAATGAAGAGAAAGAATATCCTTGTAAGAAGATGACAAGAATGTGCCTTGTAAGTTGGGAGAGACAATTGAAAAGGAACCAAATACTGTGATTGGGAGCTCATTAGTCTTCCTGAATGGGCTAAATTAAATTCAATTATTATCGTTATTTTTGGCGAGCTGTCGAAAGAAGAGGACATTGTGAATCGCAAGAATGTGCATCACTAAATGTGGCGTTATTTCCCTATCCGTGTACCCAATTTCTATTTGTGGAAAGCGATTCATGCATGTGGCTGTCCCATATAATTCATTAAAGCATTGTTTAAAATTTTTCAGGAGGTGGAGATCCACTCAGAGGTTCGGAGAGCGATGTTGATGTGAAAGAAAATGGAGGGAAGATAAGTTGGAGTTGACGATTTTACCAGTTAAACTAATCAAATTCAGAGAGGGCAAGGAAATTAAAAATTGCTAGGGATGAGAAAAACCTGCACCTGATGGCTGCTGCCTCAGGACAGAAAAGTCTCAAAATACCAGTCAAAATACCAGACACACGTTTCGCGATGCACCTCCCAATAAACAGACATAAATCGCATCATCATGGCCAATCGGACGCACCAGTTGCGGAGTCCACCAACCGTCGACTTAGCCTCTCGTGCGTCCGATTCAACGAACTGACAATCGGTATATACCTACTTTACGCTGAACATTTGCCCGAAGTAGGGGATTCCCTATCACTTATTTTATCGCCACTTTAGCGCCTTTATAACCGGAAACTGGAACAGGAACAACCGCGCCAGCAGGTTAGCCCGCCTGCTTGCTCTAATCAATAACCCCATTTACTTACCTTTCTCTTCTTATCTTAAATAATGCATCTCTCTTTCTGGATATAATAATCATTACCGGCACTGATGACAGCTGTTCTTTCACGGTTTAAGAAATTGCAGTTATAAGGCCGGTTAATAAATCTTCTGTGAGTCTGGGCATTACATACTGCTTGAAACCCTCGTATCTAAGTATTAATTGGCCTTGTTTACTCGGAAACAGAATCGGGAAGTGCCATGATTGTAGTAAGTTCGATATAGAGAGAGAGAGACGCTGTGGATTTTTTGGTGTAGCAAGAAAGTTTGGAATGGGGCGGGGAAGAGTAGTTGTAAGACGCATTGAGAATAGTACGAACAGGCAAGTGACTTTTTCCAAGCGGCGTAGTGGATTGATGAAGAAAGCGCGAGAGTTGGGGATTCTGTGCGATGCGGAAGTGGGAGTCATAGTCTTTTCAACAACCGGCAAACATTACGAATACGCCACTTCCAGGTCAGTAATAAGTATTCCAATCCATCCATTTTAACGCTTTTCTTAATGTATGTTCCAATATTAATATCCTTTAACTTCCTGGATTTGCATATTTAGAATTCAAATAATTCTGTGTTTCTAAAAGTTGTATTCTAAGCGTTATATGTTTTAGATCTTTTTTGGTTTAATTTTATACGAAATCCTGCTAGAAAAAATGCCAAAACATACCACGTTTAGACAACGCCCTTGTAAAACAAGAAACTTAGTTGTGGACAGTTTATAATAAATGTATGCGCAATCTACACTAGGTTTACTTAGCTTGAGAATTTTCAATTCAAATAGATCTGACCCTCCAGATCAGAATAACCAGCTTATTCCAGTAGGCGTGGGCTAAAGTCTAGTCACGTCCCACTTCGGGCGTTTATTTTATCGTTTTCGGTGAATTTTTCTGTCAGTGAATATGTAGGAAATCCAAAACCCTGTTTTCAGCGTGTATGTTTTGCAATTTCAGTAACTGATAGGAAATTAAAAAAACTCTGGTTTCATCGTGTAATTTTTTCTATTTCAAAAACTCTGATTTGATCGTGTAATTTTTGCTATTTAAGTAACTGATAACTGTACCGCCAAGAGAGGTTTCAGGGATCTGTAAATCGACCCAGATCAAAATTGCAAATTTTTTGGCCACCAATTAAAAGAAAACGATGTAGTTAGCGTTTATACGACGCCATCCCAATATTGCCAGGTCGTAATGTTCAGCAGGCTCAACTCTGACTCTCTCACGAGAGGGGCTGTTATCATGCAATTTTAGCAATGTTAATTTTATGTACATAGATGAACATAGAGTGTGTTGTTGTGCTAAGTTGGTAGCGTAGGAAGGTGATTGCAAGTGTGGGTTTGGTTTGAAGATTGACACTAAAGAGGAAAATGGTTGTTTGTTTGAGAGGAGTAGCCGTAAGAATGTAAATGAACCTGTTAAGATTGCAGTACGAATTTCCAGTCAGCAGAAAAGAAGATTGTGGTGGTTTAATGTGAGATCCAAAAAATTGTTTTGATTAGATGAAAAGCGACATCATATTATAACAGAAGGATGAGAACGATGATCGAAGAGGTGGAATCCACATCTTTGGATCACGAATGTAATGGAGATGTATAGATCAGCGTGAAGAAGATTTGAAGTTCGTTTGGATCATAAAAAATTATAAGAGAGAATGAGTTCATGGTCGGAGAGAAGGCGCCTAACGACAGAGCCACACTATCGTGGTTAGAGGTTGGATCAAGAGAAAAGACAGAGATTGAAGGTATCACTGAGGCATCTTGCAGAGATTTGTAGTTCATGGAGGTATTTGGATGGTCGTATTTTTGTGTCAACCAAATTATAAAGTAAAAGAGCCTCACATTTCTGGTTAGCCAGATCGTTGTGGGAGTTGGACTGATATTTTTTATTAAGTCTAAACCACTGTAACACTCGACAAAGTTATTATTTTCGTGATATCTTCTTTATGTTCAATTGAACACCACTGGGATCGTGGCTTGTGTGATGCGCTCCTCTCCAAAACACGACCATAGCTTTTTCTGTTGTATGTTTGACCCGTCCAGTTTCTTAGCTTTCAGAGATATGTGTGGAATTTGTCGTTTTCTTTGGTCGGTAGAGTGTGAAAACCTACAAGAACACAATCACTAATTTTGTTATGACTACAACCTCTTATAAACTAGTGTTTCTGGTTGTCCTTACTTGCTTAAAGAACAACTGTTACAGGTTATTTTTGTGTGTATGTGTATGCCAAAAAGATCAAGTTGTATGATTAACTATTAGATACATTCAAAATTAAGTATTGGATACATTTAATATATAGACTGCTTTTTAAAATAACTTGCAGAATGCATACTTTGACACATGAAAGTATGTGGCCTACTTTGACACATGAAAGTATGTGGCCGTAGACCATGTACTTTGATAGGTGGAAGTATGTCAATAGGATGATTCGATATCTAGACTATTCTTGGGGGTATCTTAAATGGATCAAGTGGTATCTTGAGTGAATGGTGGTGAAAGGAGATTTCAGAGTGGATAGATTGTGTATTTGATTTCAGTATGGTTCTTTGTGATGTAAGCATCAACAGGGTGTTAGAGTTAATGCCTACTTTAATAGAGATTGGTTTGAGTTTGTTAAGTCCTGTTGGTTGTGGAAAATCTTCTCTAACTATCAGATCATATTTATGTGTGTGGTTGAGAGATTTCCTCACAAGTTTGTTATTCTATTGAAAAAAAATTCTTCTATAAATATGTGCTTGATTAATTAATAAAATATAAAATTGCTTTGTGCATGATAGATTCTTAAGTGAACTATCATCAACTTCAAAGAAATATTTGTTGCCACAAAACTTCCATGGTTATCAACTTCTTTTGAATCAAATTCAAAAGAACTCTCCATTATAACATTTCTATCCTTGTCCTTCTTTCTACAATCTCAAACCTTTTCATTCTTCTTTCTACAATCTCAAACCTTTTCATTCTCCGTGCAATGTGATTAGAAAAATACAATCAAACACTTCTCTAAGAATTCTTGTAAACATTGTGCATTTCCCAAACCATAAGATTAAGATGAATCCCTTGTCCATAAAACACAACTTAGTTCACATATACCTTTGCATATCTTGCATCTTTTTAGCCTTTTTGCTCCAATCCTCCTTCAGCAACTGCTCTAAAAAGCTACAACGCCTACTTATCGAGCTCTTAGGACATGGAAGATCCTAATCGGGAATCCATTGATGACAATTGAAAAGAAACGGACAAAGAAACTCTTATAAAACCATATAAAGATGAATACCCCATCTCATGGAAAAACATGGAAACCCTCGTCTTCAAGAATCTGTCCCGCCATCCTCTATCACGATTCTTCCATACGACCTGTAAAGTAATATAATGCCTGTAAAGTAATATAATGAGGCCCAATTTTCCTATGAACATTCTTCCATACGATCTGGAAAGTAACATAATGAGGCCCAATTTTCCTACGAGCGAAATTGAAGGGCGAGAGAATGCTAGACTAGTCCTGGGGATTTGATAGACACTTACAAGCATCAAAATAGGATTTGATAGACATTTACAATCAACAAAAAAATATTTTGAGCAGTTTTTTTAATCAATATAATTGTATACATATAAATACAACAAGTTTTGTTTTAAGATGGACAAATTATTTTGATCATCATATTAAGTTAATATTTCTATCTTAATCTTACACCATTCTAGAAAGTATCTAGTTTTCACATCAACCTAGTTTCAACAACTAAGAATAGATTCTCTAATTAAATACCAATAGACTCTCTAATTAAATACCAACTTTAGTATTGATAAATAATCATTTCAACCACATATGTAATCAAAACTAAGTATTAGTTACATATTCCAACACTCATTATCTTTCATATGTGTGTAACAATGATGCCTCCACCATTTCTTCTCCTAGCAGCTGCATCCATTTCTTCTCTACGTTGCTATTGGACCTGGCTAGTTGCCACTCGTTGACTTATTCATACTTTTACTTACAAATATTTGCTCCATAGCCTAATTTTCGGTATAACATTTATCTTGTAAATAGAAATAAAGGAAGAGTAAACAGAAATAAAGGAAGAATACGAAAATGTTGGGAAATGAACGCTATTATTATTGACTTCATAAGAGTTATATAAATGGTTACAAAACAGTTTTACTGTTTCAGAAACGAGAGTAACTGAGTAACTGTCAACAAACGGTTTTACTAACTAATTCGTTAAGGTAAATTACAACTCCTAACACTCCCTCTTAATCTGGAGGATTACATTATTAATAATGCCTAAACTTTGACGTTGAAATTGAAAAACATCTCTTCCCAAAGGTTTAGTGAAGATATCAGCTAGCTGAGCTTTAGAACCACAAAATTTGAGGAAAATGTCACCATTTTTTACGAGTTCACGAATAAAGTGAAATTGAGTATCAATGTGTTTTCTTTTCTGATGAAACACATTATTCTTTGACAAGGAAATGACAGAGTTATTGTCACAAAAAATCGAAATAGGTTCTTTTTTCGTATATCCAAAATCCATCAAAAGCCTTTTAAGCCAAACTGCATGGCATGCTACTGTTGTTGCCGCTACATATTCTTCTTCTGCAGAAGAGATAAAAACTATGGGTTGCTTCTTAGATGCCCATGAAATCAAATTCTTTCCAAAAAGAAAAGCATAGCCTGAAGTGCTTTTTCTGTCGTCAATACTTCTTGCATAATCACTATCGGTATAACCTGTAAGCATACTGTTTGCTGAAGCTATGTACCACACACCATAAGTGGTTGTACCTGCAATGTATCTTAAGATCCTCTTACCAACTTTCCAATGAGAATACTTAGGAGATTCCATAAACCTGGAAATGTAACTTGATGCATATGTTATGTCAGGTCTTGTAGTAGTAAGATACATAAGACTACCAACAAGTTGTTTATACAATGTGGAACTTATTATTGATCCCAAATCTTCCTTGCTTAATTTAGTGCCAAGAGCAATAGGAGTGTCAGCAGGCTTACACTTTTCCATCTTAATTTTTTTCAAAACATGAGCAACATATTTTTGTTGACTAATAAATATACCATGATCAGATTGGTCTACTTCAATGCCTAAGAAATACTTCATTAATCCAATATCTGTCATTTCAAACTCATTTTTCATGGCTGATCTAAATGCATCTAACATCATGTTTCCTGTGTAGATCATGTCGTCAACATAAAGACATAGGATGAGAATATTACCCTATTGATTTACCTTGATATACAAAGTAGGTTCATTTTCGCTCCTACTGAAACTATCTTTGAGTAAATAATGATTAATCCTACTATACCAAGCTTGCGGAGCTTGCTTCAAACCGTACAAGGCTTTCTTTAATTTGTACACTCAATGCTCTTGTGTTTTAACTTCAAATCCAGGTGGTTGATGAATATACACTTCTTCATTTAATACTCCATTCATGAAGGTGGACTTAACATCCATTTGATAAATAGGCCACTTATTTTGTGTTGCAATGGCCAAAACAAATCGAACAGTATCTAATCTTGCTATAGGTACAAAAGTTTCACCATAATCAATGCCAGGTTGTTGTGAAAAACCTCTGGCAACTAACCTTGCTTTGTGTTTCTCAATCTCACCTTTTTCATTCAGTTTAGTTTTATAAACCCATTTGACACTTATGACATTTTTATCTGCAGGTAAATCAACTAAATCCCATGTATTGTTTCTTTCAATAGCTTCTATTTCATTATTCATTGCATCTACCCATACTTTTTGCTTTGCAGCTTCATCAAAACAAGTAGGTTAAGATGAGAAAAATACAAATTGTACTACATTATCATATTGGTCATATATATCACATGAACTTCTCATTCTTTGATGATTATGGTCAGAATCTGAATCACTATGAGATGAAGATGAATTACTCTGAGATGAAGAATCATTATGAGACGAAGAACTACTTTCATTTTGAAATTGTAATCTTGGAAGACATGTTATTGATTCTTGATGTTCATCTAACTCAAGAGAAGGATTGTGAGAAGTATTTTTTTCCATTTCATCCCATGATTTATTTTCCATAAACTTAACATCTCTACTTACTACAAATTTCTTAGTAATAGGATTGTATAATCTGTATGCTTTCGACTGTTCACTATAGCCAATACAAATGCACTTCTCACTTCTATCATCAAGCTTCTTTCTTAGCTCTTCAGGAACATGAGCAAAAGCAACACAACCAAATTTTTTGAAATGAGAAGCATTTACCTTAGATCCACTCCATTTTTCTTCAGGTACTTTACCTTGAACACTGGAAGTTGGTGATCTGTTAAGTATGTAAATTGAACATGCAACTCCTTTAGCCCAGTAATCTTTGGACATTTTTCTTGCTATAAGTAAACTCATGGCCATGTTCATGATGGTGCGATTCTTTCTTTCTGCCACTCCATTTTGTTGTGGAGTATATCTGGTAGTCGTTTGCTTTTTAATACCATGATGTTTACAAAAATCAACAAACTCTCTTGACTCATATTAACCTCCTCCATCAGATCTCAAAACTTTGACAAATTGACCACTTTGTTTCTCTGCTTCAGCCTTGAATTCTTTGAATCGAGTGAAAGTCTCATATTTGTGTTTGAGAAAATAAACCCAAAATTTCCTACTACAATCATCAATAAATGTTAGAAAATAAAAACTTCCACCAATCGACTGATTTTGCATAGGTCCACATAAGTCTGTGTGAACTAACTCTAAGCACTCTTTGGCTCTATAAGAGGATGATGGAAAACTATCTCGCTGGTGTTTTCCTACTATGCAACTTTCACAAGAAGGAATCTCATTAATCGAAGGAGGCAATCCTGTCACCATAGACTGTCTTTGTAACAAACTCATAATTTTGACCTGTAAATGACCATAATGATAATGCCATAACTCAGTTTCAGTCACGTTAGAAATATTACATGCATACATCTTCCCACTTCTCATTTCTAAGGGAAACAATCTGTTCTTTGTCATAGGGATTTTTGCAACAAGTCTTTTAGTTTGATTAAGAATTGTGCAAATGTTGTTGTGGAAATTGACATCATAACCATGCACCATTAATTGCCCTATACTCAACAAATTGTGTTTGATATTTGGTACATAGTAAACATCGTGAATATTTTTCACTTCACCCTGCTTTGTTAGAACTGGCACGACACCTTTTCCTGATGCTTTGATCGAATGATCATCACCCAAACTAATTGTAGTAATAAGAGATGTATCGAGATTAGAAATTAAGTCATTGTGACCAGTCACATGATTGCTACATCCACTATCTAGCAACCAAACATCTTTATCAAGAATTTGCTGAGATACTTGACATGAAAGAAACAGAGTATCAGATGTTTCACTTTCTGTGACATTAGCTTTATTTCTAAACTGCAACTTATGACATTCAGATATATGATGACCCAACTGTTTACAATAACGACGTTGGATTATTGATTTACTTGTCCATCTCTGACCACGATCTTGTGAAGACGATCTTTACTGCTCTGACTGGTCTTTTGTTTGTTCAGGTTTATCTCTTGTTTGAGAACGTCCTCTACCACATCCTCGACCACGTCCATGAAAAACTCTGCCTCTGCCTCTGTCCATGGATACTTTAGTCTGAAATGCATGTTCTAAAGTACCAAGATCCAAGGTCATCCTTGCTTCATGAGATAACAATGAACCACTAAGTTCTTCTATAGAAAAATTAGTTAGATCTTTCGACTCAAGAAGAGAAGTAACTACCATTTCAAATTTCTTAGGTAAAATTTTAAGGACTTTTTCAACTAATCTTTGGTCAGTGAGTTCTTTTTTACCATTAATCCTAAGTCGATTAATAATATCCATCACTTTAGTCATAAACTGATCAACACTTTCTGATTCACTCATCTTGAGGGTTTCAAATTGAGTTCTAAGGGTTTGAAGTCTCACAGTTTTCACTTTATCATTACCCTTATAAGCTAACTTAAGAATATCCCATGCTTCCTTAGCAGTCTTGGCACCAATAATTTTAGGAAATATAGAATCATCTAATGAAACTAAAATATATGATTTGGCTTTTCCTTCTTTTTTCTTAAGTTCTTCTAATGTTTTTCTTTGAACAACAGTCATATCTGCAACAACATTTGCATCAGGTTCTATGAACCTTGTTTCAACACAATCCCAACATCGATGACCTTGTAAAATGGCTTTCACCTTCTCACACCAAAAATCATAATTGGAACCAACTAGAGTTGGTGCTTGAATTGACCAAGAACTAGACATATTTCTAATTCCAAAATATCAGCCAAAGACCCTTTTTTATATATATATATAACTCCAAGTGAATTTTCAGATTTCAAAACTCCAAATTTTATAAATACTCTTCAGCAAAATCTAGAGTAAAATAAAATGTAAATGGGAATTTTTTTTTTCCAAGCCTATAATTCTCAGCCAAAGCCCTCTTCCAATTCGGCAGTGGCTCTTCTTCAAACTAGCGGAAACACTATGGCACTTCTTCAAACTAGCAAGCAACTCTTCTCCAAACTGGTGGCAGCTCTGTGGCACTTCTTCAAACTGGCTAGAAAAAACAACGTTCTGTGGTATTCTTCATTGTGGAAGAGAGACGCAGACAACAACAATAGCAAACAAACATTTAACAACTGACATCATTAAACAGATTATGTTCAATGCATCCTTACGCAACAACATTAGTACGCAGGCACAACAGGCACAAAAAAAAATAGGGTTCAATGTGTATTCTTCAAGATCTGGGAGTGGGCGCACACAGCGGACTCTCTGCTCCCAACCTCACGCTCTGATACCATGTAAACAAAAATAAAGGAAGAGTAAACAGAAATAAAGGAAGAATACAAAAATGTTGGGAAATGAATGCTATTATTATTGACTTCATAAGAGTTATGTAAATGGTTACAAAACAGTTTTACGGTTTCAGAAACGGGAGTAGCTGAGTAACTGTCAACAAATGGTTTTACTAAATAATTTGTTAAGGTAAATTACAACTCCTAACATATATGTTATCTCTTATGAGTCACATTTTAAAGATTCACAATCGCTTGATGATAAAATTCTCTCCTCGTATCGTTTCAACTATTAAAAGAACATTGTTCGATACAATAAGATATGCCTTATGCAAACCTACATGAATCTAAAAGTCATCTTCAACATCGCAATTAATTAGCACATTACAACAAAATCTAGATCAATGTCTTGAGGAGGAAACGACCTAAGAAATTTGGATCAATGTTGGAGGAGGCAACGACCTTCTCTTAGGTTTTCAATACTGTCTTATTCTCCTAAAACAGTGAACTTCATGTACATGAACTTCACTAGGTTGGTAAAATTTCCAATTATGTTAACCTCTTTCAAATAGTCGTTGCAAGCGTAGTTGGGTTGATCCTTATCTTCTAGCTAGTGATTACGCTTCAGATCCATTATCATTCTCTTTGATCCAATACTTCTTGTCCATTCTCCTTTTCTTTGATCCTGTACTTAAATTTTCACATCCATAACCTCCACGCTACAGTTTGTTTGTTTTAGTGGCATCGACGAAACATTATCCAAATATTTACAAAATCCTATGGTGAATGTGCTAAACTATTTCTTCAGAGAAATAGTTTACTGGAACTTTTGCAAATATACATCACTACAGTCCGGCATCAATATTCTTTTGATGTTTGGTAGGGATACATCAATATAAACAACAATCTATCACCGAAATCTGCGTTGGATATGCCATGTGAAACCTTCAAAACTATGAGTATCTGAGATATATACAAAAACATGTGGTTAATATAGTAAATTATTTCTATCGGGGAGAAATCACTCGAGATTTTTCATCATTGTACTGCAGTTGTAACAGGTCCATGAAAAACTTAATGATTCGATATATTATTCATCAACAAATGATAACATATATATATATATATATATATATATATATATATATATATATGAGAATACAAATTAGCTATGAAACAATTAGTTTTATGGAATAGTTAAAGTACCAAAACTACTCTCTAGTTAACTAAAGTTATAAAAATCCCAACACTTTGGGAAAGATATATGTGATTTTCTTTGAAGTGGAATAGTTTCTCAAATGAATGGTTTTTGCCTCAACATGAGGTCGAATCAAGTGATATTTGGTGTTGATTTGCTTGGTTCGATCATGAAATCTAGGATTTTTGGCCAATGGAATTGCAGAAGTGTTGTCAACAAATAGAGGTGTTGAAGTCAACATTTTCTCTTGCAAGTCTTCAAAGATTTCTCTAAGCCACACAATTTATTTTGTGGCTTGATTTGTTGCTACATATTCTTCTTCAGTTGTACAAACAACGAGAACTGATTGTTTCGTGGATCTTCAAGTGAGAGTTGTTGATCCAAGACACATCAAATAACCTGAATTAGACTCCCCAAGTTCTTTGTTTCCATCAAAGTCAGAATCATCAAATAAGATGAAAGTATGGTACCTTTAAGTATTTTAGACCAAAAGTCTGAGTTCCTTTTAAATATTTGAGCACTCGTGTTTTTGTTGTCCTTCACAGGGTTGATGCATACATCTAGAAAGAATTACTACTGCAAAGGTAATATTAGGACGAGTAGTAGTGAGATAAATCAAACTTCCAACAAGTTGTTTGTACTTGGTTGCATCTTCAAAAACATTTCCTTCATTGAAGTAAATATTCATATTTTTCTCCATTGGAGTAGAAATAGAATTACAGTCTTGCATTCCAAATCTACAAAATAACTCTCCAATGTATTTCTTCTGATAAATAAAAGTGAAATTAGGATTTTGAGTGACTTCAATTCCTAAGGCCCAAATCTGTCATATCAAAAACCTTTTTCAGCTCTTTCTTAATGTATGATATATAATCATCATTATTTCTTGTGATTAGCAAATCATCAACATATATACAACTAGATATACGACTGATTTACCAACTTTCTTGAAAAATAGAGTTGCATCGTCTAGATTGAAATGCTTGTAGCTTAATTTCAGAAGGCCCTCAGTTATTTTTTGATACCATGCTCATGGTGCTTGCTTCAATCCATATAGAGATTTTACCAATTTACATACCTTTTTCTCATGACCTTTGACAGAAAAACCCTCATACTTAGTCATATAGACATCTTCTTTCAAGTCTCCATTCAAGAATACTGTATTAACATCCATATGATGTATTTTTCATCCTTTTTGTTCCGCTAAAGAAAACAAAGTTCGAATAGTGCCCGATTTTGTTGTAGGAACAAAAGTTTCTATGTAGTCAACACCTTCTTTCTCAACATATCTTTTTCCTACAAGTCTTGCCTTGTGTTTTTCAAATGCACCATCATCTTTATACTTGTTCTTATATTTATTATATGAAAATAATACCCCATTGACTGGATCTTACAGAGCCCTTCGTGATCCAGATTCGATCATAGAAAGAATTCTCTTGGAACATAACAAACTGACCGATGCCTTTCCACCCAGGTGTTAAACTTCCTATTTGTGATAAGGAAATTGGGATAGAGACACATTTTATCATAAATATTGATGTGGTAGATCGGAGAAAGTATCTGCATGGCCTAATCAATAGTTCAAGTCACATAGTAGTCAACACCTTCTTTCTCAACACATCTTTTTGCTACAAGTCTTGCCTTGTGTTTTTCAAATGCACCATCATCTTTATACTTGTTCTTATATACCCAATTGTTCTTGTATACCATTAATAGTTCTAAGGGTTCCAATATTGAGCTGAGTTTCGTTTGTTGATATTTTACTTTTAAAAAACAAACCCAACACATCCTTGTATAGTCATCAATAAAATTCAATAAATATTTGTTCTAATCTCCTGATGGAACATGCATGGGTTCACAGAGATATGAATGAATAAGGGCAATATTTTTAGAAGCTTGAGATATAGAATCATGAAAAGGTTGTTTACTGTGCTTGCCTAAAATACAAGCATCACATTGGGAAAGTTGTCTTGGAATTGTAGGAATCGTTTGAATTCCTTTCTGCTTCATAAGTCTGAGACTATCATAATTAATGTGACCAAATCAAGCATGCCATAACAATATGGAAGACAAATTACCACTTTGCTCAGCCAAATTTGCGTAATTTTTGGCATTAGAAGATGTATCTTTCATCTTTAAAAGATCGTCATCTTTAGAAGAGGACTACTGACTCTTTGATGATTTTAGTACTCTATGTTGATGATATTTTGATCATTGGTAGCTCGGATTCAACCATTTCTATGGTCAAATATATTTTTCATGACAGGTTCTCTATGACGAACATGGGTCCACTTCATTTCTTTCTTGGTCTTGAGATTAGTCAGGATGCTTCAGGCATAAAACTTTCTCAAGCTAAGCATGTCAGGGATCTTCTGGATAGATTCCACATGACATACTATAAGTATGCACCTACACCCTTCTTATCTGGGATCAAACTTGAGGATGGAGGGGATACACCATTAGTGGACAACAATTTGTATCAAAAGCTGGTGGGGAGTATTCTTTATTTGACCCACACACATTTGGATATCTCATATGTAGTAGGAGTAGTTTCCAGATACATACAAGGGCCCCATGATATGCACTAGAAGGTTTCCAAGTACATCCTCATATATGTTAAGGGCACCATGAGTTTTGGGATTCACTATGCATTTGTCTATGCATTGGATCTCATAGGATTCACAGATTCAGATTGGACTGGCGATGGCATATATCACAAGTCCATGTCTGATTACACTATCAGTTTTGATTCAGGTGCTATTTTCTCAACAAGTAAAAAGAAATCAATCATTTCTTTATCTTCCATAGAGGCCGAGCATAGATGAGTAGTCAATTGTGTCATTTAGGAACTTCGGCTTCAACACTTCCTTATCGAGCTTGGTATCCAGTTTCGTTGTTCGAATATCATATGGTGTAACAATGAGAGTACACTGATATTTTGTGGAGATCCAATACAGTGGCATCGAACCAAACACATTGAGGTCCACATGCATTTTATCAGATATCTAGTACATTTTCCCTCCTCTGAATAGACTGCAGATATCTTCACCAAACCCTTCACTGGACAAAAAATTCAGAATTTACGGGATCGTCTTGTAGTGAAGAACACAGTTTCCCAGACGCTTCCTTTTCTTATTTTGAAGCATTTCCTTTTGAGGGGGGGGGTTGTTCCCATGTGGTTTTCCCTCTTTCCTCATTTTTATCGAGTGTTCATTAGTTTCACTGTACATGATTACCTAATATGTCCTAGTTTTCAGGACTCATTTTTACTCCATAGTGATGTTCACGGGGCGTGCTGGAGAAATTTATATTTTCGACACACTAGTTTAGTTGGAGTTAAATGACTAGTTCTATTTTAAACTTTCTATTTAGATTATCACTATTATGCATGCATACCTAAGGAAAGCTAATTGCTTGATTTCATTTCTTAATTATGGAATGTTCTTTCCTATATATGAGTGTATTCCACTCATTCATTGTATCATAATGATCATCATTGATTAACTCATTGGAGTAGTGTGAATATATTTTCTCATTCTTCCATATTGAATCTCTCGTCCTTTCTTGATAAGCTTTGTTTGTACTTTCTTTAGCTAGGTCTCCTGTGCAGGTTTTGATGAAACATTGACATTAATTAGCATTGATATTTGGTTCCTATCTTTGATTGAATGATTTCTTTCTTGAGCTATCCAAACTATCTTGTGGATCTATATTCCCTTTAAAACCCCAAACATTTCTCTATATATTTGTTTTGATAAAACAATTTTCAATCTTGTAGCAATAACCTTTTAGATGATTTTATAGATGTAGTTGCATAAATAGATTGGCTTGAAGTTTTCAAATTTTGTCTAATTATCATCTTTAGGGATAAATGATATAGAGGTTGTGTTTAAATATCCAAGAATGTTTCTTGTAACCTCTACAACCCTCCTTAATTATTATTTTATGAATTCATAGAAACCTAAAAAAGAATTACACAAGAAGGCCATCGCGCCTTAATTTTTTTTTTCCTTTTGAAAGATCTATAAAATTTGATGTAGTTCTTCTTAGCTAGGAAAGGAGTTTGTTAGCCTTATTACATCTACAATTGTGTCTCAAGATTCCTCTTTGAGTAGGGTTGACAATTAATTGATGATGATGATGATGATGATTAACATCAACTCAGTCTTGCAGACCTTAAGAAGGTAAGAAATTACTTCAATTTATCTAAAATTTTATTTCTATCCTCAAAAAACATTGACAAAAGCATTCCAAGATCAGCATAGCTTTGATGAATTACGAGGTTAGGAAGGTCAATAATGTAGAAAATATTTTTAAATTGGGATCTAGTATGGGTATAGGTAGGGAAATCCAAGATGAAGTATTTTTCATGTTCTACCCGCTTAGTGTCACAAAGGTGACATATTCTCTCATGCCATGGTGTTTTGGGAGTTTTCCAACACCTACTTTCACTATTTAGCTTGTGAGAGTTTGATTTTATTTTAGCAATGATGATTTTCTTCTTTTCACTTTTTAAAACTAAGAGGCAATTTTGATCTTCTAAATTAGGGTTGACCACCTCCTTGTAGTATATTAATTTTCTTTTATCCACTAATTCTTTATCACACCACATATTCTCCTTAAATTTAGAAGTGATAATATTTGTAATATTATCCATATTCTACATGATGGATTATTCTGGTATTCCCCAATGATTTAGCCAATATTTGGAATCTTTATGCCATCCACGCTTGAGATACTAGCACTTTTGGCTAGAGTTTGAAGCAATTTTGGGGAGCCTCTTATCATCCAAGTTGTTTATCTTGCTCTTTTTTGTTAGGTATCAAATCATAGAAATTCTCTCAATAGGGGAAACGATTTCTTCTATGAGGATAGGATAGGGTGTACTGCCCTTAATTTTGACATTATAAGTTATAAAATTATTTTGGATATGTTCTATCTTTCTCCAAGATTTTTTAGATATACTTCAACCCCAAAATCCACATCCATAAAAGATAATTGGAGTGAGGAAAGTGTGAAATAGGAGTTTTTTTATCCCAAAGCCAAAGGTATGTTGATTTGTTTTTATCCCATAATACAGTTTCCACCCTCCATTTATCATTTTTTCAATGCTATAGTTTCAATTGATCTTGTGGTGGATAACAATTCCAAGATACTTGTATGCAAGACTTCCTCGAAGCTATCGTTTTCATAAAAAAAAGTATCGTAGGTTTTACATGGATTAAATGGCCTATACTAGATGGATCTCGAGTGACATCGAAATTTTTCTCTTGGTTGAAACTTGGGAGAATGAAGAACGTAAGGCCTCTAAAATCGAAGGGTTTGTTTTGTGGTCCAATTGGAACAAGAATTCCTCCCGTAGAGGTATTGGAGCATATAATGTTACATTAAAATGAACATCTCTCCTCACATACAACTTCATAATAAATATCCTCTCAATCAATATATATGGATGTAGATATCTGATATTAATTCTATGAAGATTGATATAGGAATATGTTATTTCACACCTATTAACACTACTTGTTATGAAAAAAACAATCTAGATAAGAATTGTCCCTACAAAATCTTAGAGAACGATATCTATAATATGAAAAATGAAGGTAGTATCGTACTATTAGGAGTTGTTAGGAGACTTTAATGATAGAAATGAAACCAATCAATGTATTATTATGATTAATGAATCCAACCCTAGTTCTCTTTGTCTAGATGGGGACCTTGTCTTAGCTAACAGTTACAAAACAAACTCTGAAGACCTAATCGATATTTTTTTTGGTACTGAGTTAATCAATCTTTGTAATTATCAAGACTTAAGAATTTCCAATAGTATGAAGAATTGGTGTTGGCACAAGGGAAGACCTAGGGTTCAATGCTTCAACAACGCACCAACAAAACCGTAACTACCGACCCTTTCGGCAACACCTGCGAAGCAGATGAAGTCTCACTCGAGGTAGAGGTAGGGGTGGTTGCAGGACTCATGTGTATACAACCTAGCTGGGGCACATATATATGATCACAGTACTTAACATAGCACTTAATAGTTAACATTCATTAATATTTAACTCTTATCCACTTCGCAGGAGAAAACCCTAATTATAGAACAATGTAGTATTCAACATGATTTAACACATCCAAGCACTTAGCATATAGAAATAGATCAGATCTAGCATTCATTCAAGTCACTAATCATTAATCTACTATATCAGATGCATCTAACATACATAAATATTCATCACTAAGAATAAATCACATCAATGACACAAAGCAATCACAACATAGGATATATGTGGATCACCCCAGTGTGGGGCTACATCCACCAACTCTTCTTCTTATTTATTGTCTTCTGTCAATATTCTTACATGCACAGAGCCACAAACCAACTCTGCATAGGAAAGGATATCTATGCGTACCTCTCCAGATCCTCCTTCCCCGAGCATTCACGACTATTCTCACTTAGCACATTACAACACTTATCTTACAACTAACTTAGCACGTTGGCCTCATTACCCCCCTACTTACATCACCTATTTTTCTATTTATACTTTACAAAAGGGGCCTAAACATGGGTAAACCCATGGGTCGACATCCCATTCTTGTTACATAAAAACATAAACCGAAAAATTCCTAAAAAGGGGGCGAGATCCTGCGATCTTCGCTTTGCCTTGCCCTCCACCTTCGACCAGCCTGTCAATGTCCCAAAAATGGTCAATCATGACCAAAGTTCTCCAAAAATTGGTCAAGGGCCAACAGGCCCCCAACACTCACATGTGATTTGTCCCAAGTCAGTCTGATCTGGGTAACTCTGCCTCGAAGGCCTCGATATTGGCTCGAGCTGCCTCGACCTGCTACATCGCCAGAGCCTCCTTCTCGACAAACTCCTGCATGAACTTCTCGATGACAGGTCCTTCCAATCGTTTTTCAACTGAGGTGACCACTTGTTCTAGTTGTGCACCTTGTCCATCAATCTTCTCAAAAAGTGTGCAAGATTCATCCTGCACTAGCTGGAGCCTCTGGATCACTTCCATGACCTTTCTCTAGATGGCATGGACCTGTTGTTGAACCGTGCGTTGTTCCTGGGATCTTTTCATCCTCTCGACCGCTGACAATCAATTCAATTGCGATTTCACTGTTGTTGCTTGCTGCTTTGCCTCCGAGAGCTGTGACTCCAATGTTCTTAGTTTAGGGTCCTCTCCAAGGCGCTCGTAGGTCTACGCACTTCGACTGTTGAGTTATTTGCATTCTAAGGCCAATGCCTTGATTCTCTGGACTGTGCTCCGGGCAGTTTCTTCCCTTTGGTCTCACACTTCTTGTGGAGTGCTTGGAACTACTTGTAATTCTAGTTCTGCTACTCTTTGTTGGAGTTGTTGAATGTATTCAACAAGCTTTCCCACTTGACTCTCCACTGAGTGTTCTTCCATATGTTCTAATCCTATCATAGAGCAAAGTGCTCTAGTGACCACTTCTTTAAATCCAATCTTCTCTGCAAGCAGTTGTTCTTTCTTCTTCTGGATCTGCGCTCTATCCTCTACAAAATTTTCTTAGAGGTCGTATTTTTCTTGTTGTGCAACCCGACGTTGCTCTATGGCTTCCTCTTTGCTTTCTTTAATGCCTATGTGGCCTACTCTTTTTCTTCTTGGACACGAAGAAGGAGAGGTTCAGTCGCATCTACTATTCTGCGTAGTTGGGCAGGCTCATCTCCCAACTCTTCTCCTTCTGATGGAAGTGGGGCAGTAGACACTCTGTGGCTCAAATAGAGAGTTGTTGTACTCCTTTAAGCTCTACTTTGATTCTGTCAAACATTATCTCATGTTTGGCTTCACTTCACTGCAAGATATCCTCTGAGGTGTCTGACACAACAACAATGATAAGGTCAATGTCATCCACCGTTAGCACAGTCTGGAATGGTAGTTTATTGGCTTTTGACTTCTTCCTCGATGTAGGTTTCTTTGGGGAAACCTTTATTTTCTTGGATGTCTCTGATTAATCAAGGGGATCCCTAGGCAGTGTTACATCACCTTGATCTGATTTGTCTTCTTTCCTGTCATTCTCTTCCTTGTCTACTTCATCACCTCGTCCCTCTCCAGGTGAATCTGAAGCAGTCTCTTCTGATACACTGTTCATCTCTTGTACTTCTTCCTTCCTTTTCTTTCTGCTCCTGTTGGGTGAATCATATTTGTTGTGAGTGACCACAAAACTGTTGATGAGTTTAGGGTCAGACAGTTCTGCCTGGTCGAGTGATACAAGGAACTCTGCAGGCCATTCCTTAGTTATTTCTTCCATGTCCTCCTCAGTGAGATTATAGTAGGATTGAAGCTCTTCTTTATGTTCGTCTCCACATGCAGTGAGATAAATAAAATGTCTATCTATGGGGAACTTCACAAATAGCTTGAACTTGTGCAGGGTGTTCAACGTCATACGAGGGAAAGACTCAATAGCCCTATTCAATTGTAGGTAATAGGTGTGGAACACCACGTTTGAATTCCATTTCTTAGCCATGTCGCTTGAGTACCAGAGCATAGTGAACTTCATAGCTAGGGGTTCATATGACTCAATATTAGGGAAGGTCGCTCCTTCCAGCATCTCCGAAGTAATGAAAACAATGAGGATCAACAACCAACTGAAATGGAACTCATAGCCTTGATCCTAAGCTTCGCAACAATCTTTCTCTAATTGGTTGACGAGGTAGCTCGCCTAGTTCATTTGTATCCCTTCAATGCATTTTCCTGCGAGGTCGATGACAAACCTCGTGACCTGCGTGGGTTGGTTCTTCCTTACTAGATTACTAGTGATGAACTGGCAGGCTAGGTGTACTGCGCCATTCTTGATGGAATCTACCTTGTAGCCTCGCTTCTCCTTTTCCACATCACCATAGGTATCTTTGATTCTCTGCGCTAAGGCACGATCTACAACCTTCCCTAGATAAAATTCTTGTGGGTCTGGTCCTTGCATGCTTAATCCAGTTATCTGAGGGATCAATGCCAGATCTATGGTGATGCATTTGTCCAACCACAAATAACAACCATGGAAGCAAGAAAACAAGATTTTAATGCACGCATGAAACTCCTAATGCCTTCCAAAGTGGGGTATCTTCATTACGTTCAGGATGGTGGACCTCGTGATGTCCATGGTCCATGGTTGGGGGATGATTTTCGACTTCTTCCACTTTGTCTTGGTCAAGTACTTATGTGGGGCGATCATGCCATAGTTCTTTTTAACTCCCAATTTGAAGTCACTGATCTTCAACTTCACAATCTGTCCCAACTGCAATCCAACTACGCATATCCCCTTCGTGAGGTACACAATGATCAAGGTGTAGTTGAAGTCCCTCAGGACACTGTCACGACTAACTGCGTCAGCCAGAGGCGGGATATAGTTGTGCATGATAGATTGGATGAGCTTCGCGTTCACCAAGTCATTGCAATGCTTGCTTCATTTCTCCGTCGCATCTCTAGAAGGCCCAGATCGATGTGCAGTCGATGGAGAGGCTTGTAATCCTCTAGTTGATGAGGCTTGTATGCCTGCATAAATGACCTTCTCATCCATTAGATCTATCAAAATTTCTTCCATGGAATTTTTTACTGCACTGCTCTCACTCGACATACACGCTTGAGATCGGATATCTCAGGTAGGCAGAAAAATACTCACGGTAACAAAATGGGTGGTGAAGTCTCAATAGGCACAACGTGATAACAGTGAATTCATTGCGGGCTCAGATACTCACAATTGGAAAAAGTGTTCTCGGTACAACGTTCGATGGGATAAATAGACAACATCATAAAAGAGTCCTCCAACGAGCAAGAATTCCTCAATCAATGCAATTCCATCCGTTATGGCACGGTCATAACGGTCCAATGGTGATCTTTCCGGCCAATACTGTGTTTCTAGCTGTTCTGGAGAGTCGTTCTAATGGTCGGGATGCCTCCAATGGTCAGATCGCTTCGCCATGGAAAAGTGCCAATCTACGTTGTTATTTTGTTTCGTCTAAGTTCCAGTTCTGCAAAGCTTCATTCTGCGAAGACCTCTATGGAACTTGCTGCAATTTTTCTATCTTTTCTTTCTTCTTGCTGAGATTTCTGGCTTTCTTTCCTGTGATTTGAGTCACTGATTTCCTCTTTCCATTGTAGTTCATATCTCCTCTTGGCATAGTAACTTCTCACTATGGAGGGTCTTTCATAGGGTTCGAGGGTAATACTTCTTCTCTTTTTGGGGTAGGTGATCTACTCTCTTGTATGGACAAGTGTTTCAAGTCTTCCTGTGTTCTTTCAACTTCAACAACTAGGTCTCTGGGCCTTAATATCTTTGACTTGTCCTCTTGTTATTCTATTAGACGTTTTATTCTTCTATCCATGAAATCTCTTAGTTCTTTCTTTCTCTGATCTAGAGCTTCCTCTTCTTGTTTCCTTTGTATCTGATCTTTCTCAACCCAAGTTTTTCCTAACAAAATATAAAATGGGGCATTGTTCTCAAAAAAATTAAAGACCTCAAATTATTCTTCTGTCAAAGTTCCATGAGCACTCATAGGTATCTGGTTAATTCTTCCACATAGGGTTATCATATTCCCTTTAAAAAATCCTATTCCTCCCAGTTAAGGAACCATAGCACGCTTTCCCAAAATTTCCCAAGTTCTTTCTGTCATGATATTCACCTGTGTTTCTGCATCCAATACACAGTCTATGTCGAAGTATCCTATTGTTGTTTCTATGCACTCCTTCTCTGTTAAGGCCTCTGATAAGTTGATGTCTCTGTGATCATTCAGGGTTTCTTTCATCTATAGTAATACATTCTATGATTCTTTATGGGGTTCTATCATATCCCCAGTCTCTTGGCCTTTCTCGTGGTTTTCTTGTTTCATATTCATATTTTGAACTTTGGAAATCATTCTAGGGAAATCCAAAACTTCATGATCCATAGCTTTACAACAAAGACAACTAGAACCTCTACCAGGGAATTCCTTAGCAAGATGTCCCGGTCTTCTGCAACTATAACAAAGAGTTAATCCTTTCTTTCTTTTAAATGGTCCCCAACCTTTCCTGTACTACGCACTGGGATCACAGTAACTAACTTGAAAAAAATTACTTCTAGGATCCTACATCCATTTGTTAGTTCAAACATTCTTTCTATGCATAGGAATAACATATGTTTCATTACTTCTATCAGATCTAATCATATCAAATATTATTTCTTCTAGTTGTTCCCTAGTTTTTAGACAAGGACAAAATCTATCAAACATCCCTAGATCCATTCTTTCGAAACAAAAATTTTCACTTATCTTACCTTTATCAGAGCACAAATCTTTAAGATCTTGCCTCTTTTCTTCAAATCAGGCTTCTTTTCTTAGCATAGATCTTCACAAGTCAAGTAGAGTACTACGCACCACAACAACGAATCTACGTACATATATTTCTTCTTTCCTTTAGTTCCCAACAATTACAATTTCAGGTCCTGACAACGGAACCATTTATTGGAACAAGGGAAGAACCAGGGTTCAACGCTTCAACAACGCACCAACAAAACCCTAACTACATGCCCTTTTGACAACACCTACGAAGCAGATGAAGTCTCACACGAGGTATAGGAAGGGGTGGTTGTAGGACTCAGGTGTCTACAACCTAGCTGGGACATAGATCTGTGATCACAGTACTTAACAGAGCACTTAGTAGTTAGCAATCATTAATCTTTAACTCTTATCCACTTCGCAGGAGAAAACCCTATAGAAATAGATAAGATCTAGCATTCAGTCAGATCACTAAGCACTAAGCTACTATATCATATGCATCTAACATACATAAAGATTCAACACTAAGCATAAATCACATCAATGACACAAAGAAATCACAACACATGATATACGTGGTTCACCCCAGTGTGGGGCTATGTCCACCAAATCTTCTTCTTCTTTATTGTCTCCTGTCAATATTCTTACATGCACAGAGCCACAAACTAACTCCACATAGGACAATATATTTGTGCGTACCTTTCCAGCTCCTCCTTCCTCGAGCTAGGTCACGACACAAAGCCTTCCTACAATCACTTTCACTTAGCTCTACAATTTCTCAATACACAACATGCACGAAGCATTCACAACTATTTTCACTTAGCACATTACATCACTTAGCTTACAACTGACTTAGCATATTCGCCTCATTACCCCCCTACGTACATCACCTAGATTTCTATTTATACTTTACAAAAGGGGCCTAAACATGGGTAAACCCATGGGACGACATCCAATTCCAGTTACATAAAACCCTAAACCCAAAAATCCCTAAAAAGGGGGAGAGATCCTGCGATATCTACTTCGCCTTGCGCTCTACCTTCGACCAGCCCGTCGAAGTCCCAAAAATGGTCAAGCATGACCAAGGTTCTCCAAAAATTGGTCAAGGGCCAACAAGTGGGCAAATTATAACATGATGACTTGTATCCATGGGCTAGGTAGTAGTGTTGTTGATTATGTAATATCAGATATCTCCATATACAACCAAATAGTAAACTTTGATCTTTTAGATGACCAAAAACATAATTCTAATCATAGACATCTAACCTTAACTCTTAAATTGTCCATGCAAAAAATATTTGTAGAGGAGCACTCTCACAACCAAAGGAACTTACTTTTTGACAAAAAAAATGTCGATCTCTTCTTAAAAGACTTAAGTAATGATTTAAAACTCATATCTTGTCAGAACAATATTGAAGTTGACTATCAAAATTTCACATCAACCTTTTCTACTTCAATTAACAATTTCTCTATTGAGGTGCTACGTAAAAAGAAAAATAGTACAACTAACCCTTGGTATGATAATGAATGTAAAATTGATAGAAAATCCATTATGGATGGTTCCAATGCATCTAAAATATGATAATATAAATAGATACAAAACCTTAGTTAAACGAAAAAAAAGACTATATACATAGAAAGAAAGAGAATATTTTGCCTCTATTTGAGGTAGATCCTAAGAAATTTTAACTCGTAAAACTAAATAAAATAATAATATGCCCTTAAGGACAGAGATTTTAACCTTAAAAATTTGTATGAATCCCCTAATGTCATAGACAACATGCCAAACAACTCTACAAAGGATGAAGTGTTTTCTATAGAATAAATTAATTTTTGTGTTAATCGTCTCTCAAAAGGAAAATCTAAGGACATCAAAAGTTACCAATATGAAAAATTAAAAATTGGAGGACCTTTCCTCATCCCTCACATACATAAGCTAGTTCAATTTAGCTATCCAACAATGATTTTGAAAAGCTTGGACTCAAAGCCTCATTCTACGTATTTTTAAAAGCGAGGATAAAAATGATCCCTCTAATTATAGGACCATTATGATTATCACCATATTAGCTAAGATGTATGGAAGTATTTTGGAAAAGAAGATCGATACATGGCTAAAAATCCATGGAAAAATAGCTAGAGGGTAGGTTGGATTTATAGGCTACCATTCCACTATGGACCACCTTGTTACATTTAGGATCATTGTAGAGGAGTGTCGTAATGATATAATTGATCTCCTTTGTTTTTTCATTGATTTTAGAAAATATTTTGACATTTTTCCCTGGACTAACCTATGGAATAGGTTAAAACATCTTAAAGTGCCTTTTGAGTTAAGAGCTACTATAGTAAGGCTATATGAGAAAGTTATTACCAATATTAGGAACACTTATAGTTGGAAGAAATCAACTATAATATAGGAATGAAGCAAGTTTTTCCCCTATCCCCTACCATTTTTGGCATCTATATGGATAAGTTAGAAGATTGTTTGGAGGAAGCAAGGTTTTCCCCTATCCTATACCATTCTCAACAACTATAATGATAAGTTAGAAGATTGTTTGGAGGATGAAGGTTGTGTTGTCCTGACTCTCACTAGTATATTTTCCATCATCCTTATTTATGTTGATGATATTTTTCTTATGGAAAAGAGTCCCCATGACCTAGGTTAGCAACTAATAACCCTCAAGGACTCCTTTAGTTTCAATATTCTTGAAAAAAAAATTCCACCCACCATATCCTTTGTCAAATTTCCAAACTGAGTTTATGTTTTTCTTGCAATTTACATATAGATGAAAACACTTGGTATTCTCATCACTTTCTTGTAACCATAAGGCCCTACTTTTGATCTACATTATTTCTGTTCTTCTAGTAGTGTGTTCCTCATTTTCTCTTCTAGGAGATTTACCTCAAGATTTTGGTCATCATTCAAGTAACCAAACCCATCATTGTTGTAAATTACTTCGAGTGCTTCCTAGACTTGTTTAAGGATCCTATCATCTTTATTATTTTTATCTCTTTCCCATTGAACATATATCTTTTTTTCTTCTGTTAGATTTGGGTAAAATTGAATAGATGTATATTCTCTTAAGTGTTCATCATCCAGTTTCCAACCATATTTGATCTTGTTTACAAACTACTCCACCTTTAACCATTCTAGTTTCAGTTTAAAGGGGCTAGCAGGTTTCTCCTGTGTAGGTGCTATTTCAAGATCTATTGGATTATGGTGAGACTCCCATCTCAAGGTGACCCATTTTTTTATCAGAATAACCTCATCAAGGAACCCTTCATATACTAAAACTAGATCAAGCCTGTTAGCAATTACAGTTTCTTCAATTCTCTTATTCCTCCAAGCATGATTCATCTTAGCTAGTTCAATATATAGAAATCCTACTTATTCTAATGTTCATATCAATTAACATGTCCCCATACTTCTCAGGCTTTGAGAGAAAAAAAAAAAGTCTCCCCCCACCATAACTAAGCCATTTTGAATGCAGTCGATATTGAATAATTTATCACATTGCTCCACCTTGTGCATGTGAGGTCCATATACATTGAACATAGAGATCTCTTTCCATAGATCTAGAGATAATAGGGAAATCCATAGAGATGTATGTAATTCCCATGAGTTAGTATGGGTATATAATAACTTCTTCCATCCAATAATGTTCTCTCTTATTCTCCTAATGGAATCTATAAAATTGAATTCCCACCCACCCAATATTTTTGAAAGTTCCTAAGTGATTTTCTCCCTATTAATCATGATTTTTTGTAGCGGGATAATAAATTGTGTTATAGTCTCTATTATCCTCTTTATCGCCAATTTTTTTTAAGTATTCTCTATCCTTGGGGAATTTAAGGTCAAGAAAATGTTTTTATACCCTCCAATTTCTCTGGTGGATGTATCCCACACTAGGTGAACCACATATATTTGTGTCTCTATTGTATTGTGTATCTTATGTGCTTTATTCCCACATTGGTTTTTATTTTATTGCTCCATGATATTATTTTTCTAACAATTGGTATTGGAATGAAAGGTAACTCGCAGGAAAAGAGGGTTCCTAGTTCGAGTGGGAGAAACGACCGAAGATTGAAAGTTTAGGGTCGAGAAATTTAACGACCAAAACTACCATTTATGGAAGATGTAGATGGAATATTATTTATACCAGAAGAATATATTCCTACCATTGGATGGAATAGAAAAGAATCCAACGACCATGAAGGATGAAGAATGGGAGTTTCTTGACAGAAAGGCACTAGGAAGGATACAACTAAGCCTCGCAGTGTCGGTAGCTTTCAATATTTCGAAAGAAAAGACAATGAAGGAGATGATGGACACATTGACTAAACTGTATGAAAAACCCTCAACGTCTAATACAGTATTTATAATGAATATATTATTTAATATGAAGATGTCAGAAGGTGGGTCTATTGCAGATCATTTAAATGAATTTAATATGGTTACTAATCAACTAAGTTCTGTAAAAGTGGACTTTGATGACGAGGTCACAGATCTTCTAATCTTGTGCTCATTACGAGAAAGTTGGAACGACTTGGTCATGCTTGTAAGTAACTCTGTCTCTAGTTCAAAAAATTTAAAATTTGATGATGTTGTTGATGTTATCCTTAGCGAGGAAATGCGATGGAAAAACACAAGTGAGACATCAGGTAATGCGTTAAACATGGAGAATAGGGGAAGACAAAAGGATAGAGAAAAGAGCTAAGGGAACCATGAGAATTATAGGAAGGGAAATCCAAATCTAGACTGAGAAAGATAGAGTGTTGGAATTGTAGGAAGAAAGGACATCTGAAGAAAGACTGCAGAGCTCCAAAGAAACAAAGCGATGGACAACATGAGAAAAATCAGGAAGCAAATCTAATAGGTGATTTGTTACAAGATGATTTGAATATTTCTGTATATAATATTTATGATCCTGGGGTATTATATTTAGGGGCTTCATTTCCTACCACACCCCATAGGAAACATTTTCTAGATTATGTTCAAGGTGATTTTGGACAGGTTCATTTGGGTGATGATGCACCATGCAAAATTGTTGGAATAGGAAAGGTAAAAATAAATCAAAGGAATGGGAACAAATGGTTGTTGAAAGAGGTAAGACATGTTCCAAATCTAAGGAAAAATTTAATTTCAACAGGGCAGTTGGCAAGTGAAGGTTGTATATCCAAATTTACATATAAGGTGTGGAAGGTCACCAAAGGATCACTAGTGATAGAAAAATGAGAGAAGGTAGGTACATTGTATTTATGTACTGGGAATACTGACTCTTGTATATCTTTAGTTTCTATAGGAGTGGATACAATACTGTGGCATCATAGGCTTGGACACATGAGTGAGAAGGGGATGTAGATAATTCACAAAAGAATTTTTTTTCCATATATTAAACAAATTGATTTGGATTTTTGTGAGCATTGTGTTTATGAAAAACAAAAGAGAGTCAAATTTCTGAGAGTCGAAAAAGAAAAGAAGAGTAAAATGTTAGAGCTTGTGCATACATATGTATGGGGACCAACACAGGTATCATCTCTTGGTGGATCTCTCTATTATGTTACTTTTATTGATGATGCAACTAGAAAAACTTGGGTTTATTGCATTCGACAAAAATATGATGTTTTTTATACTTTTAAGAAATGGAAAGCTTTGGTTGGGAATGAGACATGAAAAAGGTTGAAGTGTCTCACATCAGACAATGGAGGTGAATATTGCAGAAAATAGTTTAATGATTATTGTTCATACAATAGGATTCGTAGAGAGAAGATAGTTCCAGGAACACCACAAGAAAATGGTTCGTCAGAAAGGATTAACAGGGCAATCATGGAGCATGCAAGGAGTATCAGATTGCATGATGGTTTTCCCTTGCAGTTATGGTCATATACTATAGATATTTTTGTTTACTTAATAAAAAAAGGACCTCCAAGCTCTTCAGATGGTGGAATTCCAGAGGAGGCATGGACAGGTAAAAAGGTAAACTATTCTTTTTTGAAGACTTTCGGTTGTGAAGCATTTGTCCATATTGATAAAGAAAATAGAACAAAGCTTGACGAAAAATACAAGAAGTGTACCTTTATTGGATACAATGTTAATGATTTTGGTTATCGCTTATGGGATTATGAAAATAAAAAAATCATTAGGAGTAGAGATGTTATATTCAATGAGAAGTTCATGTACAAAGATCAGTTGCACGGAAATAAACAGGAAAAAGAAAAACCAAAATACACAGTGCTTGATGAGATCACTGAATTTTTTTTCCAAAGGTACCAAAAAATCAAAATGTACAACAACAAGAGAAATAGGTACCTCAAACTCCTGCAAGTCTTGTTAGAAGATATACTAGGTTAAGTAGACCCCCTTAACACTACTCTCCTTCATTGTATTATTTAATGTTGACTGATTCTGGTGAACCAGAATGTTATGAAGAGGCAATGCAGGTAGACACTAAAAATAAAAGGGAGCAAGGCATGAACGAAGAAATGGATTCCCTAGAAAATAAATAGACTTGGGATTTGGTTCAATTTCCTGCAGGAAAAAGAGCATTGCAGAATAAATGGGTTTACAAGTTGAAGGAAGACGATGGAGGAAAAAATCAGTACAAAGCTAGACTTGTTGTAAAGGGGTTTGCACAAAAGAAAGGTATTTATTTTGATGAAATATTTTCTCCTCTTTTTAAAATGACTTCAATTAGGACTATTTTAAGTCTTGTGGCAGTAGAAGATTAACATCTTGAATTGTTAGATGTAATAACAACTTTACTCCATGGGGATTTGGAGGACTATATTTATATGCAGTAGCCACAAGGATATGAGGTCAAAGGGAAGGGAAATTTGGTATGGAGGTTGAAGAAGTGCTTGTATGGCCTAAATAAAGCTCGAAGGAAGTGGTATTTGAAGTTTGATAGGTTTATGACATAACAAGGTTATTGTAGATGTCATTGTGATCACTGTGTTTATTTTAAAAGGATAGAAAATGGAAGTTATATTATCTTGCTATTGTATGTAGATGACATGCTTGTTGCAGGTTCTAATATGAAGGATATAAATGTGCTCAAGAAGATATTAGCTAATTCATTTGCGATGAAGGATTTGGGTGCTACAAGCAAAATCCTTGGTATGAGAATAACAAGAGACAATAAAAATATCAAATTAACATTGTCTCAGGGTGAGTACATAGAGAAGGTGTTGGAGAGGTTTATAATGTAGAATGCAAAACCAACTAGTACACCTTTGGCCATACATTTCAAATTAACCAAGGAAATGTGTCTGAAGACACAGAAGGAGATAGAATACATGTCCAGGGTCCCTTATTCATCAACAATTGACAGATTGATGTATGTGATGGTTTGCACAAGACTAGATATTGCACATGCAGTGGGAGTTTTGAGTAGGTATATGAAAAATCCAGGTAAAGAACATTGGGAGGTAGTAAAGTGGATTCTCAAGTATTTGAAAGGTACTACTACTCATGAATTATGTTTTGGAGATTCATACATTGTTCTACATGGATATGTTGATTCATATATGGCAAGTGATAAAGATAGTAGGAGGAGCACCACGAGGTATATTTTTACTATAGGTGGAATAGAAGTAATTTAGATTTCAAAACTGCAAAAGGTTGTTGCACTTTCAACAATAGAGGAAGAGTATGTTGATGCTACAGAGGCTAGTAAATAGATGATTTGGTTACATCGGGTTATGGAGGAATTGGGAAAGAAGCAAGAGAAATAACTCAACCTTCCATTCGAAGACTAAGAATATACATCTTAGGTATCATTTCATAGAATCCATCTTGAAAGATGGACATTTAAAGTTGGAAAAGATACACACTAGCCAGAATCCTCCAGACATCTTAACAAAGGGAGTAGCCAGGGAGAAACTAAGTTTCAGCTCAGTTTCAGTTGGTCTTCAAGCATGGAGGTGAAGAAGAGAAATTTTCCAGGTCCAAGAAGGATCATATTCCAACATATACAACAGCGGTGGAGTTGTCGAGATCATTCTCCAAGTGGGATATTGTTGGTTGTGGATCCTAATTATCTTTATGATTAAGAGGTTTTTTTTTGTAGCCATATTTATACCCCATGAATACTTTACATCCCGAAAGACTGTACACCCCTCCATGCGGGGGATTTGCAGGGGGGGATTTCCCCCCCCCCCCCCTCGTGGTCCAGGGGCAAGCGGGCCCTTGGTGGGGGTTCAGAGGACAGTTTTCCCCAATGGAGGTTCTGGGGCGAAGCCCCCAAAGGAAAAATTGCCTTGTAAATGTATATTGTAATTTCATAGTAAATATGGATCGTTCATTATGAGGTCAGAGATCTAACGATAGAAGTTATGTTAGGGTTTTTTCCCTAGAAGGAAACCCTCTTTTATGAGGAAAATATATTGCAGCTATGTATCATTGCAAATATTGTATTCTGAGAGAGGAGACTGTGTGTGAAAGAAGAGCAAGTTACAACGGGTGTGTTGTAGGTTGTATCCCTTCATTTATTGGATAATAAAAAGGAAGGACCTCGAAATTTCTCTAGTGGATGTATCCCACACTGGGTGAACCATGTATATATATGTCTCTATTGTATTGTGTGTCTTTTGTGTTTTATTTCCGCATTTGTTTTTATTTTATTGCTCCGCAATCCTGTTCATCTAACAACATGGGGCATTTTATCTAAGATCCCCTATCACGGATAATTTTTTCCACATATAATTTCTAAAGAATATTTTTTTAAAGCCAAGGACATGTAGGACTTTGTTCCTCTTTCATTTATTTTTTACCTCTCTCCATGGAAACCTAACCCCCTTGCCACCTTCCGATGGAAGTCAAGAGTACCTTTCATCCTAGTTATGCCATCATATTCATGGATTCCAAGGGGTTTGTATCGTGTATTATCTCCTCGGCCTCTGTATCCTAAATTGGGTTTCCAATATCCCCTACTAGGGAATTTTCATATGTCAATGGGTTTTCAATCCTAGGAATATGTATGAGGGTTGGGAGATTTGTTTTTTTTGTTCCAGAGAAACAAGGAGATTATAAGCCAACCATTGGATTCTAAATCTAAAATGCAATCCCCAAAAATTAAAATTTCAAAGGATTTTCTTTTATTTGGAGAAAGAGAATCTAAGGTATGACCTAACTGTGGAAAACAATCCTTATTCCCATCTTTTGTATCCATTCCTAGTTCCTTATGATAGCCTATCACCAATGGATGGTGTTCTTCTTCCAAAGGTGTATCTTGAGGAGAACCATTGGACATATTGTCCCTCAATTCCTCCTGGCTTGGATTGTGGGATGTTCCCAATTGTTCCTCCCCAAAACCTTTAGTCCACTTCCCTTGAGACAAAATACTCTTGTAAGTTGGAAATTTACAATATGTTGCAGTTACATTATGTTGCCGGGTGTGAGTAACTATGGAAACTACCACACCTAAAAGATACACCTTCATAATCTATGGTTAGATGGAAAAGATCTACTACTATTTTTGTGACCATAGTCTCCTCCAATCCTTTACTAGTATCAAACCCATAAGAATTCATGCCATTCCAAAATACTACCAACAAAGAGAATTCCCTATTTTCTCATACTTCTTTGGCCACTAGAATTTATAACCCGTAATGAAAAGATATCCACTCACTAATCAAAGTTGACATGCCATTTTTTTAAGAAAAAAGAATTTGTGAACGGCACTTCCAACATTTTTGAAGGATTTTATCAACCTTTGCCATTATGAAGACCCATACCAACCAACCCTTTGTTAAAGTCGTGATGTATTGAATGTGTCCAACCATGAGCTCGAAGTTGGATTTGGTCATGTCCTCTAAACATTCATATCGCATCCTTCAAACTAGATTTATAAGAGCTAATTCTTCCAATGTTGTAGGGTTCTAAATTTTTTTAACACACTTGCTTCTTTTGTGTTTCCTCTCCTTTAAACATTCATATCGCATCCTTCAAACTAGAAAGCAATTTATAATAGCTAATTCTTCCAATGTTGTAGGGTTCTAAATTTTTTTAACATACTTGCTTCTTTTGTGTTTCCTCTCACCTTCTAGAAGCTATGACCTTAAAGCCCCTTTGAAAAGCCACTCAAATGTTTAAGTTTCAAAAGGTCTCCAATAACCTATGCTTATGTTTGAGATTCTTTTCTTTTGACTAAGCTATACTAAGGGAGTGAATCAACATACTAAGGGAGCTGAATGTCTTTGTAAGAATCAATAGTGATACCAAGGCCATCATGTAATGAGTTAAATCCATGTCCTATCACCGAGGTTTTAAATGTTGAGAATCTACAGGGTCTATTACAACGTACTTTGTAGGTATTGTAACTATCTTGAATTAAAGAGACTCTAGAGAGTCGTCAACTAGTCAATCAACCGTTCCTTCGTCCAAACCTCCACCTTGGAACCCTAGTTACCCTAGTTAGATAGCGCCTAAGCCAATGGTAGTCACTGTTTCCTCCAACAATGGGTGCGGGTGCGACCGTAGTGAAACGTCCTCCGTGAATCCAATGGGTGCGACCCAAGTCAATCATCCTCCGTGAATCCAATGAGTTGCAAGTGGGATGAACAACGGGTTTGTCCAAATTTGTTGATCGTTGGGTCATCTAAATAATATAGACATTCTTCCTCCATGCTCAGCGGAAATGCGACATCTACAGCCCAATGGCTTCTTTCTCGGCACCGATATTCATCCTGTGTAAACCCTATTAGAAACCAGAAATTAAACATGCTAGAGATCGATCTTCACCCTGTGTAAACCCTATTACAAACCAGAATTTAAACATGGTAGATGTCGAAATAGATTTGGAGAGATCTGGAACTGAGGTTCCCATTGGAGAGAGCGATTTAAGCAGATTACTTGTCGGGGAGATTTTACGGAAGCAATAGCATGTAGAGAAGCAGCAAATGGCTGTAGGTACGCATAGAGATCTTGGGCCATCGTATATTCATGGACCATCGCTCTCTCGCTCAAGGGTAGCGTGAAGTTGTGGTGGAGGCCACGGATGATCCGCATGCAAACGAGGCTTCAAAACATGTCCGTCCTCAAGAGATCTTGCACAAATGGATGAAGCATGTCTCGATGATTATCTTCAATCTAATGACTAAGTTATTCATAGTGTGCACTAAATTTAGGAGTTATCTAAACGTCCATAATCTTCTTATGAACTCCTACAAGTTCTTTTTCAAATTTTTGTATCGTGCATCTGTAAACTGATGTGGTTTGTGAAAACCCTCTTTGTGTGGAGAAGAATATAGATGTTTCCATAGTA
>ML783598.1:146924-165834 GCA_009831015.1 Picea engelmannii
GATCTCCAAGGGATCATTGATAAGCATTCCAAAGTATTTGAAGATATTCCCAAAGGTCTTCCACCCACTCAAAATCATGATCATGAAATTCACCTAATTCCTGGGAGTGTTCCTCTTAACATCAAGCCACACAGATACCCTTATGTCCAGAAGAGTGAAATTGAACGCATGGTTGAAGAAATGTTAGAGGCTGTCATTATTAGACCTAGCCAAAGTTCTTACTCGGCACCAGTGGTAATGGTATTCAAGAAAGATAGCTCATGGCGTATGTGTCCAGATTATAGAGAGCTCAACAAGATCACTATTAAAGATAAGTTTCTCATTTCTGTCATTGATGAATTGTTAGATGAACTACATGGAGCAATCTATTTCACAAAATTGGACCTCCGTTCAGGGTATCATCAAATTAGAATGAAGGAAGAAGCTATCCCAAAAACAACATTACAAACTCATGAAGGCCATTTTGAATTTTTGGTCATGCCTTTTGGCCTTAAAAATGCACCTTCCAAATTCCAAGGGTTGATGAATTCCATTTTCAAGCCCTTCCTTTGAAAATTTGTGTTAGTATTTTTTGATGATATACTAATCTATAGCAAGTCTTGGGAGGATCATGTGCGACATATTGACAAGGTGATACAACTACTAAAGAAGTCACAACTATATTCCAAACCATACAAATGTTTCATTGGAGTGAAGGAGGTAGAGTATTTGGGTCATATTGTATCTCATGAAGGTGTCAAGGTAGACCCTAACAAGATTAAGGCCATGATGGACTGGTCGATTCCTAAAACATTGAAGAATATTAGAGGGTTTTTGGGTTTGACAGGTTACTACCGCAAGTTTGTTCGGCATTATGGAAGAATAGTAGCACCTTTAACAACACTAACTAAGAAGGATGCATTTTCATGGAATCCAGAGGCAACTGAAGCTTTTGAACAACTTAAAGAGGTGATGTGCAAAGCTCCTGTCTTAACCACTCCAGACTTCACAAAAACCTTTATTTTGGAATGTGATGCCTCGGGAAATGGAATTGGTGTTGTCTTAATGCAAGAAGGAAGGCCCTTGGCTTTTGAAAGTCGATCACTCAAGGGAAATGACTTACACAAACCCATTTATGAGAAGGAAATGATGGCAATACTACATGCATTGAAGAAATGGCGTCCTTACCTAATAGGTAGGCACTTCAAGGTCAAAACAGATCATGATAGTCTTAAATAATTCTTCGAACAAATACTATCTTCAGAAGAACAACAAAAATGGGTAACCGGGATATTGGGTTATGATTTTGAAATCGTCTATAAAAAGGGGAAGAAAAATGTTGTGGCAGATGCACTCTCAATAAAGGATGTAGATGTTGAGGCCCTTCTTTGTGCTATCTTGATCATCCAACCCAATTGGATAATAGAAGCAAGGGATGAATGGAAGAATGACGAAAAAGTGTGGACTCTCATTCAATGGTTGCAGCGGGATTCCAGTGCATCAGATGCATTTACATGGAAACATGATTTACTATGGTACAATGATCGCTTATATTTATGTAATAACTCCCAACTCAAACAAAAGGTACTATTGGAATTGCACACCTCCCCAGTAGGAGGGCACTCAGGATTTTTGAAAACCTACCATAGAGTGAAGAAAGATTTTTTTTGGGATGGCCTTAAAACTAATGTTCAAAGGTTTGTGGCAGAATGTTTTGTTTGCCAACAAAGTAAGGTGGAAACAGTTAAGACCCTAGGTATTTTACAACCATTAACCATCCCAAGTCAACGTTGGGAGGAGGTGTCCATGGATTTCATCACAGGGTTACTGAAGTCTGAAGGAAAGAGTGTCATCATAGTGATTGCTGATAGACTGACCAAGTACGCACACTTTTGTGCACTCTCTCATCCCTTCAAATCTAGTACAGTTGCCACTGCATTCATGGAGATAGTTCAAAAGATACATGGTAACGCAAAGATTATTGTAAGTGACAGAGATCCCATCTTCACTGGACATTTTTGGACAAAATTATTTTCTTGTTTGGGTACTCAATTGGCTCATAGCTCATCCTATTATCCTCAATCTGATGGAAAAACCGAGATAGTGAAAAAATGTTTGGAAGGCTACCTTCGTTTCTTTGTCTCTGATAAACCAACACAATGGTTCAAATGGTTACCCTTGGCAGAATGGTGGTATAACACTTCTTTTCATACTGAAACAAAAATGACACCATTTATGGCACTCTATGGATACCACTCTCCTTCCATCACTTCTTCTCTAAAAGAAAAATCTAAGATTCAAGCAGTGGAAGATCGCATCGAGCATCAACAACAAGTTCTCCAAATCTTAAAGGGAAACCTGACCATGGCACATAATCGCATGAAACAACAAGCAGATCAACATCGTAGTGAAAGAAGTTTTGAAGTAGGGCATTGGGTGTTTTTAAGACTACAACCATACAAACATATGTCCCTCAAGCAAGCCAAGAAGGATAATAAATTATCACCATAGTACTATGGCCCTTATAAGGTGTTGCAAAAGATTGGTACTATGGCATACGAATTGGAGTTGCCTGCATGTTCACGAGTACACCTAGTTTTCAATGTTTCATGCTTAAAGAAGGTTATAGGAAACAAGATACCAGTTCAAACTATATTGCCAGAACTTGACAAGGAAGGAAAAATCATATTGGATCTTGAAGACATCACTAACACAAGAATTCACCAACTGAGGAATAGATCCATTTCAGAGTATCTCATTAAATGGAGGAAACTACCGACTCAAGATTCCACTTGGGAATATAAGTATTTTATACAGAAGCATCCAGAGTTACTCAAGCGTTGCGGACAACACCTGTCTCAAGGGGAGGGGCATGTTAAGCCCTAATATTGGCTCATTACCCCTTAATTGGGGCATATTACATTAGTAATGTTATTTTATTTATGTCGGCTTTATTCCATTAGTTGTAATTATACCTCCTAGTCTCCTATATTAACCAAGGAAACATTTTCATTTGGAATCATCTTGTACTTGAACATTTATGTGGGGTAAAAGGAGTTTTCCCCCACAAAGAGGCTTATTATTTGAAATTATCTCTTTTTCAAGGCATTGAGTACTTATTCTGAGGTTTTTCTATGCTATATTGATATTTGGTTCTTAACATTATTTTCCTTTTCTTTCTATCTTCCCCAAGTTTTTGTCTTCTTTTTTTTTCCTATGTAATGGAAGCCTTTCTACTTTTTCTTTGAAAAACAAATCATTAACTGTGATACTCTTCTTCTATGTAACTGCCTTCTTCCCTTTGCCCTTTATTTGTTTGTTTGGCTGTGGATCAGGATTTAGGGATTGAATTAGCCAAGTCGGGTTTCTGTTAATTATGATCAGGGTAGTATGCCATTCTTGTCTAATCCAACAGTGAGGGAATCCCTTTCTCCAATCCGGGTTTTGCTTATCTGGTAGAAAAAATTGATTGACAAACTTCATGACTACATTATCCTTATTCCACCATCGTTCTTCTCCAACTACCAATCTGCAAGATTTGGCAATGGATTGTTTTGTCACCAGCAATAACAACTTTATGATATCCACTTTGAAACCATCGAAGTTCTTTGCAAACACCATAGATACATGTTTGTCATAACCTTGGAAGGTGGTGAGGAATTCAAACTAGCCAGCGTCTTTAAACCTCTGCGCCATCTGCAAATATGCTTCGAGAAGCTCAACGCCCTCATTTCTAATCTGGAAACTTGCCCACTTCTATTAGGTGTCATATCAATAACACAATGTTGCAACTTGGCACTGTTCGAAAGTTGAATTTACAACCTGCAACTATTAGCATATAACAATTTCTTCTGAAAAATAAATGTGCTTATAATTCAACAAATTAGAATGACGAGTGATAGGATCATAAAATGATGTTTGGAAATTGACTGATTCGAAAAGGATCTTTGGAGGTACAGAATGATCCCATCATTTAATGGTTTGAACTGTATAATGATTCAAGAGATATTGTGGGACACATGCAGATTATCAGTCCACGATTTATGTAATCATAACAAAATTAGGGTGGCTGGCGCTTATCATGGCATGATTATATTAGCACTACGAGAATAATGCTATTCCAGTAGTGTTATTAATGACTTGGAATAATTTTGATTTTGCAATATTCAAATAGGCATATGAAGTGACACATGTAAAACCATGTCTTAAATCCCCAAACTTAAGGAAAATATTCAAAAAGCTAAAATGTGAAACATAACAAATTTGATACATAAATTAAAATCAAATGAAAGCAAACAATGAGATGTGGGTAGGGAGGGTTTAAGATTAGAGTTTCTCACTAAATCAAAAGAAAAATGAGAGACTAACACGGGCTCCTTCTGGGGGATGATGCTCTCCCCGTGAGGCATCAAGAACAAGAAGACCACTGTTCCTTTTCCTCTATGCATCCATGCAATGCAACTTGCAAAATTTTGTCTCTGCAAACATTCACATTCTTTTGTGTCGTGCCTAGTCCATTGGGTTATGGAGTCAGTCAATAGCATTTCAAATCAAGCCCAAACTTCTGCAACTTATTCAAACTCCAACAGAATGTTGAAACCAAACTTTCTACTGCAAACTAACAGACTAAAAATAATCTCATACTTGATGGTGAACTTATTCTTCTATCTATTCCTACTTCTAACCAGTAAAAATTGCCTCATTATATGACATCATGCTTCCAATGAAGCCCTGATAACATCAAACCATTTACCAAATCTCTTTCAACATAGATAGAAATCAAACAATAATTCATTATCTGTAACATAATTTTAATTTGTGACACATAACTACAACCATCGTCTGATTTAATTCCAAAAATAACAAGGCTGAAATATTCTAAGAAACATAACTCCATATAAATGGCTACCGGATCATGGAAAGAAGTAGATTGATAGATGAAAATGGTTACCTCTGCTTGTTGCTCGATACTGCCATATACTGGTTCCAAATGTCCATCACTAATGTGTAGGATATTTTCATAAATCTGTTTCTCAGCTTCTGTCACCATAAAGATAACAGGTTGTTGATAACCTTCATCAATACTGTTATGTTTACCAGATTTATCAACAACAATATGTTGAGGAAATACTTGTTCCTAATACTCATCATAAACAGGAATTTTTTCATTCAAACAAAAAACAACATGTGCATCATGTGCATCAGAGATAAGATCAAATGCATCTACAACTATGCAATCTTTTTCCCTTTCATCAATTGAATCTTGATGATCTTCCTCAAAAACATAATTTTCATCCTTACCATCACGAGAAAAAATTGTCTTCTGCTGAATATGCTTCTCAAATACATCACAACAATTTTCAAAAAGACTTCAGCTAAAAAACTTTCTTTACAAAATAAATTGAAAGCATTATGAAAACTTGCCAACGAGTTAATATTTGAAGATGGAAGAGATATGCACCAGTCGAGGGATGATCCCTTCAACGAGTATCTGAAAATCTTGATCTTGACATCCTCATGCACAATCTGGCATTCATGAATAAACTCATGAAAATCCAGCAGATGTTCGGCCGAAACCTCCCAATCTTCACCTTTAAATATAGGAAGGACACCTTCCCATTCATCTCTACTAAGCATTGGGTTTGGAAAACCAACTACATATGAAAAGTCACAAAAGGAAAACCTTTGAGCCAAAATGCTTCCATACTTGGATCCCGAGTGGAGTCACCTATTGATATTTAGACAGTGGAGTCGCCATGGTGAAAGGTCTACAGTCTAGCACATGTCCTCTTCTTGTTCACCATCAAGAAGTGGATCTAATCATTGTCGTTCTCCCATGGAAGATTTCTTCATTGCTTTATCCCTGGCAACGACGCCAAAATATGTTAGTCCCTAAAGTTTCACTTGACTGTGAGAGGGCAAGCTAGGCATCATCGGTTTATTGAAAAGTGTTTTGAAGGTTTTTTGAATAAGGTGGTTGAAAACTAGCTCAAGCTTATAATATAACATGAAAATCAAAATCAAAACATAGTATATTCCATTGACTGATTAAAAGGTAGTCACATAGATAGATTAGACCAATAGGAAAAAGAGAGAATGAAGCCTTCAATTTTTCAACTTCACATAAATTCTTGTCTCAGAATATCATAAAGAAACAAGACCATCAACTTGAAATCAAAACTTGAAAATAATTCCCACAGCAAATTCTTTATTGTATTAATTAACAATCAAGAAACAAATGCATTGCATTCTGAATAATGAACTCAAGCATGAAGAAAGAAAAACATAGTAGAAAAGAGTGTCTAACCATCCATATTCCTTTTCTATTAAGTTTCAAATAGAACATAAATGCCTTACAAGGAGTTTCAGAAAACAAGTCCTCTGGATCTCCAATTTTTCGACCTCTAACTCCTTCTACAGAGTTTATATAGAAACAATACATAACTATAAAGATTCAAAAGAAATGGATCTAAAAACCTCCTCATCTATATTTAGTTTCTTGTTTCAAATAATCAAGGAAAATATCCAATTTGATCTCCAATTCGAATTGATGAGGTGTCTTGTCAACTATTATCCATGAGATTTTTCAGGAACATAAATATGGTAAATTCCTGAAAAATAGGGTCCAATAATCTCTATGTATATATTAAATGGTGATAGTTGTGTAAAAAATGAGAGATGTTTTTGTGAAGGGAATCGTTCACAACAAAAACCTCTTCTAGTTTCAAAAAATTCATCACCAGTTGTTCTGCAACCTCTCCCAAAATCACTGACTAAAACAGGAAATTATTTATTATGAAATCGCCGAAAAATAGGCCTCAAAGATAAACTCGAATCTCTTAAACTGTGATAGCTGTGTAAAAACCGAGAGAGATTTTTGTGAAGGGAAATGTTCCCAACAAAAATTTATTTTGGTTTTAACGAATTCATCTTCAACTGTTCTGAAACCTCTCTTGAAGATAAAGACTAAAACAGGTAAAACAAATAGAGTATTTCCTGTAGCTTTCTCAGAAAAATAGGCCTCAAAGATAAATTTGAATCTCTTAAAATGTGATTGTTGCGTAAAAACCGAGAGAGATTTTTGTGAAGGGGAATGTTGCCTACATAAACCTCTTTTTTTTTCAACAAATTGATCACCAACTATTCTGTAACCTCTCTTGAAGATAAAGACTATAACAGGTAAAAAAACAGAGTATTTCCTGTAGCTTTTTGGTTCTGAAAAATAATAGCCTTCGTCATCAGAAAACACTACTTCAGATTTTGATGATCTGGTGGTTTCTCTTGTTATAGGTCTTGTATAATACTTAGCAACTTATTTTCCTTTTCTTTGTATCTTCCCCAAGTTTTTGTCTTCTTTTGTTTTCCTGTGTAATGGAAGCCTTTCTACTTTTTCTGTGAGAGAAAATTCATTAACTGTGATACTCTTTTTCTGTGTGACTGCCTTCTTCCCTTTTCTCTTTATTTGTTTTCTTGGCTATGGATCAGGATTTAGGGATTGAATCATCCATGTCCAGGGTTTCTATTAATTATGATTAGGGCGGTATGCCACTCTTGTCTAATCCAACTGTGAGGGAATCCCTTTCTCCAATCCGGGTTTGGCTTATCTGGTAGCGAAAATTGATTGACAAACTCCGTGACTACATTATCCTTCTTCTACCATCATTCTTCTCCAACTACCAATTTGCAAGCTTTGGAAATGGATTGTTTTGTCACCAGTAATAACAACTCTCTGATATTCACTTCGAAACCATCGAAGTTTTGTGCAAACACCATAGATACATGTGCATCATAACCTTGGAAGGTGGTGAGGAATTCGAACCAACCAGCGTATTTAAACCTCTGCGCCATCTTAGAATATGCTTCGAGAAGCTCAATGCCCTCGGGTTTCAATCTGACAACTTTCCCACTTCTCTTAGGTGCCATATCAATAACACGATGCTGCAAATTGGCACTGTTCGGAAGTTGAATTTACAACCTGCAACTGTTAGCATATAACAATTTATTCTGAAAAATACATGTGCTTATAATTCAACAAATTAGAATGACGAGTGATAGGATCATATAATGATGTTTGGAAATTGACTGATTTGAAAAGGGTCTTTGCTAGTACAGAATGATCCCATCATGTAACAGTTTGAACTGTATAATGATTCAAGAGATATCGTGGGGCCCATGTGGATTATCAGTCCACGATTTATGTAATCATAACAAAATCAGGGTGGATGGCGCTTATCATGGCATGATTATATTAGCTCTATGGGAATAATGTTATTCCAGTAGCGCTATTAATGACTTGGAAAATTTTTGAATTTGCAAGATTCAAATAGGCATATGAAGTGACACATGTAAAACCATGTCTTAAATCCCCAAACCTAAGGAAATTATTCAAAAAGCTAAAATGTGAAACATAGCAAACTGGATACAGAAATTAAAATCAAATGAAAGCGAACAATGAAGTGCAGGCATGGAGGGTTTAAGATTAGAGTTTCTCACTAAATCAAAAGCAATATTAGAGACTAACACTGGCTCCTTCTGGGGGATGATGCTCTCCCCGTGAGGCATCAAGAACAAGCAGACCAATGTGTGTTTTCCTCTATGCATCCATGCAATGAAACATGCAAACTTTCATCTCTACAAACATTCACATTCTTCTGTGTCGTGCCTAGTCCATTGGGTTATGGAGTCAGTCAATATCATTTCAAATCAAGCCCAAAATTCTGCAACTTATTCAAACTCTAACAAAATATTGAAACCATACTTTCTGCTACAAACTAACAGACTGAAAATAATCTCATACTTGAATGCGAGCTTATTCTTCTATCTATTCCTAGTTCTAACGAGTAAAAACTCCCTCATTATGTGACATCATGCTTCCAATGAAGCCATGATAACATCAAACCATTTATCAAAGCTCTTTCAATGTAGATAGAAATTAGAGAAGAATTCATTATGTGTAACATAATTTTAATTTGTGACACATAACTACAACCATCATCTAATTTAATTCCAAAAGTAACAAGGCTGAAATATTCTGAGAAATATAACTCAATATAAATGGCTATTGGATCATGGAAAGAAGTAGATTGATCGTTGAAAATGGTTACCTCTGCTTGTTTCTCGATACTGCCATAGACTGGTTCCAAATGTTCATGACTAATGTGTATATTGTTTTCATAAATATGTTGCTCATCTTTTGTCACCATAAAGATAACAGGTTGTTGATAACCTTCATCAATACTATTATGTTTACCAGATTTATCAATAAAAATATGTTGAGGAAATACTTGTTCCTTATACTCATCATAAACATGAGTTTTTTCATTCAAATAAAAATGAACATGTGCATTATGTGCATCAGAGATAAGATCAAATGCGTCTACAACTATGCAATATTTGTCCCTTTCATCAATCGAATCTTGATGATCTTCCTCAACAACATAATTTTCATCCTTACCATCATGAGAAAAAATTGTTTTCTGCTGAATATGCTTCTCAAATACATCACAACAATTTTCAAAAAGACTTTCAGCTGAAAATTTTTCTTTATAAAATATATTGAAAGCATTATGAAAACTTGCCAATGAGTTAATACTTGAATATGGAAGAGATCTGCACCAGTCGAGGGCTGCTCCCTTCAACCAGTATTTGAAAAGCTTGATCTTTACAACCTCATTCACAATCTGACGTTCATGAATAAACTCATGAAAATCCAGCAGATGTTCGGCCGAAACCTCCCAATTTTTGCCTTTAAATGTAGGAAGGACACCTTCCCATTCATCTCTCCTAAGCATTGGGTTTGATAAAACCAACTACATCTGAAAATTCACAAAAGGAAAACCTTTGAGCCAAAAGGCTTCCATACCTGGATCCCCAGTGGAGTCGCATCTTATCCCCGATTTTTAGGGATAACTAGGAGATCATGTCTCGAGGCCCACAGGTCTTAGGCATGGATTACCGTGAGAAGGATTGACCTAAGCATGGCCCTGGAGGGCCCATCCTTTTCTTCTTCCATCAAATTTGTCTTGTCAAGAGAAGCAGCATCCATCACCATCGGCTTGGGCTTGTATCGAAAGAGGTTCTTTCTCCATGAGGTAATTGGTCCAGGTATCATGGTATGTGTCACTTTTGATCATTGAAACCTTTAAATATATGCATATGATTCCTTTTATCTATAACAAATTCTTGGATCTTACATTATCCCACTTGCCCATGCTTGGGGAGATTGACAGGGTTCCCTAGCAAGCCTGTGCCCATAGGTATTGGTTTTCCACTGGGAAATTTCTGAAAATCCATCGTCCGCTTCCATCATAGCAGCATTGTTTCATCTTATCTCCCGCTCATTTATCCCATTCCCCTTGTCTGGGAATTGTATTGACCTATTTGTGGGACTGCACCTTATCTCGTGGGAAGAAGGGGCTAAAGGCCCAGAAGGTAAAAGCAGCTGGTAAAAGACAAAAGCCTAAAAATGAAACCTCAAGATGCTTCACCCAGGGATCCCCGAGAAGGAAATAAAAGGCCTCTCAGCAAGAAACAAAAGGGACCCAAAAAATAACAAACAAGATCTAGTCAGAGGATAGGGGGTCTCACCACGAGCCATCCTATTAGGTTCATGGGTACCTAACAGTATGACATTGACACCATCTGGTTACCACGCCAGGGCAGTGACCTTTGGTTGCATGGCCAAGGGAAAGGGGGTCTCATCACAAGCCATCCTTCTCATCTCTGTGAAAGTACTTGTGGGTAACACTGTCAGCTCTGGTCACCATGCCAAGGTAGTGTCCTTTGG
The DNA here is from genome assembly GCA_009831015.1 of Picea engelmannii. NCBI lineage: Eukaryota > Viridiplantae > Streptophyta > Pinopsida > Pinales > Pinaceae > Picea > Picea engelmannii. The sequence continues at coordinate 157,690 of ML783598.1, forward strand.
TTATCCCTTGAATAAAAAGAAAAATAAGAAGAAAAAGCAAAAGAATAAAGAAAGAAAAAGAATAAAGGCAAGAACAAGCTTGGAAAAAATGCATCCATGACAAGTACAACTTGCCTTCTACAAAGGCACCCACAGATAACATTATGCATCCTTGGCCCTCACTACACCCACATGTCTAGACATCCCCTAGCCACATCACCTAAATCACATGGATTGGATGAAATCTTCCTGGAAACTTTCCTTTTCTTGTGGATACTAGCCCAATAGGACGTCTTGTCTTTTTCTCCAATCTTGTATTGCATGTTTTGTAATGTCTTTGAGCTATTGACTGATGTACTAGGGTTTTTATGCATATGTTTAATAATATTGATGATGAGATGTGATTAACATTGCTATGATCCAAGTTACTGATCAGCCCATGGAGGGCGTAGCTTTTGATGTGCAGGACCATGCTCGAAGGACAGGTACCATTTAGACCAGTACACATGGGGAGATGACCAGTTCAGACCTCCATAGGGATGAAGAGCCCACCAGATGGATGTTGAGACCCCATCAGGGGGTAGATATAGGATGGATATGGATCAGAGATTTTGCACTGAAAAGGAAGAGGATATTCCATCAGAGGCACTCCGGCAGGACTAGACCCGGGAGGAATGACCCCTTTTCAGTGGAATTCCAACCTTGGAAGGCTTGGGACATCTCCATCTTCACCATGACATCATCCAGCTTCATGGATGCTTTTGGAGGTAGGCTGGGTAGCAGTGGCATGTTGGAGAGGCCCCTGGGGGGCTAATGTTTTGCTCCTTGGTGTCTCATTTTCTCTAGAAAGGGCTAATGCCTCCCTTGAAGGGGATTTTACTCTCATTTTTCTTGATTAGGGATTTTTACTTAGAATTTAATGTAAAAACAGTATGATTTTGACATTATGGCCTTGTCATCCTTTTTATGACCCAAAAGGTAAAATTAGGTCATTGATACACTATATATTGAGGGTTTTGACTCATTTTGATCATCAATTACAACTCACTCATAGTGAGGTATGATTTTTAGCGCCCTATTGGGGTTTTTGGCTGAACTAGTGATGCACACTTGTTGAAGGAAGATATTTTTTGGCATTTATGGTGTTTCTCTTGAAGGAAGGTGTTACAACTAGGGTTTGCATGGTTATTTATTCATGAATTGTAAGTGTTTTTTCTACAAAACTTCTTATTGAATGGTTTTAGTTTAAATTTCTTGCATATTGCTTATAAATCTGCTGAATCAAAACCCTAGGGGACAAACACACAAGTAGGTCGTTGTCTGATGTCCCCTGATAGAAAAACCTTTAGCCATTGAAAGAGAAGAAGAGAGCCTAGCCATAACTACACTCCTTGCTTCTCTTTCCCCTGCGCTAGATGTACTTTTAGAATCCAAGAGAGGGAGATGCCCTAGGCCTAGGTTATCTACACCTAGGGTCATTTTTTCCTTAGGGTTTGAAAAAAGAGCCTTGTCGCGGCAACACTCTCCCTCTTTAAGCTCTATCATATTGTTTTTTTGCTTCATCTGAGCTAGCCATTTGCCGCGAAGGAGGAGAGAGCACAAGGCCTTACTTTTGCAACACCAGAGTGAGCCTCTCTCCCCTAGGGTTCTATCTTTGAGGCCCTGCTTTAGAAGCACTTTGAAACCTTTCCCTCCAGTCCTTTTAAAATTTTGTCCCCTTCAACCTGTGCGTCCTTCACTCTTTTGACTCCATTTAACCCTAAGGCACTGATCTCCAGCCTCAACGTTGAAGTAAGACCTTGATCCAAACACTCTCAAACTCTTTGAATTGAAACCCTAACTACACTAACCCTAACCTACTAACCCTGGACTGCTGACGTCACCCTTGGTTATTTCATCTTGATGCAGCAGCGTTTCACTTTATAAGAAATTGAATGGTACTTGAGGGAATTTATTAGACTAAGCATTGATTGATTACATTGGAGGCCGTATCATTTTTGTATTTATTGACAAGTGACATATTTATCATTTCCATTTTGAAAACATTGACTTCGTCAATATTTACTTTTAAAAAACTACTTATATTGAATATCAGATAGTCACTGATTTTTGAAGTACTAACCAAGATTTGCACGTATTAGTCTCCTTGTTGTGTTGTCTCAAGCTGGTTCTTTTATTTTCTTTGGTTATACTCTATTATTGGTTGTTTAGATGGGACTATCTGATTGGCGGTAATCTGTGACGGGGAAATATGTCTTTGTACTATTATCCTTTTCCCTTTCAAAACCCCAGGTTATCGGGGACATCTCCCCCAGGCCTAGCATTCTTAAATAGAAAGAGTCTCCCCATTGTGGTGACATTGGGAGGGGAAGGTTCATGTTTCGCCAGTTTGACCTACTATTATTTAGCCTTTCTTGCATCTACAAACTATGCGATAACATCGCCTATTGATCTTTAGACAGTGGAGCTGCCATGGTGAAAGCTCTACAGTCTATCACATGTCCTCATCTTGTTCACCATCAAGAAGTGGATCTTATCGTTGTCATTCTCCCAAGGAAGATTTCTTCGCTGCTTCGTCCCCGACAACGAAGACAAAAGATGTTAGTCCCTAAAGTTGCACTTGACTATGAGAGGGCAAGCTAGGGCATCATCGGTTTATTGAAAAGTGTTTTGAATTTTTTTTATGATTTGGGTTTTTGAATAAGGTGGTTGAAAACTGGCTCAAGGTTATAACATAACATGAAAATAAAAATCAAAACATAGTATATCCCATTGACTAATTAAAAGGTATTCACATATATAGATTAGACCAATAGGAAAAAGAGATAATGAAGCCTTCAATTTTTCAACTTCACATAAATTCTTGTCTCAGAATATCATAAAGAAGCAATACCATCATCTTGAAATCAAAACTTGAAAATAATTCCCACAACAAATTCTTTATTGTGTTAATTAACAATCAAGAAACAAATGCATTGCAATCTGAATAATGAACTCAAGCATGAAGAAAGAAAAACATAGTATAAAAGAGTTTCTAACCATCCATATGCCTTTTCTATTAAGTGTCAAATAGAACATAAATTCCTTACAAGGAGTTTCACAAAACAAGTCCTCTGGATCTCCAATTTTTCGACCTCTAACTTCTCCTTCTACAAAGTTTATATAGAAACAATACATAATTATGAAGATACAAAAGAAATGGATTTGAAAACCTCCTCATCTATATTTAGTTTCTTGTTTCAAATAATCAAGGAGAAGATCCAATTTCATCTCCAATTCGAATTGATGAGGTGGCTTGTCAACTGTTGTCCATGAGATTTTTCAGGAAAATAAATCTTGTAAATTCCTAAAAAATAGGGTCCAATAATCTCTGTGTATATCTTAAATGGTGATAGTTGTTTAAACAGTTAGATACATTTTTTTGAAGGGACTCGTTCCCAACAAAAACCTCTTTTGGTTTCAAAAAATTCATCACCAGCTGTTCTGCAACCTCTCCCAAAATTACTGACTAAAATAGGAAATTATTTATTATGAAATCGCAAAAAAATAGGCCTCAAAGATAAATTTGAATATCTTAAACTGTGATAGTTGTGTAAAACCCGAGAGAGGTTTTTGTGAAGGGGAATGTTCCTAACAAAAACCTCTTTTGGTTTTAATGAATTCATCTTCAGTTCTTCTCAAACCTCTCTTGAAGATAAAGACTAAAATAGGTTAAAAAAATAGAGTATTTCCTGTAGCTTTCTTAGAAAAATAGGCCTCAAAGATAAATTTGAATCTCGTAAAATGTGATTGTTGTGTAAAAACTGAGAGAGGTTTTTGGGAAAGGGCATGTTTCCAACAAAAAATTCTTTTTGTTTCATCAAATTCATCACCAATTGTTCTGGAACCTCTCTTTAAGATAAAGACTATAACAGGTTTAAAAACAGAGTATTTCCTGTAGCTTTTTGGCTCTGCAGAATAATAGCCTTTGTCATCAGAAAACACTGCTTCATCTTTTGATGATCTGGTGGTTGCTCTTATTATAGGTCTTGTATAATACTGAGCAATTTATTTTTCTTTTCTTTGTATCTTCCCCAAGTTTTTGTCTTCTTTTGTTTTCCTGTGTAATGGAAGCCTTTCTACTTTTTCTTTGACAAAAAATTCATTAACTGTGATACTCTTTTTTTGTGTGTCTGCCTTCTTCCCTTTGCCCTTTCTTTGTTTTATTGGCTGTGGATCAGGATTTAGGGATTGAATTAGCCAAGTCCAGGGTTTCTATTAATTATGATCAGGGTAGTATGCCACTCTTGTCTAATCCAACTATGAGGGAATCCCTTTCTCCAATCTGGGTTTTTCTTATCTGGTAGAAAAAATTGATTGACAAAGTTTGTGACTACATTATCCTTCTTCCACCATCGTTCTTCTCCAACTACCAATATGCAAGCTTTGGCGATGGATTGTTTTGTCACCAGCAATAACAACTTTATGATATCCACTTCGAAACCATCAAAGTTCTGTGCAAACACCATAGATACATGTTCGTCATAACCTTAGAAGGTGGTGAGGAATTCAAACCAGCTAGCGTCTTTAAACCTCTGCGCCATCTGCGAATATGCTTTGAGAAGATGAATGCCCTCAGGTTCCAAACTGACAACTTTCCCACTTCTCTTAGGTTCCATATCAATAACACGATACTGTAACTTGGCACTGTTCGGAAGGTGAATTTACAACTTGCAACTGTTAGCATATAACAGTTTCTTCTGAAAAATACGTGCACTTATAATTCAACAAATTAGAATGACGAGTGACAAAATCATATAATGATGTTTAGAAATTGACTGACTTGAAAAGGGTCTTTGCAGGTACAGAATGATCCCATCATGTAACAGTTTGAACTGTATAATGATTCAAGAGATATCATGGGACACATGTGGATTATCAGTCCATGATTTATGTAATCATAACAAAATCAGGGTGGCTGGCGCTTATCATGGCATGATTATATTAGCGCTATGGGAATAATGTTATTCCAGTAGCGCTATTAATAACTGGGCAAAATTTTGAATTTGCAAGATTCAAATAGGCATATGAAGCGACACATGCAAAACCATGTCTTAAATCCCCAAACTTGAGGAAATTATTCAAAAAGCTAAAATGTGAAACATAACAAACTGGATACAGAAATTAAAATCAAATGAAAGCAAACAATGAAGTGTAGGTAGGGAGGGTTTAAGATTAGAGTTTCTCACTAAATAAAAAAAAAAATTAAAGACTAACAAGATCCATTCGTAACATTATTAGATCATAAAAAGAAACAACTATGAAAATCCCAAACCATGTATAGCTTAGTTGAAATAAATCAAACTCTGAATTATTTAAACTATGAGATGATTACTATTAACTCGTCAAGTTCTTTTATTTCTTTGGTAAAATTAAACATTTATATAATTAATCTTATCTTTACATAACTATTATTCACCTCCTAAAATTGCAAATGTAACTCAAGGATTTGAATATTCAAAATTAAATTAAAAACATTAAAATTACAAATGTAACCCAAGGATTTGAATATTCAAAATTAAATTAGAAACATAAACATGTAGAAGGAAATATATTTTTTTTTTATTATGCATTATGTCCCAATGATATTATTGCTTCTTGTGATTTTTCAATTAAATCACATTTCACTTTTAAATATAATTAAAAATATTATATCTATATGTACATATAAGAATAAATTGATGTTTTTATAATAATTATAAAACATCTAATTAAATTCTTAAAATTGGAAATAAAATTTTTATTTTAAAATTAATTATTAATAAAATAAATTAAATATCTTACTTTAATATCTAATATCTCTAGAACAAATGTTTAAATATATAAACTCCATTTTATCTTCTACTCTTGTTGCTTTGTTGAATGAGTAATTTTAGGTGACTTGTTCAACTTGTATCCTTCCCAAAATTCCCACCTTTATTATAACAATAAAAATGCCCAAAATTCCCACCTTTATTATAACAATAAAAATGCTAGACTTACATTGGGAAATTAAAATTGGTCTTTTATTTTAAACAATAGTATTAATCAAATTTAAAATTATCTCTATATATTATAAGATTTATTTTTTGTTGTTTTCATTTTAATCATAAAGTATGTAATTATTTAACATTTTAATCATTTTAATTATTGTTTTGAAAAAAATATTTTAAAATTTTAAAATCTTCAATTTATTAAAATATTATAGTTCATTATTTTAAAAATAATTAAATATATGAATGAAAATATATATAAGAACAACTTTAATTTAGTAGATTAAAATTATATATATATGTTTTGACAAGTGTAAAGAAAAATATAAGTATTACTAAGATAAAAACAAATTCTCACGAATTTCATAGTGAAATTGGGGGTTGATCAATTCCTAAAAGGTCATGGGATGAAAGAGTGTGTCACCTTTGTGAGACTACCTATACCCAGATTAAATCTAATTATCAAAATATTTGTTACACTACCAACCTTCTTAACCTCTTAATTCAACAAAACTATGATGATCTTGAAAAGCTTCTTTTAATGCTTTTCAAGCACATAAACAAAATTCTAAAGAATCACTTACATCTTAAAGTTTGATAAACCAATTCAATCTTAATAGACATTAATCATCATCATATATATATAGCATAAATAAAATGAAAAAATAATATATTATATAAAACTAAAAAAAAAATTAAAAATATTATAAAATGATTTAATAAAATTAACACTAATTAAAACATTTTAAAAAATAAACTTATAATTTTAAAAATTGAATTAGATTTTATACAATTAACTTTAATATTACAATTTATAATATAAGATACACAAATTAATTTATTATTTAGTGTACAATTTATTTCTTAAAGGTTTTTCAATAAATATTAACTTTAATATTATAATTTATAACTTCACTTACACAAATTAATAAGTTAATTTATTATTTAATGTACTATTTCTTGGAGGGTTTCTTAAATGTTTTTCAATGAACTTGGGTATTCGAAATATGGAATATATGCTCTTGCAAAAAGGGTTAACTTCAAATATCAATATTCCATCAACTTACACATTTGAAATATGGAATCTACGCTCTTGCAAAAAGCGTTAACTTCAAATATCCCAAGCAAAGTAAAACTCTAAAGAAAATAATTTCGGAAATATCAATATCAATATAAAGTTTTTGATTAAAAGATTATTTGTAGATTTTTTATTTTTATATTCCAATTTGTTTATATATATTTCATTAATGTAATGATTTGGATTAAAATTTGAACAACAAATTAATATTAAATAAAATTTAAAATATCTAGAAAATTAGGTGTCTCTCATGTATTATTTTAGAAATATTGAAATAATGATGATGATGATGATTAACGTCTACTAAGATCGAATTGGACTATCTGATTTTAAGAGGGTAAGTGATTACTTGCAATTTTTTAGAATTTTGTTTCTATGCTCAAAAAGCATTAAGAGAAGTTTTCCAAGATCACCATACTTTTGTTGAGTTAAGAGATTAGGAAGGTAATATGGGTATAGGCTCGACAATCTAAGAGGAAGTGATTTTCATCTTTAATCTTCTTAGTGTCACAAAGCTGACACACTCTTTCATCCCATGGCGTTTTAGGAATTGACCAATGCCCACTTTCACTATGGAGCTAATGAGAATTTGTTCTTATCCTAGCAATGCTTATTTTTTTCTTTACACTTGGCAAAACAAATAGATGATTTTTATCTTTTAGATTAGGGTTGATTACATTCTTATAATACCTTAATTTTCTTTTTTCCTCTAACTCTTTATCACACCACATTTTCTCCTTAAATTTTGATTTGACGTTTTTTTTATTAGTATCTTTATTCTGCAAAATGGTGTCTTCGATGATTCTCCAATTGTTTAGCCAAGACCGAACATCTTTATAACATCCTCGCTTGATTCAATGGTGGTTATGATTCGTTTTTTAAGCAATTTTAGGAAGCCTCTAGTCTTTCATGTTGTTTAACTTGTTCTTATACATTAGGTATCTAGTCATAGCCATGCTCTCAATGGGGGAGAGGCTTGTTTCTAAGAGGAGGATGGAATAGGGCATATTTCCTTTAATTTTGAGATTATAGGTTACAAAATTCTTTGGTATTTCCTCTATCTTTCTCCAGTATTCA
>ML783598.1:173373-202945 GCA_009831015.1 Picea engelmannii
AGTCAATGTAAGAAGAGCTAATAGAATCTTCTGCATTTAGAAAGATCTTCCTCTAGAAGTTTCCTTAGAAGGTAGAATTAGTATAAATAAGAGTAGGAGGCATTGTATATTTTGTCTTGGATATTATTTTAATAGATCTTTGATTTCCATGAGGTTTCCCCCTTAAAGAGGCAAGTGAACATTGCTATCATAATAAAGTTTCTCTTCCTAGTGATTATTTTTGTGTTATTCTGGTGCCCTTGTGATATTTTTTGGATATATCATTATTATTCTTTCATTTCCTGCTAAATAATTTCTTTTATATATAATATATTTTATCAGGAATATTGCAAGTGGTATCAGAGCTCTTCCCAGGGAAATACTTGCTAAATTGTGATCTTGATTTCTTATGCAGATTAATTCTTTTATTTTCTTCCACACTTTCATTCCAGCTTGATACACTTAAACAATACCAAATCATAATTGAATAGAAACAACTATGTAGATAAGTAAGCATGCACATCAACAACACATATACCCTCGGGAAACCCTGTACAGGGAGAAAAACCCCAGCACATGATGTTCCTTTATTGCATTAATAATGTAAGATCACTTACAAATATCCACCATGAATGTTCTTCTCTTAAAGAGCTTGCCAATATGACTCTGACCTGACAAAGACCTAAAATACCTTGATGAAATACACCTCTGATATGCTACCTCAATTGTTGATATACAACACTGATATGTTTCTTTGGTATGCTGCCTCTTTATCACTGATATGTGCCTCTATTGCTTCACCCTTAATCCGCATCGTAACCTGTTTGCATGAGTTAATCATAAATCATCTTCATACTTTAGTTCGAACTTAGAACTAGACTTGATACTACTTACAACTCAGCATTACACTTTAGTTCAAAAATAGAACTAGACTTGAGACTGGTATGCTTTAGTTTGAAAATAGAACTAGACTTAAGACTTCAGTTACAACTCGACATTACACTTTAGTTCTAAAATAGAACTAGAATCAAGACTTCAGTTACAACTCAACATTACACTTTAGTTATAAAATAGAACTAGACTTAAGACTTCAGTTGCAACTCAACATTACACTTTAGTTCTAAAATAGAACTAGACTCAAGACTTCAGTTACAACTCAACATTACACTTTAGTTCTAAAATAGAACTAGACTTAAGACTTCAGTTGCAACTCAATATTACACTTTAGTTCTAAAATACAACTAGAATTAAGACTTCAGTTACAACTCGACTCTTTTACAAGGGAATTCAAAGTTCTCTTGATGGTGCATAATGTTACACGTGCCAATGCACTAGATCAATACATTTATATCATTTGCAATACTAGGAATATCCTTTGTTTCTAGCTCATAGGAATTTTATATTCAACCTAAATTTTGCTAGATGACTTGACTTTTTCTTATGGCTCACAAGGTTTGACTAGGATCATAGAGGTTGTATGTTCCCCCTGACTTTTTCACTAGTCTATCTATGCTCAAAGAGGTTGTACATTCCCCCTGACTTTTGCACTAGACTGTTTATGCTCACAGAGGTTGTATGTTTCCCCTGACTTTTGCATTAGACTCACATAGCATGTCGTTTGTCCTGACTTATGGTTTGACTCACAGAGGTTGTACATTGCCCTTGGATTTTGTCAATACCTCACGAGACTGGTCAATTCTCCAAATATCCTTGGCTAGCCTCAGGGTGGCCCATATAGCCTCTCATTGAGGAATGAATGTCAATGCTGCCAAATTTAACACTCCCTCTCAGCGAGGGAGTCATTCTCAACCACACCAAGGTTACTTCTCAGCTGCACAAACTATCTCAAGGTCAAAGGCTTGGTCAGGATATCAACTACTTTCTCGCTCGTGGCTATGTACTATAACTTTATAGTTTTTCTCTGGACCAAGTCTCATATGTAGTGGTACCTCATGTCAATATGTTTTGACCTGTCATGTAATATTGGATTATCTGTCAATTTTATGCAACTTTGATTATCACAGTGAACCATCGTCGTCTCGATCTTGTCACCAAACAACCCAGAAACAAATTTCCTGAACCATATTGCTTCCTTGATAGCATCACTTGCTGCAATGTACTCAGCCTCTGTTGTACTCTGTGCAATGGATCCCTTCTACCGTCTTGACCAAGAGATCATAGTGGATTGTAAACTGAAGAAGTATCTGTAAGTACTCTTCTGATCCACTGGGCTTCCTTCCTAGTCATCATCTGCATACCCATGCAGAAATAAACCACCATTGGATGTATATCTCAAACCATAAGTAATAGTCCCTCTGAGATATCTCAAGATGTATTTTGTTGCCACCCAATGTATATGTCTCGGTTTAGTCATGAAATGACTCATTGCAATCACTGCATAGCATATATCTGGCCTAGTGTGGATCATGTACATCAATGCTCCAATCAACTGCCTATACATGGTGGGATCCACCAAATCTAAACCTGTATCAGAATCATGCAACTTCCTTGGGTTGGTAACCATCAGAGTAGACATGGATTTGCAATCCATCATACCAGACCTCTTTAGTACCTCCACTGTGTATTTTCCTTGTGCCAGAAATATCTCGCCCTATCTTTGCCACACTTCAAATCCTAGGAAGTAATTCATCAAGCCTAAGTCTTTCATCTTGAATTCTGAGGTTATCTCCCTCTTACACCAGGCTATTAGCCCTTCATCTCCTGTTAGAAAGAGATCATCAACATACATGATTAGTATAACATGTTTGTTAGATCTTACCTTAAAGTAAAGATTTTCGTCAACATGACTTTTTTGAAAGCCTAAGATTTTAAGAAAGCCATCAATCATGTCATACCAAACTCTCGGAGCCTTCTTAAGACCATACAAGGCCTCCCTTAGCTTTCATACATGAGGGCTTTTGTTATGCAGTACAAAACCATATGGTTGTTCCACAAATACCTCCTGTTCAATCTTTCCAATCAAGAATGTTTTTTTTGCATCCATTTGATGTAGCTTCCAACCAAGAAAGGAAGCTAAAGTAATAATAGTTCGAATGGAGGTATACCTGGCTACAGGGGAAAACATCTCTTCGTAGTTGATTCCTTATTTATGAGTGAAGTCTCTGACTACAAATCTTTCTTTGAACTTTTCCACACTTCCATCAACTACATGTTTGATCTTATAGATCCATTTGGAAGAAACCACTGATTTGTCTTTTGGCCTCGACACAATGTCCCAAACATTGTTCTTTATAATAGACCTGTATTCCTCAAGCATGGAATCCTTCCATACTTGTAATTTATTTTCTTCTTCAAATGAAGAAGGTTCGGCATCCCTAATGTTGCTCATCAGTGCAACATAGCCTCCAAACCTATAAGGCCTCTTCCTTTCCCTGAAAGTTCCTTTGGGAGCAACTATGCTTTCTACTTCCTACACTATTTCTTTAAGCCACCCTTGCTTCCTTTTGGATGGAGGTTCTTCAAGAGTTCTTTCAAACAATTCAGTAGCTTCTAGGGGCTCATTACTTGGCCCTTCAGGAGGTTCCTCCCACTGATCACCTGACTCTTCATTTTCAGAAGATGGTGAAGCTAGTTGAACTGCTTCTGATTCCTGCTGAAGCTCTTTGGATTTCTTAAATGCGACGTCCTCATGGAAAGTCACATCTCTTCTTACCTCTATTTTCCTTTTACCTAGTACATAAACTCTGTAAGCCTTGGATTTCTCACTGTACCCCACAAAAACCCCTATCTTGCCTGAGGGTTCCATCTTTGTCCTCTTTTCCTTAGGGACATGAATATACATAGGACACCCAAATATGCTTAGATGCCCTACTTCAGGTTTGATCCCTAAGAAGACCTATTCAGAAGTCATGTCCTTCAAGATAACATGTGGACACATGTTCTGAATATATATGGCAGTGGAGGTAGCTTCTACCCATAAAGAATTTGAAAGATCTTGGTCAAACATCATTTCTTTCCCTACCTCACAAATTGTCCTGTTTTTCCTTTCAACAACTCCATTTTGCTGAGGGTTATATGGTATAGTCAACTATGTCTTGATTCTTATTGAGTTAAAGAAATCCTCAAACTAAAGAGATTCAAACTCTCCTCCATTATTTGTTCTAAGGATTTTGATGTGTTTCCCTATCTGCTTTTCAATAAAGGCTTTATACTCTTTTAATTTATCAAATGTGTCACTTTTAGCTTTAAGGAAATATATCGAAAATTTTCTTGAGTAATCATCAATAAAAATGACATAATACAAACAACCATTGAGTGAGGGAGATGACATGGGACCACATACATCATAATGAACCAAATCTAAGATGCACTGAGCTCTGTTGTCACTACTATGAAATTATTTCTTTATATTTTTACCTAGCATGCATCCCTTACAAATTTCATTTTTAATAAGAGAAATATAGGGCATGCCACATACCATGTTATGTAGATCTGGAAGAGATGTGTAATGAATATGTCGAAGTCTTATGTGCCACAACTCGCTGGAGCTAGTCGCATCATGAGCTAATGCCTGAACTGACTATCCTGACACGACGTGCATTCCTCCACTGCAAGTTCCAATGGGTTCTGGTCTACTTAAGTGGCTACCTTTAGCCCATAATAGTTCCTTATTGTCCTTCAATATCACCCAATATCCATTGTCCTCAAGGGTTGCAACTGATAGTAAATTCTTCTTGAGCCCTGGAACATATAATAATTCATCAACATGAAGTCTAGCCCCGGATTCCAATATGAAGGAGATAGAGCCTACTCCCTCTATCTTGTAACATTTGGCATCCCCAAGCTCAACCTTCTCTGCAAATGATTTTGTCCCAAAATCTGAGAGGATCTCCTTGTACCCTGTCATGTGCTTTGATGCACCAATGTCTACTAACCAAGTTGTTGGCCCCGTGGAAACTAAATTGTATAAGGAAGAAACCAAGTAATATTCTTTTCTATTTTGTTTCTCATTAAAACGACTTTTCTGATTTCTTTTGGATTCATCATCCTCAACAGTTGAGGCATGATGTTTCCCTTTCCTTGGATATTTCTTTCTAAACCAACAATCTTTAGAAAAATGAACCAACTTATTACAACTAAATCCTTTAATCTTAGATGTATGAATATTCTTTCCTTTGAATGTAACTTTGGTGTTTGTCTTCCACTGAGAGCCTTTCTGGAAAGTGCCTTTTTTCTTTCCCTTGAATCTTGATGCTAAATTTGAGTTCTCTTCTGTTGGCATAGGGGTAGACCTAGGGTTCAACACTACAACAACGCACCAACAAAACCCTAACTACTATCCCTTTCGGCAACACCTGCGAAGAAGATGAAGTCTCACCCGGGGTAGAGGAAAGGGTGGTTGCAGGACTGCAGTGTTTGCAACCTTAGTTGGGACACATATATGTGACCGTAACACCTTAACAAGGAACTTAGCAGTTATAGTTCATCAATATCCAGTCTTAGTTTACAAAGTAGTTAAACCCTTATTACAGAGCATTGCAGTATTTTAACCAGATCTACTATATTCAAGCACTAAGCACATCCACATAGGCCAGATCCATACTATTAAGAACATAGCATTAACATATCTATCTACCATTCATCTATATGGAAGAACTAAGAAAGTTAACATATAAACACATCAATATGTCGCACAAAGAAGAGAAATGCATCATGTACATGGTTCACCCCTACCCTGGGGCTACGCCCACTAACTCTTTGTCTTCTTTATTAGCTTCTTCAATCAGTTACATGCACAAAGCCACAAAAAACCTACTCCGTAGAGGACAAGAGATATACTCACCTCGCTAGATCCTCCTTCCTCCGGCTAGGTTACAACACTAAGCCTCTTCTCAATCTCTTACACTCGCTTGCACTGAGCTCTGCAAGCCTCATACAGTATGCACAAAAGTAATTTCTATTCATCACTTATCACTTTCGATCACATATATCGAACTCTCTTTCTACATCTCCTAGCTCTATATTTATACATTACAAAATGGTCCTAAACATGGGTAAACCCATGGGATGACATCCTCATACCCATTACATAATCCTGAATACCAAAAAGGGCCAGGGGCTGAGATCCCGTGATCTCCGCTTCGTCTTGTGCTCTGCCTTCAAAATCATGTTGAAGTCCCCAAAATAGGTCAAACTTGACCAGGGATCCTCAAAACTTGGTCAAGGGCCAAAAGGCCCCCAACACTCACCTGTGACTCGTCCCTAGTCACTCTAATATGGTTAATTTTACCTGAAAAACATTGAGCTTGGATCGATCTGCGTCGACATGTTGTTGTGCCACGACCTCCTATTCAACGAACTCTTGTATGATTGCTTCGTTGACAAATCCCTCTAGGAATTATTCAACTGCAATGATGACTTGATCCATTTATGCTCCTCAGCCTTCGATCTCTATGAACAATTGGTAAGCCTCATCCTATACAAGTTGGAGCCTCTAATTCCCTTCCATGACTTTTCTCTGAATGGTGTGGACCTACTGCTGGGTAGTGCGCTTCTCTTGGGATCGCTTCATCCTTTCAACAACTGACAGGGGCTTCAACTACGCCTATATTATTTCTGCTTGATACTTCACCTCTTCGAGTTGTGACTCCAGTGTCTTCAGTTCTAGATTCTTAGTGAGTCGCTCATACGTCTAGGCACTGCGATCACTCAATTTCTTACATTCCATGGCGAGGCCCTTGATTCTTTCAACTGCCCTTCAGGCAATTGTTCTCTTTGATCCCTTACATCGTGCGGAGTGTCGGGCACTGTGAAGAGGTCTAAGTCTACTATTTGTTGTTGTAGTTGTTGGATAGCTTCTACGAGTTTCTATACTTGATGCGTGACTCGGTCTTTTGCATGTGGTTCTAAGCTTATCACAGAGAAAAGTGCTTTGTTGACTGCTTCTTTCACTTCGAGTTTCTCTGCGAGAAACTATTCCTTTTCTTGCTGAATATGTGCTTTCTCCTTTTCAAAATTCATTTGGAGAGAAACCTTCTCCTGCTCTACAAGTCGAAGTTTGTTTATGAGTACTCCTTGCACTTGCTTCAAGGCTTGGGTGGCTTGTTATGTTTCTTCTTGTGCTCGACAAAGGAAAGCTTCGGTTGCATCTACTAGTTGACGGAGTTGGGATGGATCATCTCCCAACTCTGGTTCTCCTGATGGTAGGGGCAAAGTGGACACTGCGTGACTGGACTGAAGGGTCTGTTGTACCCCTCAAAGTTTGACCTCAATTCTGTCCTACATTTTCTCTTGCTTGGCTTCTTATTTCTCCACAATTTCCTACGAGGCATCGTTTAGGGATAGTATGAGGAAGTCAAAATCATTGGTAGTGAGTACAGTCTTCATCTTGGTTACGGTGGCTCTGGATTTCTTCCGGGAAGAAGGTTTCAGGGGAGAAAGGTTCCTCTTCTTCAAGGGATCGGTCTCATCTCTAGGCGGTGTTACTTTTCGTTGTTTTTGTTCATCTTCTTTTCCATTTATATATTCTACTTCATAATCACCCCCTTGGTCAAGTGATACTTAAGCAGTCTTGCCTGAGGCACTACTTAATTCTTGGACCTCTTCAGTCTTCTTCCTTTTGTTGGGTCTGGGTGTATCATGTTATTTGTGTAGGGTATCTGGGCTGTCAAGGTCAGACATCTCTACAGGGTCTGTGGGAATAAGGAGGTCTGCCGACCAGTCCTTAGTGATCTCCTCAAGGTCCTCTTCCTTGAGCTTGTAGTACCATTGAAGCTCCTCCTTATGATCGTCTGCTAATGCTATAATGTAGATGAAGTGTTGATCTGCACGAAACTTCATCAGGGTTCGAAACCTCTGTAGGGTGTCGGAGTCATGAGAGGTTCAACTTCGATGGATCTCTTCAACTAAAGGTAATATGTGTGAAAAATAACGTTCAACTACCACTGTTTTCTCATATTGCTCGAGTACCAGAGCGTGGTGAACTTCACAGAAAGAAGCTCGAATGGCTCGATGTCTGGGAAAGTCGCACCTTCTGGCATTTTCCATGCCACGAAAGTGATGAGGATCAGGAGCCAGCTAAAATGGAATTCATATCCCTGATCCTGTGCTTCGTGGCAGTCCAGTTCAAGATGATTAACTAGGTACTTCACCCAATTCATCTCTAGACCTTCCACACACTTTCCTGCAAGGTCAACGACAAAGCCTATCACCTGCGTGGGTCGATTCTTCCTTACTATATTTCCTGCAATTAATTGGCATCCTAGGCGGACTGCGCCATTCTGAATGGAAACTACCTTGTAGCCTCCCATCCCCTTCTCAATATCGTCGTATGTATCCTTGATATTATGTGATAGTGTGCGATCTGTGGATTTTCCTAGATGGAATTCCTACGGATCAGGTCCTTACATACTCAATCTTGTGATCATATGGATCAACATTGGATGGACAGTTATATTGCGGTCGAGCCATAAGTAGCCACCATGGTAACATGAAAGTAGTAGCTTGACACAAGCGTTAACTTCCTGGTGCTATCCAAAGTGTGGGATTTTAATTACATTCAATAGGGTGGACTACGCGAGGTTCATTATCCACGGCTAGGGGATTATCTTTGAGTTCTTCCCCTTCGTCTTGGTCAAGTATTTGTACAGGGAAAGCATGCTATGGTTCTTGCGATCTCCAAGGTTGAAGTCGTTGAACTTCAACACTGCGATCTTGTCCCGTTGTGCTCTTACTGTGCGTATCTCCTTCGCGAGGTACACAGTAAACATGGTGTACTCAAAATCTCTTGGCACACTATCTCTACTCATTGCGTCGGCCAGAGGTGGGATGTAATTGGGCAATATGTTCAGGATCAACTTCAGACTTGCTAGGTCATCTCTGTGCTTGGTTCTCTTCTCTGTTGTTGGTCGAGATGGCTCGAATCCACGAGCAATCGACAGAGAGGCTTGTAATCCTCTCGTCGATGATGCTTGTACACACACAAACATTACTCTTTCACACATTACTCTTTCAGTCATGAGGTCAATGAGTACCTCCTTCATAAACTCTTTGACTGCTCTAAGTTCTTCGGACATACGCGCTCGTGGTTGAATCTCTCGGTTTTGAAAATTAACTAGTCAATGCAATGATACATATGGTGATAGCGCGATGATCACTCTTCAGAATCAACTAATCTGCGGTCTCAGATTCATGGTTAGAAAAAGTGTTCTCGGTGAAAGGTTCGATGAAATAAATAGATAACGAAGCAATGGATCTCTCCAATAGGTGAGAAGCCTCCATTAACTAAGTTCTATCCGTTACGATGTTGTCCCAATGGTGTGATGGTGATATTTTTTACCATAAATGTCTTTCTACCCATCCGGGGTGTAGGTCTAATGATTATACTATTCCCAATGCCTATAATGCTTCGCTATGGCAAAGTTCCATGTGACGTTGTTCCAATATCCCGACGAAGTTCATGTTTTGTAAATTTTCCCTTTGCGAAGTTCCCTCTGGACCCTTCTGTAACTTTTTGATATTTGTTCTCTTCTTGCTAAGATTTCAAGCCTTCTTTCTGGTGAGCTTCATCTCATTATTCCTCTTTCGATTCTGATTCTTATCTTCTTTTGGCATACTAACTTCGCGTTGTTGAGATTATTTCCTAAGATTCAAGGGTAATACTTCTTCTCTATTTCAGATAGGTACTTCAGTCTTCTGCAAATATTCTTGTGTTCTTGAAACTTTGACATCCAAGTCTTTGTTCCTAAGTAGCTTCGATCTGTTCTCATGTTCTTCAATCATCTGCGCGATCCTCCTAGTCATGAAATCTTTCAAATCTTTCTTCTTCTTATCTTAGAATTCTTCTTCCTTCCTTATGGCCTGATATTTTTCAATCCAAGGTTTTCCTAGTAACATAGCAAATGGGTTGTTGTTCTCAGTAAATTTAACAACCTCAAAATCTTCCTCTGTCGAAGATGCATTGGCATTCATAGATATCTGGGTGAGCTTTCCACATATGGTTATCAGTTTTCCTCTGAATAATCCTATTCCTCCCAATGAAGGAATCATAACAAGCTCCCCTAAAAGTTCCCAGGTTCTTTCTGTCATGATATTCACCTGTGTTTCCTTATCCAGAACATAGTCAATGTCGAAGTCTTCTATTCTTTCTTCAATGCACTCTTTTTCTTTGAAGATCTCTGATAAGATGATATGTCGATGGTCACTCAGGGTGTCTTTCATCTATATCAATACTTTCTCTAATTATTTCTGGGGTTCTACCATAATCTCAGTTTTTGGATCTGCCTTAGGGTTTTCTTGGTTCGTATTCATTCTTTCAACCTTAACAATCATTCTAGGGAGATCCAATAATTTATGGTCCATAGATCTACAACAAAGACAACTAGATATTCTACCAGGGCATTCCTTAGTCAAATGTCTCAGTCTTCTACAACTGTAACAAAGGGTTCATCCTCATTTTCTTTTAAATGATCCCCAACCTTTTTTGTACTACGCACTAGGATCATAGTAGCTAACCTGCAAAAAATTCTTTCTAGGATCCTACATCCATTTGTTAGTCCAAACATTCTCTTTATGCATAGGTATAACATATCTTTCACTATTCTTAATAGATCTACTCATATAAAATCTTCTTTCATCTATCAGTGCCCTAGTTTTCAAGCTAGGACAAATCTTATCAAACATACCTAGATCAATACTTTAGAAACAAAAATTTCCACTAATCTTATTTTTAGAAGAGCACAAAGCTTCCATATCTAAAAAATTTCACTATTCTTACCTTTATCAGAGCATAGAGCTTGCAGATTTTACCTCCTTAAGAAAACATTCTCACTTTTACCTTTATCATAGCACAAATATTTCATATCTTACCTATTTTCTTCATATATGACCCTTCTTCTTGGTACAAAGCTTCACAGGTCAATTTGAATGTTGTGCACTAGGGAAACAGATCTATGCACGAAGCTTTCATAGTTTCAGGTTGGATCTTCGCACAAAGCTTCTTCTTCCTCAGTTCCCAACAATTACAGTTTCACTCCCGACAATGGGGGAACCATTTGTTGGCACAGGGTTTGATTAGAATATTGATAGGTAGGTAGGCCACGTCCTCATGAACCCAATGCAATTCTAACGGGTTCAAATAGACATCGGATGAGTGAGATATCACGTTATGATAATTTTTCCAAACATGCAAAAATTTGCTTACTGTACATTCCGTACAAGATGATGTGGCAGAGTACGACCTCACATGTGGAAGGTGACATGTCAATGCTGAGTTGGCATATGTTGATGTGGAAAGTGTTGATTTGGTATATGCATGGGTGAATCATTTTAGGACATGTGGCATCTTGTTGGCAAATGGTATGTTGCCACGTGGCCCAAGCATGGGCTGCCACATGGCACCTTGTTATGGTTTGGTGTAAAATTTATTTTGGAGTCCATTAGGATCGAACCCCGGACCTCCTGCACACATGGAGTCTCTTGGCAAGGGCCGCCCAACTGGCGTGAAAACACGTTGTTTCTTAACACTATATGTTTTGAATTGTATTTAAATTTGTGCTATGGTTAAGTTAGCATGGGGTTTGGGTTGGGGCTTATCTCCAACCCCCAAATAAATGTGATTTATCATATGACTCTAACCTAGAGTTTGTGCGGAATTAAAATGAATTTCAAATGGTTAATCGACGCGCTTGACACTTGTCACATTGTTTTCCATTTGAATGGGTGCCTAAAATTGCACGGGACGTGGTCACATGGAACCACGCGTACAACACCTTCGTAGATTGGGGGCTAGGGTCCCTAACCATTCGACATTTTTGCATGATTTGTGGAATGTGCATGCATGTTGGGTTTAGGCACGATAAATGCCCAAAATCCAGGTTACTCACGTAGGAGGTGCAAATTGGCAAACCAGAGACAACAAGCTTGAAGGAGAAAATTGCAGGAGGTCTATCTTTTTCATTTTTTGGCCAAACTAGGTGTCGAAAAAGCCTAAGTAGGGGTTTTTGGATGTTCTGAATCCATTGGTATAGGTTTCAAAGGAATTTGGAGACTTCTATTGTAGTTTTTTCTACAGGGAAGTTTCAGAGAGCTCCAAGGAGCCTAGGGCCACCATTGAAGGACATGCCCAGGGAAGCCAAAGTCCATTTTCAGTGACTGAATAGTCATTCTTGAGTAATTGATATGCAATGAACTCATTGGAACATGTTGCATAGGTATTTGAAGAATTTTATAGGTGTTTTTTCCACAAGGAAGCTCAACGAAGCTCAAGGCCACCAGTAGAAGAGGTCATGCCCATATGAGCCATGGTCTTTTTTCAAAGATCTAATTGTCATTTTTGGGTTTTTTATGTATTCTGAAATCAATGTTACAGTCAGTAAATCCATTAGAGTTGAGCAGCAACTTGTAAAATAAATTTGAAAAACTAATCCTAGAGAGCCTAGTCCATTGATGGAGGCTTAAGGAGATGTAGCCCAATTGGGGGTGAACTCCTTTATCATGTTGTTATTGTTGTGAGTTTTTTGGTTATTGTTTGCTTCAATTTATGTTTTTTGTTGTATTCTTTAAACAAAATATTTAACCTTCGAAAAACCTCACACATAAACACCTAAAAGAAGCCTAAACTTGACACATAAATATTCTTTCACAACTAAGACATTGAGCAAGGTCCTGGAGTTTATTTCAATGGAGTAGAGGGTGCTTGTATAGAAAAACAAGTCAGCCCCCTATTTTCAGATTAGGTGGTATCAGAGCATAGTTTTTCTCATGTGATTTCCATTGATAGCTAGAGATTTAGCTATTGGTATTATTGTGAAAGTTTTGTGTTGGAGTTTGATACCTTGCAAGGATGGAGGAAGATTCAAACAGTAAGAGTTCTCATACATATTCATTAGCCAAGTTCTTTGACAAAGATATGTTGAAGGTGTTTGTACCCATGAGAGACATGGTGCAAGAGATGTGGGAAGATAGGAAGGAGAGCACTATCCTTCAAGAGAAGTTGATGGCTATGAAGGAGGAGAAGCACCAGCTTCTTGAAAAGTTTCATGAGATGGAGACTCAACTCCATGAGGCAAAGGAAACCCTTACCAAGTACATGCATGAAAATAAGGTATGTAATGATGTTTTTTCTTCAAATTCCTCTCAAGTTGAATGCTTTGGTGTTTTTGAAAATCATACAAGAGGAATATGGTCCAATTTATTGTTAAAAATGGGCTATGAAGGTAGAGGGTTAGGAAAACATGCACAAGGCATTGTTGAGCCTATTGTTGTTGAGGAGAGGCCCAATTATTGGGGTCTTGGATATGAAGAAAAAGATGGAGCATATTCCAAAGTTGAGGAGACAAGGGAAACAATTCCAAGAACAACTTTTGTTGCAAGTTCAATCCCTCAAGCATGCAAAGTGTGTGTTCAAGATGACTGCAAACGTGTGAAACAAGAGAGTTGGGACATCCATGAGTAAAATAACATTGTTGTTGGTCTTCAAAAGAGATCTAGTAACTCTTCAAATTCACCTCCTCAAGAAGGTGATAATGGTGAATGTTCAAGGTATATTTCTTCCTATAATTCAGTTTCTTTTGATTATGTTGAGCATGGTAAATTTGCATGTAAATATGGAAGAAAAAGTCCATGTGCATATTTTGTTTTGGATAACCATCATGTTTCAAGATGTTGGAAAAGATTGACCACATTCAGGAAACTTTCAAAGCAAAGGCAACTTGAAAAGAAGATGCAAAATATTTGCGCTCACTGCCAGAAGAGGGTTCATCTCATTGACCAATGTTGGACATTGCATCCAATCACTCATTCACATCACAAGAAGCAGATGGATACAGATATTGGCAAGAATGGAAGAGGGGATTCCATGATTGATGTGAGTCAAGATGATTCACAAGAAGACAATGTTCAACAGAAAATGTCACCATTGAATTGGCTTGGTAATAAATGGTTAGATTTCTTAAACAAGTAAGGATTCCATTTCTTTGTTGGTAGATGCACTTTACAGCCTTATGTATGCATTTATGTTGAAAGTATGACAATTTGAAGCAGCTTATCACAACTTGTATGATGAAAGATCGTATGTGAATGCAATTCTATTGAAGTCATTCTTGTTGTTGCACAACTTCGTCAAGAGGATGTAAAAGATGGGTATAATACTCACTTATTGCAGCCATATATCTTTTTCATTTTCATCTCTTATGTACCCACATGCTTTTGGGTTTATTTACTTATGTTTGTACTTGAAGGAGAGTTGAAGAGCTATGCACATGCATGTGATTTTGTATGTGTGTAAACAATGAACTTTGTGATAGTTTCATTATGAGTGACTCATGAATGTAACATGGTTTTGTATCANAACATGGTTTTGTATCATGAATGTCGACTTTTGGAATTTTGTTATGTTTCAAATGAGTCTCGACTTGTGTTGATGTTGTCTTGACGACTATGTTGTGTCGATCGTGTTTTTTGACTTATGTTTATTTGATGGTTTTTGGCAGCTTGTAAGTCGATTTTGAGTACACCAAGATGCAAGAAAACACCATGTACTTTGATGATGTACAAGATACGATATTTATTGCTTGAAGAGAAAAATGCTTGGTTGGCATCATTTTCATTCTTGCATAAAATTTGTTTTCAAGATTGATGGTTTCTTGGATTGTGACAAGATGTCACAGGAAAGTGTTTTTACACCCATTATAGAGTGGATGGTGTTGACGCCAAGAGTTCATAATAGGTACTTGATTCTCAGTGGCAAAGCTAACATTTTTCCAAGCACAAAGAGAACAGTGGGTCAGTAGCAACCAGAGAATAGTGATTGAGGGACATAGCCAGTTGCAGTGCAAGGCATGTCAAGGTACCCAGGTGATTTCCAAAAAGAATTTTCAAGTAGAATCAATTGATAGAACTTGGAAGCAGAATAGTATTGAATCTCAGGTAGATAATCATCAGCTTTTGCGGGACCAAAATCCTTTCAGTGGGAAGGAGTGATAAGAATCTGGACTAGGGGTCAAAATTTAGCCCAAAAAATAAAAGTGTCAGGAATCGCTTCAAAATGGACAGGTGCATAGGTCTCATCCTCATGAACCCAATGCAAGTCAAACAGGTTCAAACAGACATCGAATGAGTGAGATATCATGTTCTGAACATTTTTCCAAACATGCAAAATTTTGTTGACTGTACAGTCCGTACAAGCCGACGTGGCAGAGTACGGCCTCACACATGGAAGGTGATGTGTCAATACTGAGTTGGAATATGCTGACATGGAAAGTTTTGATTTGGCATATGTGTGGGAAAATCATTTTAGGACACATGGATTCTTGTTGGCAAATGGTATGGTTCCACGTGGATTCTTGTTGGCAAATGGTATGGTGCCACGTGGCCCAAGCATGGGCTGCCATGTGGCACCCTATTATGTTTTGGTGTAAAAGTTATTTTGGAGTCCGTGGGGATTGAATGTCGGACCTCCAACATGCATGGAGTGTCTTGGCAAGGGGCACCCAACCGGCATGCCCACACATTGTTTCTTAACACTATATAATTTAAATTGTATTTAAATTCATGATATGGTTAAGTTAGTGTGGGGTTTGGGTTGGGGGCCCCAACCCCTGAATAAATGTGATTTATAATATGACTCTAACCTGGAGTTTGCATGTGAATTAAAATGAATTTCAAACAGTTAATCCACACGCTTGAAACTTGTCACATTGTTGTCTGTTTGAACGAGTGCATAAAATTACGCGGGGCGTGGTCACATGGAACCACACGTCCAACACCTCCGCGGATTGGGGGCTAGGTTACCCAACCATTTAACATTTTGGCACGATTTATGGAATTTGCATGTGTGATGGTTTTAGGCACGGGAAATGTCCAAAATCCAGGTTACTCACACAGGAGGTGCGAATTGGCGAACCAGAGACAACAAGCTTGAAGGAGAAAATTACAGGAGGTCTATCTTCTTCATTTTTTGGCCAAACCAAGTGTTGAAAAAACCTAGATAGGGGTTTTTGGATGTTTTGAATGCATTGGTACAGGTTTCAAAGGCATTTAGAGACTTATATTTCATGTTTTTCTACAAGGAAGTTTCAGAGAGCTCCAAGGAGCCTAGGGCCACCATTGAAGGAGGCCATGCCCAAGGGAGCCAAAGTCTATTTTCAGTGACTGAATATAAATTATTGACTAATTGATATGATATGAACTCATTCAAACAGGTTTTAGAGGCATTTGAGTGCTTTTACATGTGTTTTTTCCACAAGGAATCTCAAGGAAGCTCAAGGCCACTAGTAGAAGAGGTCATGACCAGATGAGTCATGGTTGGTTTTCAGAGATCTAATAGTCATTTTTGGGGTTTTTATGTATTTTGAACCCAATAGTACAGTCATTAAATCCATTGGAGTTGAGAAGAAACTCGTAAAAGAAATTTGACAAACTAATCCCAGAGAGCCTAGTCCATTGATAGAGGCTAAAGGAGATGTAGCCTAGTTGGGGGTGAAATCTTTTATCATGTTATTGTTATTATTATCATGTTGTTATTATTGCTGGTTATTATTTGCTGCAATTTATGTTTGTTGTTGTATTGTTTAAACAACATATTTAACCTTTGAAAAAACTCACACATAAACACCTAAAAGAAGCCTAAACTTGACACATAAATCTTCTTGCACAACTAAGACATTGAGCAAGGTCTTGAAGTTTATTTTAATGGAGTAGAGGGTGCTTGAATAACAAAACAATTCATCCCCCTATTTTCAGATCAGGGGCAGACCCAAGGTTCAATGATACAACTTCTCACCAACATAACCGTAACTATCGTCCCTTTTGGCAACACCTGTGAAGGAGATGAAGTCTCACCCGAGGTAAAGGCAGGGGTGGTTGCAGGACTCCATTGTCTACAACCTTAGCTGGGACACAGATATTTGAATGTAACACATTAATAGGGCACTTAGCAGTTATAGTTAATCAATATCCAATCTTAGTTTACAACACAGTTAAACTCTTATTACAGAGCATTGCAGTATTTAACTAGATCTACTATATTCAAGAACCAAGCACATCCACATAGGATAGATCCATAGTATTAAGCACATAGAATTAACATATCTATCTACCATTCATCTATATTGAAGCACTAAGCAAGTTAACATATAAACACATCAATACATCGCACAAAGCAGAGCAACGCAACATGTACATGATTCACCCCCACCCTGGGGCTACGTCCACCAACTCTTCAAATTCTTATTAGCTTCTTCAATCAATTACATGCACAGAGCCATAAAAACCCTACTCCACAGAGGACAGGATATCTGCGCACCTTGCTGGATCCTCCTTCCCTGGGCTAGATTACAACACTAAGCCTCTTCTCAATATCTTACACTCGCTTGCACTGAGGTCTGCAAGCCTCATACATTATGCACAAAAGCAATCTCTATTCAACACTTATCAATTTCTATCACATAGATCGAACTCTCTTCCTACATCGCCTAACTCTCTATTTATACATTACAAAATGGGCCAAAACATGGGTAAACCCATGGGTCGACATCCCCATATCCATTACATAATCCTGAATCCCAAAAAGGGCCCTAAAGGGGCCGAGATCCTGTGATCTCCACTGATTCTTGTTCTCTGCCTTTGAAAGCCCGTCGAAGTCCCAAAAACAGGTCAAACCTGACCAAGGATCCTCAAAACTTGGTCAAGGGCCAACATCTTATTTCATTTTCTCGCTCCGGGTAGATGTGTGACTCTCCTCCTAGAGGAAATCATGCCATAACCTCTCAAACGTGGGTTGAATCTCTCTCCCAGTTACACTGGATAAGAAGGTCTCCCATGAAGAAGGAAGATCGTAAAAAATGGCCTGCACTAAATCATCATCATCGGCTGTCACCCCTGTGACCAAACGTTGATCTCTGGTCTGGTCTATCCTAGAACAAAAATATGCCATTGATTCACCTTTCTCTATATTCAAATACTTAGGCTTGTGCTTAAGTGTACTCTTCTGACTTGGAGCTTATTTCTCATACAGATTCACCAAGATATCCATCCAGTCCTTGGTAGTCATTAACGAAGTCAATGCAGGCATTATACTGTCTTTGACTGAGTCAAAGATGATTCGCTTGGCCTTTGTTTGACTCTTCCTGAAGGTCGCTCTTCTTGCATTATTCGTGGGTTACTCCACCACTGTGGTCACAGACTGTTGAAGATCATGCTCCTGCAAGATATTTGTTATCTGGAGCTTCCACGCATTGAAGTTGGCAGCTCCTTCGAGCCTATCCTCGGCCCTGACTGAAATGGAGGATGCCATAGACCTCACACTAGAAACCTAATCAAGCTAGCTTGGATATGTGTGTACCTATTGTTGAACTTCAACACGTTTAACACACCCTAAGATCTGATACCATGTTAAATTATGAGATTGATTTCTTATGCGGATTAATTCTTTTATTTTCTTCAACACTTTGATTCTATCTTGATACACTTCAACAATACCAAATCATAATCGAATAGAAATAACTATGTAGATAAGTAAGCATGTACATCAACAACACATATGCCCTAGGGAAATCCTGTACAGGGAGAAAAACCCCAGCAAACGATATTCCTTTATTGCATTAATAATGTAAGATCACTTACAAATATCCACCATGAATGTTTTACTCTTAAAGATCTTGCCAATGTGACTCTAACCTGACAAAGACCTAAAATACCTTGCTGAAATACACCTCTGATATGCTTCCTCAATTGTTGATATACAACACTGATATGTTTCTTTGGTATGTTGTATCTTTATCACTGATGTGTGCCTCTATTGCTTCACCCTTAACCTGCATCTCAAAACTGTGTTGAAGAAAGGGTTCATCCTCTGCTTATATAGGTTGAAGAGGAGAAGAGGAGAGACTCAAAATAGTAACCTGCTTGCATGAGTTAATCATAACTCATCTTCATACTTTAGTTCAAACTTAGAACTAGACTTGAGACATGTTACAACTCAACATTACACTTTATTTTGAAAATAGAACTAGACTTGAGACTAGTATGCTTTAGTTCAAAAATAGAACTAGACTTAAGACTTCAGTTACAACTCAACATTACACTTTAATTCTAAAATAGAGTCAGACATAAGAGTTCAGTTACAACTCAACATTAAACTTTATTTCTAAAATAGAACTAGATTTAAGACATCAGTTGCAACTCAACATTACACTTTAGTTATAAAATTGAACCAGACTTAAGACTTCAGTTACAACTCAACATTACACTTTAGTTCTAAAATAGAACTAGACTTAAGACTTCAATTGCAACTCAACATTACACTTTAGTTCTAAAATAGAACTAGACTTAAGACTTCAGTTACAACTCGACTCTTTTACAAGGCAATTCGAAATTCTCTTGATGGTGGATAATGTTACACGTGCCAACGCACTAGATCAATACATTAATATCATTTGCAATATTAGGAATATTGTTTGTTTCTAGCTCATAGGAATTTTATATTCAACCTAACTTTTTCTAGATGCCTTGACGTTTGCTCATGGCTCATAGAGGTTGTATGTTACCCCTGACTTTTGCACTAGTTTGTCTATGCTCACAGAGGTTGTACGTTCCCCCTGACTTTTTCACTAGACTGTCTATGCTCACAGACGTTGTACATTCCCCTTGACTTTTGCATTAGACTCACATAACATCTCGTTCATCCTGACTTTTGGTTTGACTCAGAGAGGTTGTACATTCCCCTTGGCTTTTGTCAATACCTCACAAGACCATTTGATTCTCCAAATCTCCATGGCTAGCCTTAGGGTGGCCCATATGGCCTCTCATTGGAGAATGACTGTCGATGTTGCCAAATTTAACAATACTTGTGGGCTAAATTATTTCATGGTAGAGACATATTCTGACATATTTAATCTATAAAGATATGGAATTACACACATAAAACCGTGGTCAGGGAGTCATACACGTAGGAAATACAAGTGGTTCTTAAGCACACATATGTTGGCCACCCTTGTAACCCATGTTGGTACCCATTCAAGTGGTAGCGCATCAGAAAATACATGTATACGGATCAACCTAGGCATTTTGAAGCCCTTCGTATAGAAATCGATGGGTCACATGACTTCTATAGTGTCACTGAGAACAACACTCGGGAAGTGACTCTCTAGTACCTAGGTAGTTGACTATTATAGATAAGGGTATGGTCTAGCCTCCTTAGTTGGTGGCCTAAGATATTGGGCTGAGTACTACTGTTGGACCCCACACGTATATATGAGAGCTATAACACAATGCAAACCCTTGACTGTATATTCCCTTCAAACACTCATACATGGGAACATAACAAAGAAAGAAAAGACAAGATCTATTTCAATGCATCCTTGTCATATGCATTGGGGTTAAGAAATTACTACATCTTTTATCCTATTAAGAATTTGGCCATTCCACCTCTACAGTATTATTCAGTTCGAGGTATAACTCCACATGAGTAAAAAAATAGGTTGGGCCTATCAACACCCTTATTTGTGACCTAGTCCATTGCATTCCTCTCTTCATTTTGATCACAGTGGTACCCTTCAATTTTAAGCCTTTTTTTTCCTACAGACCCAACCCCCTCTAGGATGCTTTTCTTGAGACCTATCCCATTGCATTCCTCTCTTTGTCCTGATCTACTCGGTACCTATCATTTTTAAGACCATTTTTCCATACCGACACCTTCATTTTTACCCAATAATTCACCATGCCTAATACTCTCTCTCAGTCCCAAGAAACCTTGGAGGATAAAATGTCCCACCTGGAAAAACAAATTGAATACAACATGGCTTCCCTTCACAATGAATTCACCAAAACCATTGACCAACAAGTCAACAAATTGGTGCAACTCTTCAGGGGTAAGAATGTGTATCCAAACCCAAAAGAACTTTAGTCTTCTCATTATGAACATACACAGTCCTCTCGCTCCCCTTGGGCTTCTCCACCGTCTTGGAATAAGGTGCCTAAAGTTGACATACATAAATTTGAGGGTTCCAACCCAACCGGGTGGGTTTCTTTAATGTAACAATACTTCTCCCTTCATGCTATTCAAGATGATGAGACCAAAATCCATGTAGGGTTTTGTACTTGGATCAAGAATGATGGCAGTGGCATAAGAAATGTTATCCAGGACCTCCCAATTGGAACATGTTCTCCAAAGTAGTTTGTTCCCATTTTGACAGGGAATCACGATTTTTGGGTTGACTCACTAAGTTGCACGAAACTGGATTTGTCACAGAGTTCATCACTGCATTTGAACAATTGGCTATATGTACCGAGGTATTATGTGATGAATTTTACGTTGAATGTTTTATCAATGGTATAAAATAAGTAATCAAGGTTCATGTGAATATGCATCATTCTACTACCTGGTTGAAGGCATTTCAATTATCCAGGACAGCATAGACCATCCTCCATAAGACATCCATGAACGCTCCATTTACCACCCGTCCTCGCCCAGGGGCTACCCCTACCCTGACCCAAACTTTGAAGGTCCAAATGGTCTCTCCCGTTGAAATGGAGTAACGTCACAACAAAGGAATTTTCTACTATTGTGATGAAAACTATGCCCTAGGGAATAAATGTAGAGAATAAAATTTCTTCCAAATTGATGCCTCAACTTCATCTTCCTATGACGACATCACATTAGATGAGGTTTCAAACCAAGAGACGAATCACCCAAGTGATCTTGTCAAAGATCCAATTGTCACACTGATGGAATTTGTGTACTCGATCATCTCAATTCATGCACTCTCAGGTATTTCGGCCCCATAGACATTGAATATCAATGGATACATTAAACATAGGATGATTGTGGTGTTGATTGATAGTGGTAGCACCTATAATTTTATTCATTGCAGGCTCACTAATGAGATCCATTGCTTTGTCTTCCCCATTTCTAATTTCCAAATCATCATCACTAATGGTGATACTATGAAGTTTGGGGACCTTTCTGAGAATGTCAAACTCCAAATGGGTGATTACCATCTAAAAACCCACATGTTTTCTATTTACATGGGTGGTTGTGATATTTTATTAGGCGTGGAATGGCTTCACACTCTGGGGTTGATCACAATGGATTATCAAGAATTACATATGAGCTTCACCCAAGAAGATCAGCTCTATGCTCTCAAGGGTCTCCAAGCAGGTTCTCCTGAAATCATCATCTCTCGTAGGATGGAAAAACTCTTGAAGAAAGGCCACCATGGTTTGATTGCTCAATTTAATGCCATCCAGGTCACTGAACATGCCTCTCAGGTAGTTCCTCCTAGCCTGCAACTCATATTGGACAAGTACCCTAAGATCTTTGAGATTCCTACAGCCTTACCTCCTTCCAAGGGTGAGAATGATCATAGAATCTCCCTCCTTCCAGGCAATCAACCCCCCAATGTACATCCCTACATATATCCCTTTGCTCAGAAAAATGAAATAGAAAATATGGTACATAAATTACTAGAGGCGGGGGTAGATCACCCTAGTACTAGCGCATATTCTTCACCAGTGGTGATGGTTTTAAATAAAGAAGGTATGTAGCACATGTTCCCTAATTTATCATTCCCTGAATAAACTGACCATCAAGGATAAACTCCCCATTAATTTCATTGATGATTTGTGGGATGAACTACAAGGTGTATGTGTATTCAAAAAATTAGACCTTCACTCCGGTTATCACCAAATCCGGATGAAGGAGGAAAATATTTTGAAGACTGCTTTCAAAATTCTTGAGGGACATTACGAATTCTTGGTCATTCATTTTGGCCTTTGAAATGATCCATCCACCTTCCAAAGTATCATGAATAAGCTATTGAAACCTTACCTTCGAAATTTTGTCTTGGTTTTATTTGACGACATCCTCATTTATAGTTGCACCTAGGATACCCATCTTCTTCATGTGGACAAAGTCCTTCACTTAGTGCAGGAAAACCATTTGTTTTTCAAATGGAAAAAATGTTCATTTTGTGCCAATGAAGTGGAATAATTGGGGCACATTATCAGTAGAAATGGGGTAAAAGTGGACCCCAAAAATATACAAGCTATGAAAGAATGGTTGTGCTCAACGACCTTAAAGAACCTAAGAGGTTTTCATTGTCTCATCGACTATTACAAGAAATTTGTCAACCATTATGGAAAAATTTCTAAGCCCTTGACTAATCTCCTTAAGAAGAATGCATTTCATTGGACACATGTTGTTGAGAAATATTTCACAGAGTTAAAGAGCGCCATGTGCACTACCCTTGTCCTAGAAGCTCCTGACTTCAACAAAACCTTTGTGGTGGAATCAAATGCTTCAGGCACGGGTATAGGTGTGGTGCTCACCCAAGATGGTCGACCCTTAGAATTTACTAGCCAAGCATTGAGTGGTTGCAATCTGGATCGATTTACGTATGAAAAAGAAATGATGTTCATTCTCCATGTAGTGCACAACTGGAGACCATATCTCTTGGGATGTCATTTTTAGATTAAAACAAATCACCATAGCCTGAAATATTTTTTGGAGCAACGACTATCATCCCCTAAAAAAAATAAGTGGCTCACAAAAATGTTGGGTTATGATTATGAAATCATATACAAAAGGCCAAAGATAACATAGTAGTAGATGTATTGTCAATACAACATCAGGAGGATAACTCCCTCTTTTCTCTATCCATATCGGTCTCTGATTGGATTGAATAAGTGCGCTAAGAGTGGCTAACGCACAAGTCTACCTCCAAATTAATTCAGCATCTTTAGGAGGACCCTTATCCTCCCACTAGCTACACTTGGTACTAATGTTGTACTACTCAAAGGGTACTAACAAGGGTTACACAAGTTTCCAACTGGGTGAAATGATGTGTCTCTATTAACGATGTGAAACCAGGTGTATTTTTTGCATGTACTCTTCCCCAACCACAATTTTACCTACTGAATGACAACACACTTTTCTTTAAAGACATCAAAAACCAACTCTAACTTGATTTATTTTTTCTAAAAATATGGAGAGGAAAGAGCTATGATACAACTTGTAAGGTATAAAACATAAATATGTATATAAATAACATAATTATTACCAAAATTGGTTAACAAAAAGAGAGAAAACAATAATCACAATGAGAATATATATCCAAATGGTGATACCTTTATTATCTTGAGAAAAAATTTTACATGCAATTTCTAAGACAACCTTTTCCACTCTTTCTACCACTAGATTTATGCTATTTATATCTTCTAGAGAACATTATATAGGAGAAAATTTCTAGAGGCATAATCTTCTAGTAATTCTTCTTACATTAGATGCCTTCACATTATTACATAGGCCTTCACATTATTACATAGGCCACCACATTATTACATAGGTATTCACATTATTACATAGGCCACCTTTATCGGGATTATGCTATGATGGGTTTGTAGAACCAAAGTCTCGCTTATTATTTTTCTTGAACTTCTACTCCATCTTGACAACATATCGATAAGTTTATCCCAATGAGGATTTGTCCAATAACTCCATATATATTTGTATGTACCTGTGTCGGACACTGAGATACTTCAAAACCATGTGAAATTGAGAGTCTGTAATACCAATATTTGTGTTCAAGGTAAGGAATATGTCAGTGTACTCTGACACCATCTAGTCTCTCTCATGACACAAAGTTGTCCATCTCATGTACTAGTCATCATAGTTTCCAACAAGGTTGTAATTCTCCTTGAGGTCATTAACAAAATCCACCCAAGGGAGTCCTATCTCAGAAATTGCAAACTCATATTCAACATGTTTCTAATAGTAAGTCTCCCACCAATCTATGACATGGGGAAGGGCCTTAAGGAGCATGAACGTGATTTTCTCACTGTTGGAAATTTTTTGGATAGAGAAATAACCCTCTAGCAGAATTAACCATTTTTCCAAAGCATAAGCATCTATATAGTCTTCAAATAAATGCATATCAAAATTAACTTGTACTTTAAAGGATGTCACACCTCCAAAGTTATTGTTGGTTGAAGGTGCCTTCATTGTTTTTGGCGGTTGTCGAAGGATCTAGGTGAAATTATCCATCATCTTGTTCCTCTGTCGCACGAGGTTTTCCTTGAGCAACAATTTGATATGATTTCTTGCTCCATTCATCCCTATTTTCTTTATCCATGGGAGGTTTCTTGGGAGGGAGATAATGGTTGTCCTATACAGAAACAAGCTCGAGAGCCAACTCTCTATACCTCTACCTTGTCGATGACATGCCCTAAGAATGGCAAGGGGAAGACTTCTCTAATACCACTGATCCAGATTATTTTGAGAATGACATGAATGTAGAAATATAACATAGATATAATAAGGAAATACACAAATATATTACAAGGATCACAATGATAAAATAAAACTCAGATTCTATTAATGACTGACTAGAATACAAAATACTGTAAAATGAAAAGCACACAAGCTTGCTAAAATGTTGGTAGTTTATCTTTGAAGCGAGATGTATTGACTATGCTCATTTGAAAGAGGCTCCAAGAAAACCTTCAATATTTGAAACCTCAACCCTGAAAGATGAAACACCAAAAGGTTTGTGGGCCCTTATGGGGGTAGTTGATACAATAACTTCTCTACGACGTACTATCTCTGTTTGGGGCTCTTTATACCTCATTGGAAAGGTATAACAGAGGAGTACACATTTCAAACACCCATATATATCCTATTTAGGGCGTCAAAACAACCCCAAATGTTTGGGACCCAAAAAACTATAGAAAAATTGCCAAGATGGAAACTGTAATTTGAGCCACTGGAGTAGGTGGGAATCCATCGATGTCCACATGGATCAAATTCCCCATACCCTCGACACAAATATTCAAATTTCCTATTTTTAAAATTGGGTATAAAATAGTCCCTCTAATTATAGTAACATTATGTTTATCCCTGTTTTAGCCAAATTGTATAGATTATTTTGGAAAATAAAAATAGTATATGACTAGAAAGAAACATAAAAAGAGTTAAAGGAAAAAAAATATTATCATTCAAGTGTGGACCACCTTGTTACACTTATAATCATTGTAGAGGGGTGTGTTATTAATGAAACCAATATCCTTTGTTGTTTCATTGACATTAGAAACTCCTTTGGCATGGTTCCTAGGATAAACCTCTTGAATAGGTTGGAAGAGATAAGTCAGTTTCGAGTAGAGGGTCATTGTGGTGAGGTTGCATGAGAAAATTATTGTCCAGATTAGGAACACTGATGGATGGTCATAATAGATCAACTGTAATATAGGATTCGATGTCCCCTATCTTCAACCCTTTTTGGCATAAAAATTGATAAGTTATAAATTTGTTTGGAAGAAGCAGGTTGTTTCAGATAAATTTTGACTGGTATAGTCTCCATTATTCTTCATTACGTTGATCATATTGTTGTTATGGAAAGAATTCCCTATCATCTCGTAAAGTAACCTAGAATCCTAAAGGATTTATTCTCTAGTATGGATATGAGTATTGGCATTGAGAAAACAAAATTTCTGGTAATTAAATCCAAAAATATCACTTAGAATATTTTCATATATGACAACAACAACTTGGAGGAAGTTCCTTCATACAAACACCTCGAAATTGATATTCATCACAAGCCAGACTAGAACTATATAAGATTGACAAAATGATAAATAGAGGGTGGAAAGCTTATTATATACTTGAAAACAATTGTAAATCAAGGAAATTTTGGACATGGAATAAGAAGAAACTCCTCTTTGAGACTCTTGTCACTTTTGTTATTTTATATGGATGTGAAGTTTGGGGATGTAGTATCTCTAGAGAATCATGGAGAAGAATAGAGAAGATCCAAATGAATTTTAAGAATTATGTTCTTAAAATTAAAGGTGATACACCCTATCCTATCCTTCTCATTGAAGTGAGCCTTTCCCTCATTAATAACACATCTATGACCATGTAACTAATGTATAAGAACAAGTTAAACGTCATGGAAGACAAGAGAATTCTAAAACTCACTCCAAAATCTAGCTAAAATCACCTTGGACTCAAGAAAGGATGGCATAAAGATACCTATTCTTTGCGCTATAGCAATGGGGATTAAAGGAAGGAGATCATTCTACGAGATAAGGATAATATTAAAAATATTATTACATATTTATTTAAGGATAAATTATGGTTCTATAAATATTTAGAGGGTAAATAAGGCACTTTGTTATGTGAAGTCACTGGTTCGAAACCCTCAACTAGCCTTGTGTGTCATGTGAGGGGCCTCATTGGCATGCATAGATGTTATAGTGATAGCAGTTAGATAACAAAAAAAATTAAGATATTATAATGAGGTGATCAACCCTAATATTTAAGATAAAAAATATCTCTATGTTATGACTAGAGTAAAGAATAAAAACAACATTTCTAAAAAAAGAACAAATTCTAGAAAATGGGTGTTGGAAAATTCCCAAAACTCCCTTGGATAAAAATAATATGTCATCTTTGTGACACTAAGATGGTTGAAGATGAAAAATAATTTCTCTTAGAATGTGCTACATATGCCCATTGAAAAATACTTTCTCTTAGATTTGTGAGAGTACATACTTTTTAACTCAACAAAACTATGGTGATATTGGAATGCTTCTCTTAATGTTTTTAGAGCACATAAATAAAATTCTAAAAAATAGAAGTAATACCTTACATTCTTAAGGTCCCATAAGCTAAATTCTCTCTTAGTTGAGGTTAATCATCATCATCATCATTATATATAAAGTTGATATAAAAACATTTTACTAAACTGAATATTGAAATATTTTATTTATGACATCTCCCTCATACTAATTAAATATATAAAATATAATATGTTTTTTTTTAATATTCTTTCAAAATATTCCATAGTATAAGATATTTTAAATATGGAGTACATAGTTTGAGAAGAAATTCTATTACTAAATATTTGTTTCTAATGTTATAAGATTAAGTGATTTCATAATTATATATATTAATTATTATATATAGGAGTTGAGTGAAAATAAGCTATAAAAATATTTTATAAATAATTAATAATATATATATATATATATATTTTTAAGAAATATAAAAATTAATTGTTTATATCATATTATTATTATGCCTTAACATCACACTCCGTCACCCATTATCCTACATATGGAAGACATATTATTTTTATTCTTATTAAATTCATAATTTTTTATTAATTTAGAAAATAATTAATAAAATATAAAATTATTTTATTTTAAGAAATATAAAAAATAATTTTTTATATCATACTATTATTATTATTATTAAATTCAATATTTTTTATTAATTTAGAAATTGTTTCAAAATTTAATTTATAATTTAATAAATCAAATATTTACATTTAAATATTATTAAATATTATTGTTTTTTTAATATTTCCTAACATTCCAAACTAGACTATACCTATTTTATAACCGTTAGATTTATTTAAATAATTAAACATATACATTCTAAAGTAATTTTTTTTTAAACTTATGGAGGGTTTACCTCTTAGGAAGCGGAAAGCACTACGAAAATCACACTAGTTATACATTGGAATTAATCAAAAAATGCCAATCGATATAGAAATTCCATTCTTATATGTTATTGCATTTGCAATTATAAATTTAAATATAAATTTAAATAGTAAAATCTATAATATAAATAAAATGTTAATTTCAAAACTTTTTTCTTTTTAAAAATTAAAATAAGTAAATAAAAATTAATAGTTTATTTTAAATTTTATATAAATTTAATAATTGATATTTATCATATCGTTGAGATGTATGAAGATTTTTGGTGTACTGTATGTGAGGTAGCCTATATAAATTATGGCTGGGTAAGGTATATATTTATTTCTATAGATTCTTGTATTGAATATATTCATAAATTTTAAAATTAGATTATTATTATTATTATATAAAAAACATTCATTTATAATAAAATATTAATTTTAAAAATGAATACCTTTGTGACAATAAGAAGGTTGAAAATGAAAAACACTTTCTCTTAGATTGTGGAGTCTATATCCAAATTAGATCTCACTTTCAAGATTTTTGTCACAGTACCAACCTTCCTATCCTCTTAACTCAACAAAACTATGGTGATCTTGGAAAGCTTCTATTAATGTTTTTCAAGCACATAAACAAAATTCTAAAGAATGGAAAGTAATTACTTACCCTGTTAAGGTGTGATAGACCAATTGAATGTTATTGAACGCTAATCATCATCTTCTTTTTCTTCACTATAATATTTTTATGAGAAGTTTTTTATTTTGTAATAATTTTTAAAAATGTTAACATTTTACAATGGATAAAGTTCGGATTTTTATCAATAAATGGTTTTCATTCTTTTATAATTTAAAATAAATTTGAATGATTTAGTTGAATAAGTATTAGGTAAAAAATATAAAACTATTTTAGAATGGATAAAGCTAGTGAGGTTTTCAATCTTTTATAATTTAAAATAAATTTGAATGATTTAGTTGAATAAGTATCAGGCAAAAATATATAAAACTTTTGTTAGATTGTGGTAAAAGGTTAATTATATGTCGATTTTTTATTAAATTTAAATGGGGATTATTTTTTTTATTTTTTATTATAAAATTAGTTGTTTATTATTTTAAATAAAATTATAAATTATTTTATTTTTTATTAAATTTAGATGAGGATT
>ML783598.1:213156-257103 GCA_009831015.1 Picea engelmannii
TCCTGGCTTCTTTTACCTTTTGAACTTCCTTCCTTAGTTCAGCTTGGTCTTCGGGAATGAGGTCTTCATTTATAAATATTCCCGACACTTTTAAGCTCAGAGATTTACTAAGTATGCTATATTTATGGTCAGTACAACTTACTTTGACACAGATCAACCTATCTTTGTGATCAATTATTTTTCCTAGCCTCTTTGCTTCTATAAGGTAAGTTGTATCAATTTGTGATTTATTTTTTAATTCTTCTTTTACTATTGCTAGTGTATTATAAATTAGTTGTTTATTATTTTAAATAAAATTATAAATTATTTTATTTTTTATTAAATTTGTTTTTTTTTTTTATTATTATAAAATCAATTGTTTATTATTTTAAATAAAATTATAAATTATTTTTTTATTAATATTTAATTAAAAGAAATGTAAATAAAAATAAATTATATTTGAATAAAAATAAATAAAAGATTGAAGGCTAAAATCTTTGGGAAACCTATGTGAATAAAATACATGTAAGAAAAGAAAATATTTTTTTATTAATTTTCATAATTTAAAATAAGATAAAAAATATATATATAAATAAAATAATTTTTAATTGAAATAATTTTTTAATGGTTACGAGAATGAGAAAGTGAGCTGAAAACTAGTTTTAAAGTTAGTTGAATTATTGTTTAGTAAATGAATTAATAAGATTTCATGTTAGAGAAACATCTAGATCAAAACTTTGTGGGGAGTTTTGAAACATCTAAAGTTGTAAAAGAGTGTTCAGCTTTATAAATATAGTAGAGTGATGGTGATGGCTATTAACAAATTGAAAGTAACTCTAATAAAAAGGTTTAAACCAAGTAAAAACAATAAAACAATAGTTCAAGTATTAAATGGTGTTAGGTTGTAGTGGTGGTAGAATTAAAATAATTATAGAAAATAAAAATAAAAATTAATAAATAAATGGTGTTAGGTTGTAGTGGTGGTAGGAGATTAGAATACATAAAATAAATTGAAGTGAACAAATTGAAAGAATGTGAAAATCACTGGAATTAAGCATTAAATTATTCAATTAGGAAAAATAAAATAGGAAATTGATATGAAAAGGAAGGAGATAATTATTATGGACATAAAAAAATTTCAAACTCAAGGTTATTAAAAAATAGAGATAGATTAGACAAATTTAAAATAATTAAAGAGAGAGATAAGAATACAAATAGAGTCAAGCTTAATAAAAATATATAAATATGTTGAGTGTACAAGTTTAAGAGAGTGAAGGAAATAAAGGTGATAAGAATGAGAGGAGAGAAATAATGAGTGATAAGGTTAAGGGTGTTATAAAAGGAACAAAGTAAAGAGAAGTGGTGGAAAATTGATTTGGGAGGAAAGAGGAGGACTAGGTACGAACTCGTAAGAGATTGGTCAACTAGGAAGGAGGGAGGGGAAGGGGGTCTCAAAGTTGGAGGTCCAATGGTTAAGGTGATAAATAGCATGTTTCCATGAATGGCTAAGCTTATAGCCATCTTCACGGTTAAAGTTTTTAGGGTGTTTTTTTATTTCAAGGACTTCTCGAATGAGACATGAAGAGTAATAAGGGGATCAGGCTAGGATTTTTATTTGGTCAAAGAAAATGAGGTTCTTGGAATTGAAGGAGTTTTTGGCGATAACTGATTTTTAGATTTAATTATGGGCAGTGTGAGCTATATTCTCTTTAAGCCTAGCTTCAAAGGTTCTTCGAGTTTGTCCCATGTAAGATTTTCCACAGGATCAAGGAATTTGGTACACTTCGTGGTTAAGAATCGTGTCCACTTTGTCTTTGGATGTCTTGAACAATTGTTTGATGGTTTTTTGAGGTTTGAGCACAGTTTTAATATTCTTATTAGCTAGGAGTTTCGTGATCGATGGTTCCTTGGATATAGGGAAGAGAGAGGAGGGCATGATGAGAAGAGGTGGGGGTGTAGGTTTTTGGTTTGGGTTTGTTAGCTTAGCACAAGGCTTGGTTATTTTTGGAGAGAGAACAACCGTTGGACATAAAGGATTTGGTTAAATGAGCATTTTCACCTGCGAGGGATTGAGGGTTGGATATGCGGATGGTGCGAATTTTCGAGCTTTAAAGGAACCAAAATTTTTGGGCCGGGTGATGGTGGGATATGACATTTAGATATCTGTCAATGTGATTTTTCTTCTTGTAGACTTGGTGGGAGAGAGAGCCATCAAGAAGGTGAGAGATGAGAACATCCAAGAAAAGAATGGAGTTTTCATTTTGGGTTTCCATAGTGAATTAAATATGGGGGGAGAGGCTACTGAGATGATTAAATAAGGAGATAAGGTTGGAATGGTCATGAGGCCAAATGAAAAACATGTGATCTACAAAATGAAACCAACATTTGTGTTTTAGATGAAATTTGTTTAGGGTGAGTGAATCAAAGTGTTCCATAAATATATTATCCAATAGTGGGGAAAGGGAGGAACCCATCGTTGTGCCCCTTAGTTTTCTCATCGAAAACCCCCTTAAAGGTGAAAAAATTGGAGGAGAGATAGATCTTGATAAGGTTGACAGTCTCGAGGTCAACCAACTTGAAGATAAGGGTAAGGGCTTCCGAAATTGGAATTTTGGTGAAAAGAGACACCACATCAAAGCTCACCATGAGGTCATCTTCACCAAGGTGAATATATTGGGTTTTGTAGATGAAGTTTGTAGATGTTTTTGTGGGTCCTCCCTTTCCCCAATAGTGGCTAATATAGTTATGGAACACTTTCAGTCACTCACCCTAAGAAAGTTTCATCTCAAACCCTAATGTTGGTTTCATTTTCTAGATGACATGTTTTTCATCTGGCCTCATGTCCATTCCAACCTCGTCTCATTTTTTAATCATCTAAAATGCCTGTCCCCCCACATCCAATTCACTATGGAAACCCAAAAGTAGAAATCCATTCCTTTCTTGGATGTTCTCATCGCTCGCCTTCCTGATGGATCTCTCTCCCACCAAGTCTATAGGAAGAAAACTCACACTAACAGATATCTAATTTCCATCTCCCACCATCACCCGACCCAAAAATATGTGGTCCTTAAGACCTTCATCACTCATGCCATCCGCATACCCAACGCTCAATCCATCGCATATGAAAAGGCCCATTTAACCAAAGCCTTGATGTCAAATGGCTACTCTCTCTCTCAAATTAACCAACCCTTTTTCTCATCTAACAAATACAAACGACCCTCCCCCCCCACCTCTTCCGATTATTTCATCCTCTCTCTTCCCTATATTCAAGGAATCACTATTCACATCGCAAAATTCCTCGCTAAGAAGAATATTAAAAATTTGTTCAAACTTCAAAAAACCCTCAAACCATTGTTCATAATAGCCAAATACAAAGCGGACCCGATGCTTGGCCCCAAAGTCTACCAGATTACTTACTCCTTTGGAAAATATTACATAGGACAAATTGGAAGAACCTTTAAATCTACGCTTAAAGAACATATAACTCACATTGCCGATAACCAAATCTCAAAATCAACTATTGTCCAACACTCCTTCAATTTCAAGCAACTCATTTGCCTTGACCAAACCAAAATCCTAGCCCCAACCCGTCATTAATCTTCCCATCTCATTCGAGAAGCCATTGAAATCGAAAAACACCAGAACAACTTTAACCACGAAGATGGCTATAAGCTTAGCCATTCATGGAAACATGTTATTTATCACCTTGATCATTAGACCTCCATCTTTGAGATCCTCTCCCCCCCCCTCCTTCATGGTTGACCAATCTCTTCGGAGTTCCTACCTACTCCTCCCCTTTCCTCCTTCGAAATCAGTTTCCCATCAATTCTATTTACTTTGTCCCATGTATCCTTTAATCACGCCCTTACCTACTCCTCCCCTTTCCTCCCAAATTAGTTTTCCACTAATTTTCTTTACTTTGTCACACGTATCCTTTAATCAAGCACTTAACCTAATATCCAATTCTTTAGATCCTCTCATTCTTATCACCTTTATTTCTTTCACTCTCCTAACCTTTTACACCCAACAACTTTATATATTTTCATTAAACTCCTCTCTATTTGTATTCTTATCTCTCTCTTTAATTACTTTAACTTGGTCTAATCTATCTCTCTTTTTATAATTACCTCGACTTTGACAAAAAGTTCTCTTCATAATTAGTATCTCCTCCCTTTTCATATAATTTTCCTATTTGATTTTTCTTAATTGAAAAATTTAATTATTCATTTAACCCTTTTTATTACTGTTTCTGCTTACCTAAAATCAA
The DNA here is from genome assembly GCA_009831015.1 of Picea engelmannii. Lineage (NCBI taxonomy): Eukaryota > Viridiplantae > Streptophyta > Pinopsida > Pinales > Pinaceae > Picea > Picea engelmannii. The sequence goes on from ML783598.1 coordinate 217,403, forward strand.
CCTATATTTTCAATTTGTTAACAATCATCACTATGTTATATTTTAAAAACTCAAAACTCTTTTACAATTTATTAAGGTTATCCTTTCAAAACTCCCCCACAAAATTTTGATCCAAAAATTTCTCTAAAATCTAAAATGATAACTAATTGTGAAAAACTGCATTCACAAATTAATAATAGTTTTTAACTAGTAACATAAATACCTGCATTCACAAATTAATCGGAGTTTTCAACTAGTACCAGTAAATTCCAATAATGGAATAGAAAGATTCGAAGGAACAAGGTGTTAGAAACGAAATGAAATAAACTCCTCTTACTTCTTTTGGAAAAGTTACCAAAAGAATATTTTAATTCAGCTTAGCGACACGGTTTTCCGAGTTGCCGGTGCAGGGCCGCACCACTCCCGAACTCCTCTTACTTCTTTTGGGAAAAGTTATCAAAAGAATATTTGGATTGGACTTAGCGTATGTACGCGAAAAAGAAATAAAATGAGTTTAGTAGTGGCGCGGAGTTGCACCGACAACTGGGAAACCGTGTCGCTAAGTTGAATTAAAATATTCTTTTGGTAACTTTTCCAAAAGAAGTAAGAGGGGTTTGGGACTGGCGCGGACTTGCATCGCCAACTGGGAAACTGTGCTGTTGTTGAGTGATCCGTATGCGCAACTCTGTATTTCGATAGCAATCGAATGCATGTGGCTTCTGATTGGCTGTCAAACAAAGTATTTAAAATATTAGTCTGAAGATTAGGTAAGTGATGGGGTTGGTAGAAAAGGATTGCGAGATAAAGTATTGAATAAAATCTGGGAAGATACGAGGGAGACCCAGACCATGACTGCTGCTCAAAATTATAAGTCCCAATATGCCTGACAGAGACACACGTTTGCCGGTTTCGCCTCCCCAAATAGGAAAGATAAATCACATAACTCAAAAAGTATACCTACTTTACACTTCTCATTCGCCCCAAAAGTGGGGAATCTCTCTCACTTCTTGTCGCCTCTTTAGCGCCTTTATAGGCGGGAATTGGAACGCCTACGACTGCAGGTCAATACGGGCGGCCGGCCTGCTTGGTTTAACCGCGTCTCTTGTGATCTTAGATAGATACTTGTCTCTTTTCTTTGTTTGTTTCTGGATATATTTCTCTCTATCTGCTCAGATGAATGCTGCACTTCACAGTTTAAGAAATTGCAGTTATAAGCCAGGTGAATAAATCTGCGCTTTCTATAGCATAGTTGGCCTTGTTTTCTGGAAGGAGAGTAGATGATTCGGGAAGTTCCAACACCGTAGTAACTGGAATTTATAGAGAAACGTTGTGTTTATTTGGGTGGAGCAAGAAAGTAGGGATGGTGCGGGGGAAAGTTGTTGTGAGACGCATTGATGATAGTGGGAGAAGGCAAGTGACCTTTTCCAAGCGGCGTCACGGACTGCTGAAGAAGGCGCGAGAGTTGGGGGTTTTGTGTGATACAGATGTGGGAGTCATAGTATTTTCCCCAAGCGGCAAGCGCTACGAATACGCTACTTCCAGGTTAGTATCCCATCCATCCAATGAACTGCACTTTCTTTTCTCGAATATGTAGATATGAGAAACACATAATACATCCCTATAGTTTATAGGGTTTGAACCCTCTTTTTATTCGATATGTTTCGAGTGAAGCTGGTGAATTTTGCATTTTGTTCCTGCTGGTGACAAATCTGTACTCGTTGCACACTTTCACCTTCTTCAACAGGCTGTGTAAAATATGAGTGTTAGAATAATATAATTTATTTCTCATGATTGTTGATAAAGAAGGATAAAGATGTATATCTGTGTAATTTACAATATTTTTATGAAACATCAAAGCCTATTTTATCTATTTGATTGTTGATAAAGCTAAACTCTCCTGGTATAATGCTATTCTTGACTAGACAAACGTAGTGTTGTTCATCTGCTTAATCACTTTTAAACATTGTTGTTCCTCTTGATAATATACTGGGTTGTATATATTATATTCTATAGATATGGATTTGTTTTATAGTGTCACAAGACTGGTTAATATTTAGTGTGTAATCTTGGAGTGTACTTCTTCAAAGCTCTTCTAGTCCAGAATGTAGATACCTCTTGATGTTCCGCTAGCACTTATTGCAATTCTTCCTTTGTTAGTTTTCCAATATTTATTCTCAAATCCCAATTCTATTGTATTTTCCATTTTTATATCAGAGACGAGGAGAACAATCATTATTTATTGTTTGAAAATAACTCATTGTTTATCTTTCAAATCCATAGCTTGTTCCCTTAAATTATTATGCTTCTTCCCTTAAATTATTATGGGAGACAGCCTTCATTACTTCGTCATTTGATTTTTGCTACTACCACAAAGGAGATCTTTGGTTATTCCTATGTTCCAATTTTTCTCACATAGAGCATTTCAAATTCATTCATTGCTAGGGATGATTCAATGGATGCCTCGATATCAATTTTTTCTCTTTATTAGCTAACTCCACCCTTTTTCCCTATTTGTTCTTCTCCCACGCCTCTTCTAGAGTATTTCATTTTCAGTGTCATCTTCCTATTGATCTTATTGCTATTATTCCTTCTTCTAGGTCAACACTCCACTCAGCTATGGAGTGGACTATTCCGGGGATAGATCTTTCAATATTTCTGAAGCGAATTGAGATTCAATGATTATTCTATCATTTGAGAGTCCACATGTATCCCCACAATCTCTACTAGGGAAGGATCATTGTATTGACGCAAATAAACCATGTATAAAATGTGGGTTGAGGTGATGATGCATTCATATTTGGATCCAATAGAGTGAATATAGTGACTTATTTGGAGAGGGTGACACCTTACCTTTTTGGACTTGTGAGGATGTTTTAACCACTTGGTCCTCGTTTTTTTTAATAGATCTATTTCCATTGCTCTAATTTGATGGGAGGATTTTTTTATAGATGTATTTCCATTGCTCTAATTTGATGGGAGGAGGTTGTTTTAGGGTTAAGGCTTCACAATATTTAGTGAAGTTTTCATAATCATATTTAATGAAGTTTTCATAATCATCTACTTGTTCATTGTATTTTTTCATAATATAATTTTTGTTGGTTCCATTTATGTAGGATTATATTTATTGTTTTTGGGAGCCCTATTCTATATTTACTTCCATAAGAGATACATGGACAAGAAAACATTCCTACCTTTGTTTTGGATTTATTTATGTATTTTCTCAAAGTAATTCCTATGGATGCCGATGAATCGTTGTTCCAATAGTTTAAAGCTAGATGAGGCAAGAAAAACCAAATAAGAATGATTAATAACATACCAACTCCAGATCAAATTCAGGAGTTCATTTATTCAAATTCATTCTTCTTCGATGTATGAAATAAGGGGTTTTTAAAAAAGATAAGATCCTTGTTTTATTTGAGTTCGAACAGGAAGGTACAAAACCCTTTATGGCATTAAAAACTAGTTGACATTTCCCTTGATTAAAGTATTCAAATTTTGCAAACCCAAATCTTCATAGATTTTTTGGAAGGGCCTTATGTAGTAAAGTGACCAATGACTCCTTTCTCCACTAAAACAAAAGAGACTTGAGATGGGCTAAGTCAAAGGAAGATTCATATCCATAGTTGAAGGCGCTTTTCTCACAAAGGAGGATGGTGTTGGTGTTGGTGTCTAAGTAGGATTTGGAAGGGAATTGACCAAAGTTTGAAAGGTTGATTCCCAAATCCATTGAGGAGTGGCAGTTCACAGATAAGGAGGATTCAAAGTAAAAAAAATGATAACTAAGGTAGGAAACTTAGCGATTAAGAAATGTATGAGACTCTCTTGTTTGTGGAACAAGGGACCTCCTCTTGTTAACGATTTGATTGATAAAGTCTATGAAGGTATATATATATCTTATTCCCCTCTATATTTGAACTTCTAACCTATAAGGAGGAAACACATGTCCTTAACAATTAGGCCCACTCAAATAATATATAAAATAGACAATGTATGTGTTAACAACATAATAAATACATTTTTTGTTACTTCTATTTGCAATGCACTCGAATATAGATTTTTTAATCCACCAAACAATTTATGAATACAATCTTCACATCTAATTGATATGTAAAAATGCTCATAATTTGCCAACCATTAAAATCATCATTAAAATCATAATACTTTGTGGATAACCAAACTTTAAACAAATCTTTTAATTTAATTGTTTTACACATTTTTATTAAATATCCACTCCTAACCATTTTCTCTTGTTATTGTGTAGATAGCTAGATGCAATTTATAAATTAAATTCATTAACATCAAAACTCCCCAATGACATTTTCATTATTTATAAATCCTAAAATTATTATACACAAAGTATATAGCAATACACTTTGTGTCTTTAAACTTCCAATTCCTTGTGATCTCATTAATGGTGCCGCTGCTTCTATATTAACTTCTTCTATGAGCTGGTGAAATTGCCTATAAATTTTACCTCCTTCCCATATTGCAAAAATTCATTTGCTTTGATATTAAAAATAGTATACACAAAGTGTATAAAAATACAAAACTATTATGTATTTCAATTCCACATTATCTCATAAATGGTGTTTGTGATTCTATGTTGGTTTTTTCCATGTGTTCGTGAAACTACCTATTATGTTAAACTCTTACTAATGGTCATTGAAGTGTTACTTTCTTTTTTAAGATTATTTGAAATAGTTCATATGTTTTGGAACCATGGAAGTGTATGGCCTCATAGTCATGTTTTTGGAGATATGATCTCTTTGAACTTCTCACTTTAATTTTGGGATTTAAATAGTTTTTATTAACATTAAGACATTATTTTTGGGATTTAAATAGTTTTTATTAGCATTAAAACATTCTGAACCATGTTTATATATATATATATATATATAATTTTATTTTCATACAAATCTTTTCAAAATTCCAAAAAGCAATTTGATAGAAGTTTGTATGCGAATTTTTTCTTGTGAAAAAATAACTTATTCATTGACTATTGTAGTATCAAGTCAAAGAAATGTTATCTCTGATTTATGATGCACATGGAGCTATTTACTTGTGGATTTTGAAAAATGTTTTATAAAGACGAAAACTGTAATCATAGTTGAGCATGGGAAAATTCTAACATTAACCATTAATGACTATCAAAACATGTTAAATATCATGTTGTAAGGAAATAAAGAGGTTTCATTCCTATTATAATCATTTATTATTCCATATGGGATTAGATAAAAGGAGTGAGATATTTTGAGTCGAACAAAGTAGAAGACCATGTAGTAGCCAATCAAGGAACAATGTTCAATATCTTTTTATATATTTAATTTTATATCTAATAAGAAATCAGGAGGGCACAATGCTCATATTCTTGCTACCTTTTCCTATACTAGTTTCCAAGGGTATATATTTAATTTATTATGTTGATGGTGTTTTCATTTTGTTTAATTTTTTTTCAATTGAAAACCTTGTGAGGAAACCCCTAAGAACTTACCCACATTTCATAGAATGTACCTAGTGTAAACTCTTTGGTATTATTATGGCATTGAACTTGACAGGGATATTGAGTGAAGTATGCAACATAGGTAACCAGCCTAAAGGATGGACCCTACACCTCCTACATGAAGCTTAAATAACTCAACCACTCAACCTATCCCCTCAGGATAAAAAGGTTTGGAAACATCATGTCCTACCCTCAAGAACTTAAGTGAGAGAAATATTATTAATAGCTTCCAACAAGGAGAAAATATGTCACTATCAATATTGAAACCTAGCGGGGAGGACACCAATTCTAATCTTAACCACCCATCATGTGCACATTTTATTACTATAGATTGTCTTTTCTATTTTTAGTTTATTTTAATATTTTTAACATTGTGATTATAATATCACATTTTAATCATAAGTAAATGCTACATAATAGAGGATATCATCACAATTTTTGAAGTAAATTTTAAAATCTATTTTGATAAACTATCAAGTGGGATATCCATGCTATTCTACATATCATATTGGTATTATATTAGTTTTATTTAAATATTTAATGAGATACTGCATCATCCATAAATTGACATAAAGAAAGAATTGTCAAATTTTATCCATGGAGGATAAGTAGAGTATCATGATGAATGATGACGTGCAATATAGGAAGAATATGTCTCTAACATCTATCGCAACATGCCAATACTAATTTCAACTCTAAAGAGTGACTTTCAACCATTTAGGGAGCTTATTATCAATTCCATTAACTTAGATGTGGGCTCTAATGGGGAGTGTGATGATAAAGAAGAGAAAAAGAGGGAGAATCCAAGTTCCAATATGATAATTTATCATCCTCTATTCAAAGTGGAAGTGAAGGTAGACATTAAGCCCTATTATAGTGAGATCGATGAAATAAAGTTGAATTAATGGTTTTAAGAATCAAAGTCTATCTCAATGTGTGTAGGAAAAGATATGAGTAGAAGACATCATTTCTTCATTTGAAATTATAGGTTCACACACAAACTTTATGGGAAATCCATGTGAAGACACATAGAATCAACAATGATCCACCATCATGGGGTTTTGACTTAGTAAACTATGACATAGTGTGTAAATTTATGAGTATCAAAGAATACCACTAATTATGTTTCTAACTCCCAAAATTTTATTGTCAATGCCCCCTCCCAATATGCATTTCCAAACAAAACAGTCTCATGTTTTCAAACAATATTATAAGTATCACTTTTTTTGTAACATTTTGATTACCCCTCATTATTTATACTTATACTATGGTGTTCCTATTCATTGTTACATGTATCCAATATCCATTTTTAGAGTTTTTCTTTTATCATATGCTACTAGAGATTTAAGTCGGGATCATTAAGTATCGTCTTAGTAGTGAGAAGACCATTTCATATTCACATCCCTCTATGAAATTTTTTGTCATTTTCATGTCTTATCCAGGGACTTCCATGGTTCACTAAGAATTTCTATAAGCTACAAGGACTAGAGATGTATATCCATGCTTGTAATATACCTAAGGAGGTAATATGGGTGGTAATATAGGAGATACCCAATTGGAATGGGGTTAGATATTATTAGTTGAGGCCATTCAATTTAAGGTGGACTAGGTCCACCGTGGTATTAAATAAGGCCCACTGTGGTAGTTGGATATAATAACTGGGTAGTTAGATATAATAAATGGGCTTTCTAGAAGATTATTTCTCTAGAATGTTCCTAGGAGATAGAGAACACTATATACAGAAGTGTAAACAACATAATTGACATAGTGAATAATATTTTTGATGTGCCAATAAGTGTTTCTTGAGTTTTATCCTTCCTGAAGGATTTAATATATGGTGTTACCCTACCTCAAGGGTTTTCTATATTCTTGTGTTCATGTTTTGGCGAATGGTTTATGTTTTATTACTGGTCTTGTTGAAGCGTATTTGAAGATATATAATTGGTATATTTCAAGTGGTATCATAGCTCTTTCCCTAGGAAAAGAAGGGAAAAATGTTTTGGTTATTTTTACATAATTGTTTTGAAGAAAAAAGGGGGCAGCACACTTCAGACTCAGATATGAATCTTTCTACTCATAATTTTCAGAACTTAATTGGATATTTGTATTCCTCTCGTAAAAATACCGAATTAAAAAAAAATCACCCAAAACAGAGTCCGGGAAGTGAAGTTATGTGCATTTTAAATTCCGTGGTTTTTCAGGGTTTTTCCAGCAAAAGATGCGACTTTTTGCAGTAAGTTAATTTTTAAACTCTAATTTTTGTTCACGATTGCTTCAAAGAAAGATGATTTTTAAGAGATGATGGCCCTACTATTTATGAATTTCTAAAGTTGCATAACTCATAATGGAAATAAAACTGGAAATTTGCATTATGTCGTCGTTTCAGAAAGGATACCTTAACACAGGGGGAATCACTGAACTTTTTCAAGATGAGAAAATGTCCAGATCAAGAATTGGAAAATTTCCTTTTAGATAGGTGGTATGGGGAGGTAAAACAAGATACAAAAATCATGAAGGGTTTATTTTTCATTGGAAACTCGATATTATAGGTTCATTTTTGTATTCATAAGGAAAATGTCATTGTTTCTATTAACCCTAGTTTCGAGAAGAATTTTATCAATGTTCAATTGATTAATAGATTGCAATTTCAGGAAAATAATATTCAAAGCACACATGTTGCAGGTGAAAATGTTAAATTTTTTAAAGATTTGAAGCTCAGAATGGATAAATATCTACTGCATTCAAATTTTGAGGCTCTAGATATGGGTGATGTGGAAATTGTTTTGGGATATCCTTGGATAGAGTCAGTGGGAACAATTCATATTAATGTACAAAATAATTTTTTGAGCTTGTGGTATAAGAAAAAGAAAATTACATTGGAGGATGTGTCTCTTAGTAAGAAAGAAGGTCCCAATATCCAGCACCAAAGTTATTGCAACGTTCGAAGTTGAATAAGAAGATGAAGCAAAGCCACAAGACGAAAATAGTAAAGAATCTAAGGTGGTCATTCAATCAATGTCATAATGTGTCACATATTTTAACACAAAATAACATATTCCTATAGTCATGGTATATCTCCATCTACATAATATAGTGAAACAACAGTCATCCATGCAAGGGTATGAGCATCAGCACATGTATGCGTTAGTAGGGCACTAGAAAGGAAACCGATCAAGAGGTGCATAGAGGCCTACCAAAACTATGGGATGACATGAGGCTCGAGAACCATTCCCATGGAAACACCAACAAGATGTGGAACAAGGTGGAAAGCTAGGAGTTGAACATCTTGTTAGTCTTCCATTATGATGTATGGATGATCATACTTGGTACCATCTAGCCACAATTTTCAACCGATAATATCGTATGGTCACTTCTCATGTTTCAGGGACGAAACATGCTTAAGGGGGGTGGAATGTAATATACCTAGGGAGGTAATATGAGAGGTACCCAATGGGAATGTGGTTATATATTTTTAGTGTATACCATTCAATACAAAGTGAACTAGGTCCACCATGGTATTAAATAAGGCGCACTATGGTAGTTGGATATAATAAATTGGTAGTTGGATATAATAAATGGGTGGTTAGATATAATAAATGAGATTTCTAGAAGATACCTTCTCTAGAATATTCCTAGGAGATAGAGAATGCTATATAAGGAAGTGTAAGCAATGTAATTGACATAGTGAAGAATATTGTTGATCTACAAGAAAATATTTCTTAAGGAGTTTATCCTTTCTTAAGGATTTAAAATATGGTGTTACCCTACCTGAAGGGTTTTCTATGTTCTTGTGCTCATGTTTGGTGAATTGTTTATGATTTATTCTTGGTCTTATTGAAGTATATTAGCATATATAGAATTGGTATATTGCAATGGTCCTTCATGGTATGCTCCTCTTCCAACAAAAAATTCATGAAGCTACATCTCCGTGGATTGAGAATTCAATGATTTTCATTTCTTAATTCCAACCTCTTCACAGTTCTAATTAAAAAAGGCATCAATAACCCACTAGTAGTGTTTTTAAGCTATGTGGGATTCCAAAAACAATTCTTACTTGCAACCTCTTAATGTTTAAAACAAAAAGGAGGAATTATAGGTTACTCAAGACCCATATAGCCTCAAGAGGATAAAATAATATCCTTTCTACAAAACATCATGAATTCCTCCCAAGTATACCATAGGTTAACACAAAAATAATTTCAAACTTTGTGTAAATGCCTTTATTGCAAGTTAAAAGTTTGTTGGAGCATCAAGAATTGTTGGTTGATCACACTTCCCTTGGAATCAGTTGGTTGGGTGGTCGACCTACATATGGAAACAGTTGGTCGAGTGATCCACTAGATCTCTACATTAGTCATTCGAGCTATCGACTAGATCTCTACATTAGTCAGTCGAGTAGTTGACAATCCTATTGGTCGGACAATAAACCAACAATCAAAGATAGTCGGTCGATGGATCGATCATCCGAGTAATCAACTACAAGTTGGTTGTATTGGATGCATAGATGATTGGTTCGGGCATCCTTATCGAGATGACTAGACAACATATATTTGACACAGTCAAGTCTAACATCACATGGTTATATGTGGACATTAGATCTTGGAGCTATAAATAGAAGAGCTCATGGGTCATTATTAACAACAAGTAGATCATGTGGGTCAAGATGTCCATTATGCATTATGATGTGTTGATCATAGTTTTCTCTACATAAGTGATGTAACAATATATTTAGACACCACCTTTGTCTTCAAAATTTTAATTCCCTCTTCAATTATATCTTAATGGGATGTAAAGTGATTATTTTAATAGTATATCTTAGTGGGAGGTAAAGTGATTATTTTAGTAGTAATGCCATCTATTTTCCGTCTTTTCTAGATGTTCTTTCATAGTTTAAGTTTCATTTGACTTCCTTTGCTCCAAATTTTTATTGAATTCAAGGTATGAAAGAATTATATATACCATTCACTCTTCGGTGACTTGAATGATTCACTTAGAATATTCTCTACCTTGTTCTCTACAATTGCAACATAAAGTCTACAATTGCATATATTTCTATGGTCTCATCCATTGCAGTTGGCAATAATGAAATGTAGATTGATAGAAAATTTATCTACAATGCATGTTTTTTATCTTTTCTCTGCATCTCTTATATAGTTAAGGCCATCTTACACATCATAGTAAATCGAAGTGAATATGGATAAACCATTTACAATAATATCTTGTTTCTGATCTCTCGTAGAATTAAGGCTCGCTTACAAATCATAGTAATTCGATATGTCAAAATTCACAATTTTCACTGTATTTCCATCGAAGAATTTTCACTGTATTTCCACTTCTTTGATGGGCTCTCTGGTTGTGAGTGTAGTGTTGCAATTCTTTTTTACTAGAGGTGAGGGACTGAATTTACTGATGAACTTTGATGTAAACAAAATAATGCCGACTTATTTTAGGTATTTAGAGCTTGAATGCGTGATTTTATTCAGTGGATTCTTTCATGTTTTGTCCGAGTGTAGTGCTGCATTTCTTTTTTAGTAGAGGTAAGGGACTGAATTTCTGAATTAACTTTGACGTAAACGGAAAAAAACTGATTTCTTCGAGGTGTGTGTGAGATCTTGAATGCGTGATTTTATTTAGTGTATTATTTCATGTTTCGTGTGGCTTACAACATTGTATTTTGGCGATTTTGATGTGTTGTAGGTTTTAGGTGAATTCTAGACTTTCTCGCCCAAATCTTTTACGTCATATGTTACCCAAATCTTCTGTGTCATATGTTGTCAAATAGTACAAATTTTACAAATGCAAATCGAAAAAGTACAAATTCTAAAAGAGTTGGATAGTTTGATTATTGATCTTCTAAAAATTCAAATAACAAAATAAGGAACACACATATTTGTACAAACAAATGAGATATTAACATGTCAAGAAATTGAAACGAGAGATTGAAAAAGCACAAATTCAAAAGAGAATTTATTAAATATTATCATACCAAGCCATTAAAACAAGAGGTTGAAAAAGTACAAATCCAAAAGATTAAGTATTATGATAGAAATTTTTTTAAACAATAGGTTGAAAAAGTTCAAATCCAAAAAAACATCAATGCTCAACCATCTATTGCTTCAGCCCTGGATGTCTGTTGTCTGTTGTATTTATGCTCAACCACATGCTACTTGAGCATTGTGATGTGAGTTGCTCGTTTGTTGGTTGAATTTATGCTCAACCATATGCTACTTGAGCATTTTGATGTGAGTTGCTCGTTTGTTGGTTGAGCATTGTGATGTGAGATGCATGTTTGTTGTCTTTGCCTTGGATTAAAATAATTGGGCTAAATTTTTTTTAGAATTTCAATTATGAAAATAAAGCAAAAGGTATATGGGCACAAATATATTACATATTATCATACCAATGGAAACACGTAGTGAAAAATGTAAAAATCCAAAAGAGCATCTATTGTCAACTATATGTTGTTCTAGCCCTACGATGTGAGCTTGTCGTTTGTTGTCTTTTCCCTATAACCCTATAAAAGGAAAAGAATGGGATGAAGCATAGTTTAGAAAATCGATTATTTGTTTTCTTTTCCCTCCAAAAGAGTTGAATGAAAGATAGTTTAAAACGTTTAATTAATGGGCACAAAATTACATATTATCATAAAAAGAAATTGAAACACCCTTGAAAAAGCACAAATCCCAGATAGCATCTATATTAATGCCACTTGAGCTAAGCCCTATGATGTGAACTTGTTTATGAAAATATGGCACAAGAAATGTGGGCACAAAGGGATTTCATATTATCATACCAAGCAATTGAAAGAGGTTGAAAAATACAAATGTAAAAGAGAATCTCTACTAAACCATAGGCTACTTGCTCAACCATACGCTACTTAGCTTTGTGATGTTTGTTTTTTTTTTTCTCTTTAAAAAATCCTTTTAGATTAAGAAAAATAGGTTTTAGATTAAAAAATTCTATAATTTTAATTTTAAGATTTAAAAAATATTTAAAAACATTTATTGTAATCTTTTATTTTATTAAATATTAATATATATAAATTATTTTAAAAAAATTATTGGAATCTTTTATTTTATTAAATAGATGCTATTATTTGTAATATTGTAGTCCTATTGTTTGTTAATTTATGGGAAGGTCAATTTGTGAAGGACATGTTTATTAGATAGGGTGGAGAATAAGGGTTATAAAATCTTATTGTTTGTTAATATGGGAAGGTGAATATGTGAAGGTCCATGTTATGGAAAATATGTTATGAAGGGTTCACGATAGGAATAGGGTTTTTGGCTAGAAAACAATTTTTTTTTCCAAATACTTAAAATATTCTGGTATAACTTTACAAGTTGTTATCCCTCATTTTCAGGGATAATTAGGAGATTATGTCTCGAGGCTCACAAGTCCTAGACATGGAGTACCGAGAGCCAGATCGACTTGAGCATGGCCTTGGAGGGCCCATATTTTCTCCCTTTCAATGCCTCCACTTTGTCAGTAGCAACAACAACATCCATCACCTTCGGCTTAGTCCTGCATCAGAAATGGTTCTTGCTCCATGAGGTAATGAGTCTGGGTATCATGGTGTGTGTCACTCTCATCCTCAAAACCTTTGAGTATGTGCATTTGATTCCTTTGTTTCTAACAGGTGCTTGGATCTTATGCTTGTCCACTTGACCATGTCTAGGGGGAATGAAAAGATGCCCTAGCAAGCCTGTGTCCATAGGTTTTGAGTTGCCACTGGGTGGATTTCTGAAGAGCCATCGAACGTTCCTGTCATACATACCACTTTCCATCTTATTTCCTGCTCACCCATCCCTTTACCTTGGTCTGGGCATAGGGTTGATCATTTAAGGGTTGTACCTTACCTTGTGGGAAAAATGGGCTAAAAGCCTGGGGGGTAAAAGTAGCTGACAATAAAAGCCTGAGAATAAAACCTCGAGATGCTTCGCCCAGGGATCCCCGAGAAAGCAATAAAAGGATTCTTAGCAAGAAACAGAGGGACTCGTAGAAAAATAAATCAAGACCTAGTTAAGGGATGGGGGGTTTCATCACGAGCCAACTCATTAGGTCCATGGGTGCCTAATAGTATGACACTACCAACATCTGGTTGCCACGCCATGGTGGTGGCTCTTGGTTGCATGACCAAGAGAAAGAGGTTCTCATCACGAGCCAACCTTCTCATTTCCGTGAAAGTACTTGTGGGTAACATTGTCACTTCTGGTCACCAAGCGAGGGCAATGTCCCTTGACTAGCTTCTTGAAAGAAAAAAGCAAAAATAATAATAAAGACAAGACCTAGTTAGAGGATAGGATGTCTCATCACGAGCCGACCTATTAGGTCCATGAGCATCTAGGGGTAAGAAACTATGAGTATCTAGTCACCACGCCAGGGTAGTGGCTCTTGGTGGCATAGCCAAGAGAAAGGGGGTCTCATCACGAGCCAACCTTCTCATTTTTGTGAAATGTTTGTGGATAGCATTTCCACAATTGAACACCAAGCGAGGGCAGTGTCCTTTGATTAGAATCTTGGGGAAAATAAGGATTAAAAGGCATGAATGGGCTTGGAAATATTTTCATCCATGATAGGTGCAGCTCACACTGCACAGAGGCACCCACTGGTAAGCCATCCCTGCTATCACTGTACCTTTTTCCCAAGCATCCCTATCCACTTCACCCACCTACATGACTTGGATTTAATCCTTTCCATAGATATCTATCCACTAGTAGACACTAGCCCAATAGGACGTCTTGTCACTTCCCCCAAACTTGTATTGCAGACTTGTATAATCTCTTTGAGCACTAGCCTGGGGTAAAGGGATTTTGTGCACATGTTTAATAAATATTGATGATTAGATGTGACTGATATTTCTACTATCCCTGTGACTTATGAGCCCATGGAGGGCATATCTGTGATGTACAGGATCATGCCCGATGGATAGGTACCACGATGGACAGGTACACATGGGGAGATGATTAGTTCGGAGCTCCATGGGGCTGAAGATCCCACTCGATTGATGTTGAGACCCCAAAAGGGGGCAGATAAAGGGCAGAGCACTTGTATCAAGGAAGAGTAGAAGAAACCACCAGAGGCAGCTCAACAGACCTGTACATAGGGGGGTTGAGCCCTATCCATAGGCACGTCTTCCTTGGAAGGCCCACGACGTCTCCCAGGATGCCAATGACGTCAACCAACAATGTGGATGTTTTGGGAGGCAAATATGGCAATGTTGGCATGTGTGACAACTTGGAGAAGCCCATGGAGGGATAACGTTTTGCTCCAAGAGGCTGCATTTTTGCTAAAAGGGGCTAACGTCACCCTAGAAAGTGGATAACATCTCTCTATTTCTTTATTAGGGTTTAATTTTAAGACATTTAATGTAAAACAATATGATTTTAGTATTTTGGCCTTGTCTGTCGTTTTTTCATCACAACTCACTCACTCATTAGTGAGGTCCAAAATTTGTGCCCTTCTTATGGTTATTGGCTGAAATATTGAGGTGCACTTGTTGAAGGAAGACTTAATTTGGAATTTTGGCATTTCTCTTGGTGGAAGGTGTTACAACTAGGGTTTTGCTACATGTTTTCATGGTTTATTTGAGTAAATTTATGCAAACACTTCTTAGTTGAATGATTTTAGTTTCATTTTCTTGCATATGTTATTACATTTTGCTGAATCAAACCCTAGTTGACAAGCACTATTTAATGTCCTTGTCTCATGTCCCCATCAAGATTTCCATCCATTTGATTTTCGTGAAGAAGATATAGCCTTTCCATTGCAACACTCTATCCCTCTTTCTAGCCTAACCATTTTTTCCTTGTTGATTTAGGAAGGATAAAAACACACCAAGGCCTAGGTCTACTACACCTGGTGAGTTTTTTTCCCTAGGTTTTTGCTTAGTGAGGCCTTTCGATAGCAAAACAACACTTGATAACCCTCTTGTCTTAGATCAATCATAATTCAAGCTAGTCATTTTTTCCTTTAAGCTAAGGAAGTAGGAGAGAGCATTGAGGCCTAGGCTTTCTACACCAAAGTGAGCCTCTCTCCCCTAGGGTTTCACCATTGAGGCCTTTCCATAGAAACACCTCAAATTTTAACTCTCTTACCCTTAGTTTTACCATTTTCACTTAGTCCTTCACCTTTTGCATCCTTTTTTTGACTCCATATACCCTAGGAGCGCACTGATCTAGGGCCTCTTGTGTTGAGTGACTTGATCATAAAACAGACTTCCAATACTTTGAACAAACCTTAACTCTTACTAACCTAGACTAACTCTACTAACCCTAGTGTTTTCGTCAGCCTATATGTTATAAACATCCTTGTGCAACATCTATTTGTCATTGAGGCAAATTGAATGATTAGCTAGAGTGTTGCTTCAAATGTTGTTACATCAATGATAAAACTGCTATTGATTATGAAGCCTCTTCAGTATTTATTGTGAAGTAATATATATCTATATCTATATCTATATATATATATATAATCATTGCCATTTTACAACTTTGATTTGCTTCAACAATAATATAATTTATCAATTGCTTATTATCACAGGTCCATGATTATATGAAGTACTAACCAAGCAAGTTATCATTCATATGCATAGTTTCTCTGTTGTTTTGTCTCGGGAAGGTACCCTTATTGGTTATTAATGCCGATTTTATTTCATCTTTATTGGTTGTTTAGCTAATACCTTCGGATTAGGTGGTGACTTGTGAGGGGGGAATTATCACTTAGCCTTCTAACCTTTGCCTTCTCAAAACCCCAGGTCACCGGGGATGTCTCCCCTGGGCCTCACCTCCCTAAATGGAAAGAACCTTCCCATCGAGGTGACAGTGAGTGGGATTGGTTTAGTTATGCCGGTTGGATCTCTTTTCATCAAGACATTATCCAAACTACAAACTATGCGATGACACAGACATCTTAATATCTCCTTCCATGTAACTTTACATACATATTAATATTTTTTTCAAGGTCTCCCTAGAGTATAAATAAAAATATGTTATCGTATTAAGGATTCCAGTATGTTATCCTATTAAGGCTTCTGGTGAATTGTTATTCAATTTGTGTTGAGCTAGTATTTGAATATTAATCAACCCAACATGGTTTGATTATGTATGGATCTTATCTTAATACATCATAATGTAAATATTTGCAATCTTTTAAAGGGAGCATAAACATAAATAAAGAAGCTACAATAGAGTCTCCAAAGACTTCTTTTATATCTCTGGTGTGGATGGATGGATGATCAGATGATGACACGACACTGGTGTTATATTTTTATAGTGTAGAAATACACCAAACTATGCAACCTTTTATTATTTGAATATTCAAATAAAATTATTTTTCTCAAACTCTGCATTCAAATAAAATTTCCTAAACAAATAACTTATTCGATAAAGGATAAGTGGGTTTTGTCTTATAGCCCAACGTCCCTTGTTGAGAGCACATGAGGACATGTCAAGGGAATTGACCTTGACGTCACACTCTGGGAGTTGACCCTAGTGTTTCTGGAAGGAGTAGCCTCTAGAAGTCCACATGAGAATGTCATTTGTGACAGGCATTCTCCATATCATACTCCTCTGTTAATGAGTTGAGTTGATTTGTTAGGACACTTATCTCATAAGGGATAAGTGGGTTTGGGCTTATATCCCAACAAAGCAGACGAGGACATGTCAAGGGAGTTGACCTTGAAATCACACACTATGACCCTAGTGTTTGTAGAGGGAGTAGCCTCTATAAGTCAACATGGGAGTTCCATGTGTGACATACCTTTTGATACAATGGATCGAGTAAGCATCGAGTGAACCTTCTCCTAGATTGGGCTGCAGACCAAGGAATTTAAGATGGAAATTATCACAAAGGCATACTTGTGGTAAATGGGCCCAGGCGTAGTCCTTCCTTGATCATGAGAAGGAATAATTTATAGACTCGAGGTGCTTGAGGTGTTTTCCACGTGTTATTTAGCATTGGGATGTCATTCACTCAAAGGTGTGTACCTATGGTGAACGAAATTGGTGTGGTATTTGTCCTACTCGTGGTGATTTTACAAGGAATGATAAATACTCAAGATGTTAGATTATATCACATGTGTAACCAGAGTGACTCTAATCTCATATAAAGCCAATTGTCTTAGAGGGAGAGTTGCAGAAGGAGTTTTCGCTCGGTTCATATTTGAGAGACACATCTCCCAAAACTGACAAACAAGTGTCATGAGTCTAGGGTGAAGTTTGTATACTTCAGAGAGAAGCTTTGTCATGATGAAGAATGTATCCCTTGTTGAGAGAGAGAGTTGATGTCTGTACAACTTTGTGAATACATTCTTCTAGATTAATAATTAATAATAATAATAATAATAATAATAATAATAATAATCATAATAATAATAATTTATTATCCAAGAGATGCATCCTTTCATGGATGGTCAACATATGCTCTCTATATATGGAACACTCATCATTGTAATAAAACACATCAAATACAATATCTTCTCATATAAAAAAATCAACATCGAATCCACTAAACTATACAACCTTTTATTATTTGAATATTTTAACCCAAACATCAATACAAACCACCAAATTACCACCATAATAAAACTTTACATGTAATTGGTTACATGATAAAAAGTTACATTCAACAAGGTTACATGATAAAATGTTACATGGTGGATTTTCATATCTTTTATCTTTTATTATTTGAATATTCAAACCCAAACTATCAACATGAATTTCAAATAATAAAAGGTTGTATAGTTTAGTGGATTTTTACATGACAAAAATGTAACACGAGTGTTGTGTCATCATCTAATCATGCATCCATCCACACACAAGAGATATACACGTTGTTTTTGAAGACTCTAATATAGATTCTTTCTCTATGTTTATACTCCTTATGTTTATGCTCCCTCTAGCATATTACAAATATTTACATTATGATGTATTAAGAGAATGTATTAAGAGAGGAGACCAACATAATCAAACCATGTCAAGTTGATTAATACTCAAATACGAGCTTCACACAAATTGAATAACTATTAGCTCGAAGCTTTAATATGATACCATATTTTTATTTATATCCTAGGAAGACTAAGGAGAAGATATAGATATTGTATTTGATGTGTTTTATACAAATGGAAAAGACCATCTCTACTTAACCATAGGCTACTTGAGCCTTGTGATGTGAGATGCTTGTTTGTTATAAGAATGTTTTATAACTTTAATGTTAAGATTTAAAAAATATTATTGTAATTTTTTACTTCATTAAATATTAAGATTTAAAAATTATTAAAAAAATTTACTCCATTAAATTAAATTGAGAATATTTTATAAATTTAAAAATTATTAAAATCTTTTACTTTATTAAATTAAATTAGAATATTTTATAACTTCAATGTTAAGATTTAAAAATATTCTAAAAATATTATTATAATATTTTACTTGATTAAATATTAATATTTAAAATTTATTTAAAAAAATTATTAAAATCTTTTACTTCATTAAATAGATCGTATTGTTTGTAATTATTGTAATCCTATTGTTTGTTAATTTATGGGAAAGTCAATATTTGAAGGACATGTTTAGTAGATAGGATCGAGAGTAGGGGTTATAAAATCTTTTGTTTGTCAATATGTGAAGGTCCACGTTATGGAAGACATGTTATGAAGGGTCCTGAATAGGATATAATTTATAGGCTAGAATTTTTATGTTTTTTACCAATATCGAAAATATATTGGGATAACTTTACATATATCTTAATATCGTCTTCGTAATTTTACATACATCTTAATATTTTCTTCGAGGTTTTCCTAGAATATAAATAGGAATATCTTATCCTATTAAGACTTCCACCTAATTGTTATTCAATTTGTGTGGAGCTCTTATTTTAATTTTAATCAACGCAACACTGTTTGATTATGTTGGCCTACTGTCTTAATACATCATAATGTAAATATTTGCAATCTGCTAAAGGAGAATGAAGCTATAATAGAGTAATCTGCTAAAGGAGAATGAAGCTATAATAGAGTCTTCAAAGACTTCTTGTATATCTCTAGTGTGGATGGATGATTAGACGATGACATAACATTGGTGTTACAATTTTATCATGTAGAAATCCACCAAATTATGCAACCTTTTATTATTTGAAATCCATGTTGATAGTTTGGGCTGGAATATTGAAATAATAAAAAATATGTAAATCCATCATATAACCTATAACCTTTTATGATCACTTTATATTTTTATATTTTTTTTTATATATAACACTCATTATTGTAATAAAACACATCCAATACAACATCTTCTTAGAAAAATCAACTTAGTGGTTTGTGTTGATAGTTTGGGTTTGAATATTCAAATAATAAAAGGTTGCATAGTTGATAAGTGGGTTTATTATTTGAATATTCAAAATCTCCCAAACAAATCTGTGGTTGAACAACTTATAATATATTAAGCAATCTCAAAATACAAAAATTAATAGGCCAATATCACATAACAAACATGTCTGTCTTTTTAAAAATCACATAGATAAATAGATTCGCTCCTGTTTGCCATAAAAATCATTTTCAGCCCTGTGATTCGTAAGAACATAGCGTATATAGATACAAAACTTTATAGACAAATGGAAAAGAAATAAGTACTAGATTCACTAGGTCTCACCCCTGCAGCTTTAACAAAGCTCTCAGCGATGCGATTCAGCAGTGGATGACCCAAATCGGAACATATTTGCCAGTCAAATTTATTGTAATTGTCCAGAATAGATTTTCCCTCCACAATACTCATTTTCGCTTCGTTTTGTCTGTTGGGAAATGAGGTCATATTGTTTTCTTACAAAACAGAGCACCTGCTATCAGCAGAATCCTCTTACAAGAATCAGTTCCTAAGATTGAAGCATTCGAGTTTATCAAGGATAAAACTCTGTTGGAGGGAGACCGGGCAGTTTGAAGAACACAGTTAACAAAAGTAAACGACATGGCCTTTAATTTATATGACAGCTACTTGAAACTATTAGATTCAATAGTCTCTATGTTGGACAAATGTACTCTGATCTAAATGCTTGTTTGGATATCTTGATTTTGACAGCAATAATAATGAAAGTATATACTTGAACATGATCTTTAGAAACCCTTGTCTAAGTAAACCGTCCATTGGCCTATTATCTTTCCTATGTCTAGCTCAGGCATTGAGGGGAAGAAATATAGGCGATCTTACCTGAAGGTTAGTGATCACTTTCTATTTTCCCGAACTGATCTTATGGAACCATATGCACTAACCCTCACGCTCCTCTTAAGAGAGGACCCCAACAATATAAGGTGTTTATTGTCCAAGTAGCTCCAAAGAAGGATCACAATGTATGTTCTTTAATTGTAAATCCAATTAAAACTATTTGTGATTATCAATAAGCTTGTGATGATTCGTAGGTTAATTTGCCGATTTCACATCATTATGTTTTTATGTTTAGATCGCTTCTAGACGTCTATCTGTAATAAAACATGAACCAAAGATTTTTAGGATTTTATTGTTCGTCTCTCTTGATTAATAAATTTTATTTTTAAATTTTGACTATATGCATTGTTTCATTTGGGTTAAGTTTTTCTATGTTTTCCTTACTTCCACCTTCATTCATATATGAGGGTAATATGAGTGTGAGGGGAATAATAAGAAAAACATAATATGAGGGTGGGAATGGGGAATAATAGGGAAAACATAATATGAGAGAGAGGGTGAGGGAATAATAGGAAAACATACCCACCCTCATATATGAAGGTGAGGGTGAGGGTTGGGTGATAATAGAGAAAACATAATATGAGGATGGGATTGAGGGAATAAAATGTGAGAGTGGGGGTAGAGGGAATAATAGAGAAAACATAATATGAGGGTGGGGGTAGGGGGAATAATAGGCAAGGGAGGGTGGAGGTAGAGGTTATGATAGGGAAAATCTTCCCTATTATTCCCCGCACCCAAGGGAGGGTGGGGGTGAGGGGAATAATAGGGAAAACCTTCCCTATTATTCCCCGCACCCCCACCTTCATATATGTTTTTCCTATTATTCCCCCCACCACCACCTTCATATATGTTCAAAGGTCGATTCAATTCTTTAAATTCATTCATGAACTAGTTTAACCATTGAAAGATGCTCGGGTCAATCCATGGAAAATTCGATTAGAGCAGTAATTTTAGGAACCAAAGAAAATAAATGGCTGGAATGGTAGAGTTGTCGAAGAGAGGATCCCTCACTCCTTTCTCTCATTCATAACTGAACCTCACACTAATATTGGATGCACGAAAACTACACATATCCATTATTTATGGAATGGAAATAAGAATGAAGAATAACAACAAACATTCGAAGAATACCAAACCTTTCAGTTAAACAATACACGATAACAATCCATCAAAGTATTTATTATCCACCTATTGAAATAGATTTATGTTTTCCCTCTTATCCCCCATCAAAGGTAGAGGTGGGGACTGAGTTGAGCTCAACTTTTTGATTAAAAAGATCTACCAACATTTAAAAACCATTTTTTCACAAATATAAAAGGGCTTATCATTTTTAAATTGAGAAATAAAATTAAATGAATTTTGAAATAATTTAAAAAATATATATATAAGTATCTATATATAATATCTAATATCTTTCTTATAAAATATATTAATATAATCTATTTTAAATTTAAATTTAAAATTTTTAAATCATTTATTATAAACAAATTAATATATATATATATATATATATATATATATATATATATTTAATTACTATTTAAAACTTTTAATCCCTCCCATCTATTTCATAATGAATTATAAAACACTTCACTACTATTATTACGTCGAAAGGCGTACACCTATTGATAATGGGCACATTTAATAGGTTTTTAGTTTTTAATACGTTTTCTATGGACGAGATTAAATATGCCTATAATATTCTTAGTCGTCATAATAAATGAATGGTTCTGATTTCATCCATTAACTTTCGAGATGTTATAAAGACATCCATTTATATGTTTACTTTTTTACATTTACCTAATCGTGTTTAAAAATTACTGTGTTCACTAACTTATTACCACGTCTACCTGTTTAAAAAATATTAAGATATTAAGGTGATCGTGTTTCTGTGGTGATATCATCAGGGATTGCCAGTTGAAAGTTTAACAGCTGCCGCCGTTCACCAGTCACGAATTAGCGGCTGTGTTAGTTTTTATTGCAATTAATTTACATTATAAATTTATTTATATTATCACAATTAATTGAAAGTATGCAAATGTATTTAATAAAAAATTAAAGAGAAATCATTTTCATAAATAACCTTAAAACTCTAGCTTCTCAAACAAATCAACATACTTTAGGCACAATTGATTGAAAGTATGCAAATGGATTTAATAAAGAGTTAAAGGGAAACCATTTTCATAGCTAACCTCAAAACTCTAATTTCTCAAACAAATCTAACACAATTGATTGAAAGTATGCAAATGGATTTAATAAAGAATTAAAGGAAAATAATGGAATAAATGATATTAAGAAATAGTGAACCATAATTATTATAGAAAATGGATAATTAAAATTGTGAGGCAACTCATTATTGAAAGTAGCAAATGGATTTAATAAAGAGTTAAAGGGAAATAATGAGATAAATAATATTAAAAATAGAAAATGGATTTAATAAAGAGTTAAAGGGAAATAATGAGATAAATAGTATTAAAAATAGCAAATGGATTTAATAAAGAGTTAAAGGGAAATAATGAGATAAATAGTATTAAAAATAGCAAATGGATTTAATAAAGAGTTAAAGGGAAATAATGAGATACATGATATTAAAAATAGTGGATCACAATTATTATAGAAAACTCAAAATTAAAATTGTCCTTGTTTAATTAAATAAAACTAAATATATATTGAAAAATATATATTATAATTTTTTATAACAAAAATTGAAAAATAATTTTATTTAAGTTATATAAACTACATATATTCTTATCTTATTTATTTAATGTTTCTGAATTTTAAAATGAATCATATCAAATTAAGATTACATCAACAAGTACTTTAACACCAACAAATGTTTAAAACTTAACATAATATAAACACTATACTAGGTATTTGTTTGAATTTTTAACATAATATAAACACTATACGAGGTATTTGTTTGAATTTTAATTTTTAAATAATGTTTAAATTTTAATATACAATATTATTATTTTATTGTTATTATTTAAATTAAAATTAATAAGGTGATATTAAATAGCTTTTATAGTTTTTTATTTAAAATTAAAAAAAAAATGAATTATAATTAAATGATACTTTGAAATGTTATAGATAACATTAATATACATAATTTTATCTATATTTTAAAAAAAAATTGAAAATTTTAATTTACATTAATTATTAATACAATACAATAAGTTATTAACACTTAAATATTTTCGATTCTATTTTAACTTTAACTTAAAGATATAAAGTAACCATCATCACTTCTGATTTGAAAATTTTAATTTACACTAATTATTATAACAATACAATAAGTTATTAACACTTAAATATTTTCGATTCTATTTTAACTTTAACTTAAAGATATAAAGTAACCATCATCACTTCTGATTTACTTTTTATAAGTTATGATTAATTATTTCATTATTACAAGATTGAAATGTTTCTTTCAGCTTAATTGCATACCATTATTAAGTTAAAACTCTGTTAATTTCAGAGGTTTATATAAGTAGATTATTTTATGGTTATGGTTATGAGGTTCCAAGCTTTTATTATGTCACAGTAATGTAACTAGCATAGTTTTCAAAGGCGGCGGTCCAAAAAAGAATCTGCATGTCGATTGACGTCGTTTCTTCCCTGCAAATTAGCATCATCTACAAGTTGAATTGGCACTCATGAAATCATAAAAACCATGTAGTTTTTTCTCAATTCCGTTGTGATGCAGGATAACCATGTGCCCCTACAATTTCTGCATTATGGGCGAGTATTCTCCTTTGCTTCTTTCACCCTTTCTTAATAACATAAGACTGCCGCCAAAATGTCCTTCAATTCAATTTTATGAGATAATTCGACTCCAAATCCATAAACTAATTCTCAATATATTTCTTCTCAGGTCGTACTCATTCTTCTATAGCCCAAATAAAAGAACTAGACGTTTTCGTGCAAATATTGTTGTTTTGCGTGTTCGAGATATACTACTAGTAGTATTCAGGATCCAGATTGTAACCAAGGTATTATCGCTTATGTAGATTAGCAGCGTTTAATTAATATCCCTTGACATTGTTGAACAAACTTAAGAAATTTGTTATTTTCTTAATTTTTAGATTTTTAAGCGAATAAATTCCACTTCAAGGCACTTAACATCTTTAAGTATTGGTTAAATTTCCTTGCCTGTAGTTTCCATGGCCATCTCTCCATACCTCCAAACCCCATAGTTACCCATAAACTTCCTATTACTTATTTTTCTCATGATATTTTATGGGATGAACACTTTAGTTATTGTTGGAAATTGTAATTACAAGTTGGTGATATATTTTCGTCTCCGTCGATTTGTTTGTCAATCAATCTATTAGTAGTCGAATTGACAGTTAGACAGTTTTATAGACTTCCAGTGCAAAGTCGCACATTTACTCAAAAGTTAGTCGGCAAGAAGGAAGCTATAAATGGAGCCGATCTCTATCTTCATGGGTTTCATTAAGTCGTTGAAGAGTGAGACATATTAATGGTAGTGTTTAATGTTGAGTCCCTCTTAGCTTCTGTAGGAAGTCACGGTCGGAGTCTATATAAGTCTATATAAGTCTGAGTCGTTCAGTTAGTAGATGATGCTAAAACGAAGCAGTTGATGCAGAGTAAAAAAAAGAGGTAGAGAGAATAGCCGAGAACCAACAACAACTGAGGAGTGTAAGAAGTATGAGCATAGGATATGTATCTTTGAAGTCAGTAGAAGAAGTCATTGGAGCTGAAGCTCATCTCTGTCATTGTATTTTGTATTCGCGCATTGCGTCGAAGTTCATTAATATAAATAAATTTTTTTATTGACAAGTTGTTATCTTATTTCTGAGTTTATTTGCTAAGCATAGCACTGTGTTATTCCACATTCATAAATCATTTCATTAAGTGTGTGTATTCACAATGCGTAGCAATTTGAGCAATCTGTGCACTACACAGTGGTCTTGAGAACTCTGTCGTGTAGTCTGCTTGGTGCATAGTATATAAAACTGCATTGCACAGAGTAGACTGTGCACACTCCTTGATCCAAGATCTTGTTTCAGAGCATGTTCTATCAGAATAAGTTCAAGAGCAGAAACTCTATTGAAAAGTGAAATATGGCTTCTGCCTCAAATTTGCAACCTCCCACTTTTACAAGCAAGAACTATGAGATGTGGTCCTTGACCATGAAAGCATTGTTTCGAGGTCAATATGTAAGGGAGATAGTTGATAATGGTTATATGGAACTAGTAGATTAGGCAACATATAATTCCCTCACACAAGTTGAGAAAGATGTCTTGAAAGATCAGAGAAAGAAGGATGGAAATACATTGTTTTACATACATCAAGCCATGCATGAGAGCATACTTCCAAGAGTTTCATCAACAAAGCAAGCCAAGGAAGCATGGGACATATTAAAAACCTTTTATGAGGGTATGGATAAAGTAAAGACTATAAAACTGCAAATTCTTAGAAGAGATTTTGAAACTCTGTCAATGAAATATTCGGACTCAGTAGATTCATTCTACACCCATGTCATTGGACTGATAACTCAGATTAAGTCTCATGTTGAAACCATAAAAGACAGAAAAGTTTTTGAGAAGGTACTTAGGAGTCTTCCTCCTAAGTTTGATACTATTGTTGTGACTCTAGAAGAGAGAAAGGACTTAATCCAGTTCAGTTTAGATGAACTGCAAGCTTCCCTCAACAATCATGAACACATATTGAATAGGCCAGGTATGTCATTAGATAATGCATTTTCTGCGCAGTCATCTATAAGTCGTGGAAGAGGAAGGGGGAGAGCTAAATCTAGAGGTAGAGAAAGAATTTCCATCAGAGATGGATGCAATAACAGTCCTGGAAATACTGGTGGAATAGGTCAAAACCCAAGTACTAGTCAGCCAAGTGGTCAAAGAACCGACAAATCAAATATTCGGTGCCATTACTGTAAAAAGTATGAACATTATGCATATGAGTGCATAAAGAGACAGTATAATCAAAACAGGCAAAGTTAAGATCAGTCAAACAACGAAAATAACCAAACTCGCCCTATGTATATGGTGCACTATATAAATGCCTAATGTTGTAGAAATGCCTAATATAGTATCACCAATTGAATGCAATGTTTCTCAAGCAAGTCCTTGTGACATATGGTATTTAGATTCAGGCTACAGTAACCACATGACAGGAAACATAGAATTTTTTTCTAGTTTGGATGAGTGAGTCTAAACCAAGGTTACAGTTGGAACATATATCCAGGTTAGGTCTTAGGCAAAAGAAGTATACATATTTTAACAAAGCAAGGAAAACAAAGAGTTATGTCTGATGTGTATTATGTTTCTTATTTGAAGCATAATCTCATGAGCATAGGACAACTGTTACAGAAAGGATACAAAATCTACATTGAAGATAATCATCGTGTGATTATGGATAAATGCCAAAGCAATCTACTTATTGAAAAAATCCAGATGACAAGTAACAAAATGTTCCCATTGACATTGAAGATAGCTAAGAAGAAGAATACAATGCTAGCTATTGATAAAGGAAAAGGTGTGCAGTTAGACAATGCATTTACAACATAAAGTGTGCAGAGTACTAATGAATAAAACAGTGCACGCAGTATCAAGAAAGGTGAAAATGGTGCAAAGTTGAAGAAAACATTCCAATCTGAAATACATGATGATTCCTGGTTATGGGATTTCATATTTGGACATTTGAACTTTGGAGGTCTGAAGTTGCTACACACAAAAGATATGGTAAAATGTTTTCCATTGATTGAAAAACTAGAAAGGATATGTGAAGGATGCATATTTGGCAAGCAACATGGAGAATCATTTCCAGTTGGCAAGACTTACAAAGAAAAATATCTAATAGAAATTGTACATTCAAACATTTGTGGACTAATGCAAACTCTGTCTATAGGAGGAAGTACTCATTTTCTAACATTCATTAATGGTTTTTACAGAAAGACATGGATTTATTTCCTAAAGCATAAATCTGTTGCATTGGGTCATTTTCAGCAGTTTAAATCACTTGTGGAGAAGCATAGTGGTTATTACATTAAATCTATAAGAACGAACAGAGGAGGAAAATACATGTCAAGAGAATTTCAAAACTTTTGTAAAATTCATGGCATCTACAAGAAACTTACTGCGCGATACACACCACAACAAAATGGTGTCGCAGAGAGAAAGAACATAACCATCATGGAAATAGCGTGCAATATGTTGACAACCAAACATTTGTCAAATGGGTATTGGGTTGAGGCAGTAGAAACTGCAGTATACATCTTGAACAGATGTCCGACAAAGAGTGTGAAGAAGAGAGTTCCTCAGGAAGCTTGGACAGGTTCGACGCACAATGTGGAAAACTTAAATTTTTTTGGTTGCGTCGCATATGCACATGTTCCAGATGAAATGAGAAGGAAGCTGGAAAACAAAGGACATAAATGTATATTTTTTGGGTATTCTAAAGAAACAAAAGGATATAATTCGTATGACCTTGTCGCAAGAAAAGGCATAATCAATTGTGATGTTTAGTTCATGGAAAATGAAGTATGGGATGGAACCATAACAAAGATAGTGAAAATTATGGATGCAATGGAGCATGATGAAACATAATATGAAGTGGTTCAAATACCATGTACAATTCAGTGCACAATCCCTTCAACACCTGGCATTGCGATGCAAATCACCGCACATAGTACTCTAGTAATAAAAACAAGTGTGCATTCTACTCCTAGAGCATAGAAAACACCAACAAACAGTCTGAGTAGTTCTACATCTCGAGATCCAACTTTAGAAATTATGTTACCAAGAAAGACAAGAAGTCTGTTTGACATCTATAATGAAGACACAACAAATTCATTTTCAATTTTTGCAATGTTTTCACAAATAGATGATTCATTAACCTTTGAAGAAGAAGTCAAAGATGATGTATGGGCACAAGCCATGGATGAAGAAATCAGATGCATAAAGAACAATCAAACATGGAAATTGATTGATGTACGTGATGAAAATGATGTCATAAGTGTCAAGTGAATTTATAAAACCAAGCAAGATGCAGAAGGAATAGTACAAAAGTACAAGGAAATGTTAGTTGCAAGAGGATTTACACAACAACCTAGAATTGATTTCAATGAAACATTTGCACCTGTTGTGTGCATTGACACAGTCAGAACTGTGTTAGAAATTTCCACGCAGTACAAATGGCCATTTTATCAAATGGATGTAAAGTCAACATTTCTAAATGGAAATTTAGAAGAAGAAGTATATGTGGAACAACCACAAGGTTATGAAGTTCCAGGACAAGAATATAAAGTGTATAGATTGAAGAAAGCAATGTATGGGTTAAAACAATATCTGAGAGCTTGGTGTAGTCACATAGATTCCTATCTCACACAGAATGGATTTAAGAGAAGTGACAACGATCCAACACTATACATCAAAGAAAATCAACAAGGTAAAATGTTAATTGTTTGTTTATATCGGGATGATTTGATATTTAGAGGGGACTTTGGCATAGAATAATTTAAGCCAGTCATGAAGGATGAATTTTAAATGTCTGATTGAGGGATTATGAGATATTTTTTGGGAATAGAAGTGCACTAATACAAAAATGACATATTTATCTCACAGTCTATGTATGATCATGAAGTATTGAAAATATTCAATATGATGAATTTAAAAGAAGCACCAACACCTGTCATAATAGGATTGAAGTTAAGAAAAGAAGATAAAGGGTCCAAGGTGGATCCTACATTGTTTAAAAGACTGGTAAGAAGTCTTATGCATCTCACAATGAAAAGACATGATATGATATATGGAATGAGCGTAATTTCAAGGTTCGTGGAAACTCCAAAACAATCACATTGGAAGGTAGGAAAGAGAATCCTGAGATATACGAATGGAACAAAATATTTTGGCATAAAGTACTCCACTTCAGAAGTTTTCAAGCTCATCGGATACACTGGTAGTGATTGTGGAGGAAACATAGATGACAGGAAAAGTACCTCTTGGTACACATTTTATTTTGGAACAAGTATGATATCATGGGCATCAAGGAAGTAGCCCATAGTGACTCTTTCTTCAGTAGAAGCAGAGTACGACACAACTACAAGCGCAACTTATCAAGAAGTTTGGATGAGAAGGATGTTAAAAGATTTGTTGTAGGAACAACATGAACTAACAACAGTATTTTGTGACAACAATTCAACCATCACGTTATCAAAGAATCACGTGTTTCACAAGAAAACGAAGCACATTGATACAAGGTATCATTTCATCAGAGAATTGGTGAATAACAAAGAGATTAGTTTAGAGTTTTGCATGTCAAACGAACAAGTCACGAACATTTTTACAAAGGATTTAGCAGGCAATGCATTTCAACATTTGCGCAGTAATCAGCGAGTCCACACAATAACAAATGAGTGACAACAAAATGAAAAATTCAATTTTTTTATGTAATTTTCATTTGTAATCCCACCTACTTATAATTAAGGGGGAGTGTTGGAAATTGTAATTGCAAGTCAGTGAGATATTTTCGTCTCCGTCGACTTGTCTGTCAGTCAGTCTGTCAGTAGTCAAATTTTCAGTCAGACAATTTGAGAGACTGCAAGTGCAATGTTGCACATTTACTGAAAAGTTAGTCGACAAACAAAAAGCTATAAATGGAGCCGATCTCTATCTTCTTGAGTTTAATTAAGTGGTTGAAGAGTTAGTCATATTAATGGTAGTTTAATGGTAGTGTTTAATGTTGAGTTGGTCTTAGCTTCTATAGGAAGACACAATCGAAGTCTATATAAGTCTGAGTCGTTCAGTTAGTAGATGATGCTAAAGAGAAGCAGTTGATGCAGCGCAGAAAAGAGAGGTAGAGAGAAAAACCGAGAACCAACAACAACTAAGGAGGGTAAGAAGTATGAGCACAGGCTCTGTGTCTGTGAAGTTAGTAGAAGAAGTCATTGCAACCGAAGCTCATCTCTGTCATTGTATTTTGTATTCGTGCATTACGCCGAAGTTCATTAATATAAAGCAATTTATGTATTGACAAGTTTATGTCTTATTTCTTAGTTTATGTGCTAATCATAGCATTGTGTTACTCCACATTCATAATTCATTTCATTAAATGTGTATATTCACAATGCGCATAAATATGAGCAGTCTGTGCAGTGTGCAGTGATCTTGAAAACTCTATCGTGTAACCTGTTTGGTGCGCAGTATTTTAAACTGTGTTGCATAGAGTAGACTCCACACACCCATTGATCCAAGAGTTATTATCACATTTTTTTGTTTTTTGATTTTCAAATTTACATATTTTCAAAGTAGTATAAGTTCCACGTCATTGTCATTACTTTGTAGCATTGACCATGACAACGATCTAATTAGATTAACTTTTGTTTTTTTAGACATTTGAGAAAAAGAATAAGAAATTAATTCATTTGTTTTGAAATTTTATTTATATAATTAAAGAAATTAAAGAGAATCATAACTAAATCTCCATAGTTTAATTTTAGTTTGAGTGAATTAATAACATATCAATATTATTATTGACACAAACATTTTGAAACAACAATTTAATATCAATATATAAAGAATGTTTTAAGGGAGTGTTTTTCCTCATGTACTTTGTTAATATCATAATATAAATTTGAAATATTAAAACTATTTTTTTTTTAAATTATTATTGGAAATCAAATATGAATGATGACGATGATGATTAACTTCCAATAAGATCTAATTGGTTTATGAGACCTTAAGAGGATAAGTGATTACTTGTGATTTTTCATAATTTTGTTTATGTGCTCTAAAAGTGTTAAGAGAAGCTTTCCATACTTTTGTTGAGTTAAGATGTTAGGAAGGTTGGTAGTGTGACAAATATTTTGAAAATGAGATCTAATATGGGAATAGGATGGAAAATCTAAGAGAAAGTGTTTTTCATCTTCAACCTTCTTAGTGTCACAAAGGTGAAACACTCTTTGATCCCATGACTTTTTACGAATTGACCGTAATTTCACTATAGAGCTAGTGAGAATTTATCCTAATCTTAGCAATGCTTATTTTTTCTTTACACTTGGCAAAACGGATAAATAAAAAATGTTTTTCCTCGCGTAGTTTATTAATATCATCATATAAATTTTAAATATTAAAACTAAAAAAATTTATAAATTTATTTTTTTTAATTATTATTGGAAATCAAATGTACAATAGTTCTCAAAATATAATACTTATTTACATTATTGAATTAAAATATAATTTTAACTTTTAAAATAAATAAAAATAAGAAAATAAAATGAAGATATTTTAGTAAATTAAATAGATTTTTTTAATATATTATGCATTTTTTTTTATAATGAAGAACATTATTGTTTTATTAAAAGAAATCTTGTCAAAAATTTTAATGTAAAGTCGTATGCTTTATTTAAAAATTAAAAACATTTATTAATATTAAAAAAATTAAATTCATAATCAAAATGACAAAAATTAGTTAAACTAATTTTTTAATTCATTATAAAATTTATTCAATAAAATAAATATTTTTTTTTTAATTATTTTATTTTAAATTAAAAAACAATATTTAAATCATCTATAATATATATATATAACTAACTTTCAACCCTCTCTTCTCCTACGTTTTTAAACCATATGATGTTTTGAAGCTAAACTGTTCTTCTGTTGGATTGTTCTTGCAGCATGAAATCGATCATTGAACGATATAATAATTACAGCATGAAGTCCGTGGACAAGTCAGAAATCAATGCGTCTGCGTCTCAATACGAGAATGTAAGTATTTGTTGATAAATATTTTTATTTATCTTTTATATATATATATATATATATTCTTTTGGTTACATTGAATTGAAATAAGTAATGTTAATTTTATCAACTTCTTGTTTTGAAATGATTAATGTTAATTTTGTTTACTCGGTGTTGTTATGAAAGAAAAGTTATAGAAATAATTATTATTATTGTTAACTTGGTTAACTTATTGTTGTTAAGGAAGCGTTAAGGAAGCAAAGTAAATTTTTTTTTTATAGAAATAATAATTATTATTTTAACTACGATAAATTATATATATTTTAAATTAAAAATTAAAATTATATATATATATGTGTGTGTGGTGGTAGTGTTGATGGGAATGAAAATGATAATCATGAAGATTGTGATATTGATAAGTAGTTTCAAATAATGATTATTAGACACATATAAAGAACTAAACTAAACATTATTTATAATTCTATTTCTATGTTTAAACATGGTGGAAATGAAAGTGTCAAGATCATTATGGTTTTCATAAGTCACAAGGAAGAGTATTTAAGTGAAAAAATTGGATAAAGTTACGTATTTTTATTACTAAAAATAACGAAAGTTAAAGACAAAAAATTTAACCTCATTTATTTCATAAATTTACAAATTTCCTCATCCTAAGATGATGGTTTGGTTAGTTGACCAACTTAGGTGTGGAGATCATGAGAATTAATGATAATTTTAGAAATATTCATTTTGTTCTTTAAGAAAGAAAAATCAATATTTTCAAAAATAAGACCAAGTTAGGTTAAGTTAAGATGAAATGATCCTGACTTTAAGCCTCATTTCACAAATTTACAATTTTCTTCACTCAAGATGTAAATTTACAATTTTATTCATCCCAAGATGTTTTTGGTTTATATTAGTGACAAATTCCCTATGGAGGTGATGAGCATTGGTCATAATTTGTTAAATATTCATTTTGTTCTTTAAAAGAGCAAAATGAATATTTTCCAAAATGTTGGAAAAATAGTTTTGATAAGTCAAATTAAGATTTATAAAATTTATGTAGTGTTTCAGTTTCCTCTCGCTAATTCTTTCATTGTCATTATTGATGTTATCTTAAAACTTTATATAAAAGTTTAATATTGTCAATATTACTAATTTGAATATCTTTATTTATGTTTCAATAGTTAATTCAATTCTCAAACTATTTGACCTGACTTCTTTTAAAAAAGTGGTGGTTACATCGCATGCTACAAATAATAAAATGGACAATATCATGGATTTAGGCACCATAAAAGTGCATCCATCTTATACATGGATATCCATACATTCCACTTGCCATAACTAGGATCTCTATGGTTTAGCTAAAATTATAGCTAACACATTACAAAACTAACAAAATAACTTGAGATGAGAGTCATACATGTTAATGTTGTTAATGTTCTAGTGAGTACATTTATACTAGCTAGCTAAGATAGGAAATGTATTTTTATTTTTGTTTCTATAACCAAAAAATGAAGGACAAGTTCAAAAAATTAGAAAAAAATATAAATAAAAATTTGACCCAAAACACTTTGGAAGGTAAATTGTATAAAAACCCTACTAAATAAAATAAAATTTAATAGAATTATCCTACAACTATGAAAAAAAAACATACTATACCTAATTAAAAAATATCTACAAAACATATATTTTAATTAAAATATTTATCTTATTAAAAAATTCTCTACAAAATGATTGAGCATAATGATTAGTTAGTTAATACTTATTAAAGTAAACCTATTAACCCATTGAGGCCTCGAGTAGCCCCAATCATTATTCCATGAAATTTTAGAATAAAAGAAGGTCCTGAAATTGAGAAAACCTCTATATTGAAGCATTTTGACATATGGACTGATTCTGTTTTTATGTATGTTTGGTTATGTCTTTTACTCATTTTTATATTGGGTTTAATGGTTAAGAACATGCGTTTTCTTTTAAGAGGTCATAATTTCAAATCCAGAGAGGATAGGGTATATATACCTCCATAAACTTTACTAGTAGTCTCATACACCAATTTGATGTGTTTTTGCTGTGACCTTAAAAATAGATTATTATTATTATTATTTTAGAATATTTGTTTGAAAATATTTTTTGAAATAATTGTAGATTTTGTTTTTTTTATTTTTCTTGTTCATTCTTTCAAACGATCTTTCATCTTAAAAGAGCTTTGCAATTCGCTTTAAGATTTTGCCTAAAATCAATCTTCTGATCTCTCTGATACACCATGAGAGTGATTGAAAAACACTGTTTTTAATCCTTTTAGGATGGTATGTCAAAGCATTTTCAAAAATTGATGTGAATTCTCCTGATACACCATCGTAGCATTTTCAAAAAAAACTCTTTCAATTGGTTTTTTTAATTGTTTGTTAGAGTATTTTTGAACATCTATGTTCTTTACCCTGTTGATACACTATTGGAACTTTACTAGCTTCAATATTTCCAAACTCTCCTATAATGCGTCACAGCCTTTTTCAATTTTCCAGCATTTTCTTTCCGTTCCTTTCAGATGACCTTAAGTTTGATTTCACATTTCCCTCCAAAAATGCATCACGACATTTCCAGGGCTTCATCATGATCATCGCTTCAATGTTCTCGATGGTTTTTTAGTGTTTTTGAAGAAAGATTTTTCTATTTACTCCACTACTGTTCGAAACTTTTCACCAATCGATTTTTTGTTTTTCCCAGATACCATTTGAGGCCATTCAAAGAACTATATTTCTTTGTGCTTCGATATTATCAGGAAAATTTTAAACATCAATCCTTTATTTTCTCCTAACTTTATCCGAAAGTTTTTGAATATCGATCCTTTTTGGCCTTATGATGGTTTGGCTTTTGTTTGAAATGTATAACATTTAAAGGCTTCAATGATTATGGCCATACTTTGTACCTTCTTACTTGCAATACCATTGCAGATTCTCGCATGAACCATAATATCGATATCACATTTGAATTTATTAATGGTTTGTGTAGCTGTTTTAAAAAGAAAATGGTTTTACTTTATGATTAGTTTGCATTTACTGTTCCATTCAAAGAATAGCTCTAGCCCATGTTGGAGTAGGCCCATCTTATTAGTATTATTCATTACCTGCACCACTCTTGTCTTGATTGTTTCATTGCACTCTCCAAGTGACTTTCATTCCATCGTTGTTTCAAATTATGTGTTATCTATACATTTCTATGTGTTGATTTTGATCTTTTGTTCCAAATTATTGTGATTTAGTTGTTGAATTGAGACCGTGTATTACTCATTTAACTCCATCTTTGTTTCAAATTATGTGTTAACTATACATTTATATGTGTTGATTTTGATCTTTTTTCCAAATTATTGAGATTTAGTTGTTGAATTGAGACCATGTATTACTCATTGTTATATCAAATTTTGTGGATTGTTGTTTCTCTTTGATACCTCCACTTCCCAATCATGTTGATTATGATTGGGAGCTTTACAACTTTGTTAAGCTTATTTTATTGAGTTCTATGTTTCCAATACCTTAAACTTTATGTTTAAGAGTTTATAGGTGATTTTCAATGGAATTTAAGTTAAGGCTTTAGTTAATATAAGGGATATTGACATTTTCATGAGTAATAAATTTTTATCACCATTTTTGTTGATTTTTATTGATATGAATTTGAATTTAGGATTCATTTTTATTATAATTTTGTGAATAAATTCATTGTTACTCTTCCTATTTTAGAACTTAAGGACTAGCACGTGATTTTAAAAATGAGAATTTAATTTTTTTATTTAAGTATTATTGATTCTATATTCTAAATTAAGAGTTTTGATAGGCTTTATTTTTTGAAAATCTTGACAAGATTGTGCAAAAAAGAATTTCAAGCTTCATAAGAAACATAAATACACAATCGAGGAGGAGAAAATACCCATAAAAGAAACTATGATAAATTCTAAAAGGGATTTTTCTCTCATAACTCAATAAACCCAAGGTTAAATAATTTCTTATAATTGTCATATTTGTTTTATATGTTGAAAAATAAAAGATATATTATATTTCATATACTGATAGACCTAGTTGAAGTTAATGATGATGAGAAGGATGAAGAGGTGTACCCAAACATGAAGAAATCACATTTACATAATACCGTTGTAGGGCCAACTATGTTGCATTCCATAGAAATAATTAAGTGGATCATCAATCATCTAAAATCGAGGAATGGACAATGGTCAATGGGAGAGGACAATGTGTTGTGTATTTTATGTTCAATGAACTACAAAAGTATTAAAAAAAAATTGAACCTAAGTACATCCGATATCAGACTAGGTGAAATTATTTAACAAGGATTGTCCCAAGGTACTTAAGAAATAATGGATTGAGCATAAGAAGTTTAGATAAAAAAATTAAAGACATCTTTCCATATATATACACTTAAAACATCCCTATATTTATGATATAGATTTAATTATCAAGGTATATGGTGAAATGATGCCTACCAGTTCGAAAGTTTCTTAAAAAGGGATCGATATTTAAGTGAGTATATATTCCATCCCTCAACCCGATGAAAGATTTTTCAAGAGTAAGGTTTGTTGATCGCAATTGTTGTCCACATTTTTATATCATCCTACCTTTTAGATATCATTAGTGTGAGGAACGAGTTCATAGTAATGCATTAGTCCTTAAGTCCAATAGAATCTCTAGTATAGGTTTATTGTTAGATTGTATGGAGACATAAGTACATGAGACACTTAATTCAGGTATGTGCTCATTTTGCAAAAATGGAGGCTCATGCCATAAAAGAATAGACTTTTAGATATCATAGATTTAAAAGTCATGATCCAGAATCAATAGTGGAGAAGCATGCTAAGGAGGTAGGTCTTATATGGTAAGATTCTCATGAAGATTAAAATGAAGAAAAGGTATTAGTGGGGACTTTCTTTTTAAGAAGTATAATAGAGAGGACTGCAAGAAGATGATAAAAAATTGTAACTACAAAAGATAGAATAATAAAAAAAGAAGGAATAGATGGAAGCTACTAGGAAATAATATAAGTTATGAAGAAAACTAAGGTCGATGTTAAGGAAAAGGATTGGCAAAGGTGGATTAGAGGGAAATACTTGCTCACAAATAGACACATATTCAAAACAGGCTCCTGGCCTTAACATCCTAGGCTCTTTGGCCCAACTATGCCATAAGCTTCCTAGCTTATCATTACTTGTCTCACCAGCTTATGAAACATGTTTACAATTCATGATTTAAAAATTAGGGGCTCAGCCTTGGGGTAGTACAATCCCCTCTCCTTATTTTTGCACTATCCTCAGTGCAATTCTTTTACACCATATCAACAAGATTTTCAAAATCTCCAAAACAATGTGGGTATTCGTCCCACATTGCATCCTGATGCTCCCAAGTAGCGTCCTTAGGACCGTACTAGGTCCATTGGACATTTATAATCCCTATGGCTTGATTTCATAGTTTCTTTATTTTCCGGTCCATAATGTGTACCAGATGCACTTGGATAACGCCTTCTTGCTCCACCAAAATCACATTCCATTCAATTACATGATTAGCATCAAGTATACATTTCTTGAGAAATGATACATGGAATACCTTATGAACAAACATAGATGCAGGCACTGCAATCATATAAGCTACTCGACCAATCCTCTCTAAGATTTCAAATGGTCCACAATATCTAGCTGCCAAATTGGAATAGTTTCCCAACCTCAATGAACTTCTGTTGGCCTTAACTTTCAAGAATATATGATCACCCACTTTAAACTCCCTATGAGTTTTATTCTTGTCAGTATAGCTTTTATGCATGTCTTGGGAAACCTTTAAATTTTGTTTAATCCTCAACATTTTCTCTTCCATTTCTCTGAGCAATTCTGGCCCAATCACTGCCCTATCAGCTGGATTGTCCCAACTTACAAGAGTGTTTCACTTTCCTCCATAAAGTGCTTCAAATGGGCTCATATTCAGAGATGCTTGCTACCCATTGTTGTAAGCAAACTCTACCAAGTGTAGACAGTCTTACCACTTTGATGGTTTTTCCATCACATACATTCTTAACATATATTCTATTACTTGGTTTATCCTCTCTATCTTCTGATCTAAAAATGAAGAAGACTTGAAATCTTGAAAATATTTGCAAGTAAAGTTTATGTGTTAAAAGCAAATGGATCAAATTTGCAACACATTAATTGAAGGATTACTCATTCAAGATACAAATAAACAACAGCATAATCAATGAACATAATCACATAAACACAGCAATTGATAAATGAGTTCACCCCTCTCTTGGGCTACATCTCCTGGTCCAGCTTCTAATGGATCATTATTATTAATTTCTCAAAGTGCTCAAAAACGTACTTTACAATGCTCAAATTGACCAATAGACTTCTCCAATGGCTTCAGAGCGTCCAAAAACCCCTAGCTGGGCTTTTTCGGCACCTCGTTTGGCCAAAAAACGAAAAAGTTAGGCTTCTTGGAAGTCCCCTCTTCAAGCCTGTTGTCTCTGCATCTACAAATCGCACCCTTGTTTCTTGAACCTAGGACACACGCTTATTTAAGAACAAAAACCTGGCACCGGGCGCAACCGCACCAACGGTGCGAACTGTAGGACGGTTATGGGCGTGCCATCCCCTAACCGCCTAGCACTCGGGCACATGAGGTCCACGATATGACCTCAGGCTATATAAAAAGGACTAACCGTTTCAATACCCCCCGCGCTCCAGTTGTGGTCACATGTAATAGAACCACGAGATTTAAACATTTGAATTACCCCGCACGTGTACCAACGGAGGTATGGGCATATGTAATATGAGTGTGACCAGGGGCTGGGGCTAAGCCCTAGCCCGGACCCCCGCGCCGACCATTACATAAAATGAATTTAAATACATTGTATTACATATAGTGTATAAGCAACAATGTGTGGGCTAGTGGTAGCCCACACTCTACAAAGACGCGGAGCCAAAGGGGAGGTCTGGGGTTCGACCCCCATGGAGCCCATACAATTTTAAAACAACAACTACAAGATACCAAATATATAAAATATGCAGAACAGAAAGGAAATGCTAGAAATGACAGAATAACAGTAAAATATCCAGCATAATCTTCACAATACAAAGAAATGATATACGAAATAGCAACAAAAATAACACTTTGATTCAGATAGCAATGTTCACAGGCCTCTTCAAGGGGGCAACCTCCAGTCGAGCAACGCTCTGTTACAATAATCTCCAAGCTAGGGTTTTCATACCCTCGACCCTTATTTATACTAAATGTGTCTATTAAG
>ML783598.1:262746-274077 GCA_009831015.1 Picea engelmannii
CCCTGTGCTATAGCTCTCTGATATACGTGCGGGTTCCAACAGTAGTACTCGGCCCAATATCTCAGGGCACTAACTAAGGAGGATAGACCGTACCCTTAGCCGTACTACCCGACTACCCATGTACTATAGAGTATCTTCCCGAGTGCTGTTCTCGGTGACACTATAGCAGTCCGACGGTCGATAGGTTTATCTAAAGAGGGCTTCAGGAAATCTAGGCCGATCCGTACACAGGTGTTGTCTAATGTGCTACCACTCGAAGGGGTACCAACAAGGGTTACAAGGGTGGCCAACAGATGTGCGCTTAAGAACCACTTGTATTTTCTTCGTGTATGAATCCCTCAACCGCGGGTTTATGCGCGTAATGACAGATCTTTGTGGCTTAAAGACACCGAAATACGTCTCTACCCTGAAAAAAATACCCACAATTTCTGCCAAGGAAAGTGCTCTGATACCACTTGCAAGATACTAGATATATAAAATATGCAGAACAGAAAGGAAATGCTAGAAATGACAGAATAACAGTAAAATATCCAGCATAATCTTCACAATACATAGAAATGATATATGAAATAGCAACAGAAATAACACTTTGATTCAAATAGCAATGTTCACAGACCTCTTCGAGGGGGCAACCTCCAGTCGAGCAGTGCTTTGTTACAATAATCTCCAAGCTAGGGTTTTCATACCCTCGACCCTTATTTATACTAAGTGTGTCTATTAAGAGAAGCATCTAGAGGAAGATCCTTCTAGAAGCGGAAGCTTCTATTAGGTCTTCTTACATCTGCCTTATTCTATTTTATTGAAAGGTCTTATTAATATTGACCTTTATTACATCTGAATACATTGATCTACCTATGTGCGGGTTAGGACCTTAACAACAACCAACAACCAATACCGGGGTGCCACGTGGCAGCCCATGACTGAGCCACGCGATAGCTTACCATTGACCAAAATGATGCCACGTGTCGCATTCCAATTCGACCACATATTCCAATCATCAATTGCCACGTCAGCACATGCCACACCAACGTACGGTCGTACGGGCCTGCCACGTCAGCCATTATGCACTGTACGGATTGTATAGTCAGCGTCCCTTTTTTGCCTATTTGACGATTCGAACAGATCGCGATATCTCTCTCTCCCGACGTCCGTTTGATACAAAACAAGTTGCGTTGGGTTTGCAATGACGAGGTCTATGCTCTCATTCGATTTGAAGCGATTCCGAGCACTTTGAATTTTTGAGCAAAATTTGATCCCCTGATCATCTTCCCATAAGACTCGAGATGATAGGTTGTACTGAAGTTCAGATTGGTTTTGAACCCCTTGAATAATCCCTTCAAAAATTTTGAAGTGAATTTTGGGTCTCTATCAGACACAATTGTCTTGGGTATGCCATGCAAACGTGCTACTTCTCTCATATAGATATCAACAACAATGGTTTCCTTTCGAGTAACCTTCATAGGAATTAAATGGGCATATTTAGTAATATTTTCCACCACTACCATGATAGAATCATGATGCTTGCTTGTCCTTGGAAATTTGGTGATGAAATCCATTGTCACCACTTCCCACTTCCACTCAGGAATGGGTAATGGCTGCAACAACCTAGTTACATTTCTATGCTCAACATTTATTCTTGTTCCATTCCTTCCACTCACACACACAACCATCATGCAAGCAGTAAAACTTGGAATTCCATTGTCAAAACCTCGACCATATCGAACCTCTGCAATGGGACCATACTGATATCTTTGATGAACCTATACCCTGGAGGTTGCCTATGTTTTGTTATACCATTAACGTGCCCCACATCCGGTTTCTATTGTGTCCATCACCCTTACCCATGTGTTGAGGATATGGATTGAAGAAGTGGGTTTTCAAAACCGTGGATTGAAGAAGAAGGATTTAAGGCATGTGAGAAACTCTCTCCAGGCGAGAGAGTTTGTTGAGGAAGTGATTTCTCCTAGAAGGAGTCCAATAGTAACTAGAGAGCTCTGAGAATTCATGTATGGCCTATTGTTGAAGCCCTGGAAAGGAGGTGGAGTAGTTGATGGACTGTGTGATAGTGACGGTGTATACTCCTAGGCTAGGACATGCATGTGGGGAATGAGAGTCTGTGAGCAGTGGGCATAAGTGGATCCTTGGACAAAATCCTTCTTGTAGAATGATGCAACTTCATGTTGTCCTTTCCTAGCCTAGGAATCCCTTGCATGGTGGAGTTTAGTCCCATCTCGAGGGTGACCCACTCTTAAGAGTGATGATCAGCGTGGTCTAAGGCTGAGAGGTTCGTGGAAGGTCTACACATACTCGGTGCACTACAATTAATAGACAAGTATCATTTACGTGCTTAATGGCTAATGATGTATTTTAATGCATGTTTGTGATTATTATAATAATATCATTTATTCTTTCATGTTATCTCTGTCTATTTCTGTTAAGTTTATATGTGATTTATTCTGGAAATATCTCTATCTCCCATAGCTTAACAGGTCTATGTCTGGGCATGGGAAGTTTTAATTATCGATAATAGAGCTTGCACCCAAAGAAAAGGTTTAAGATATGTATGAATAGGAGAAGACAATGATCGAAGAGGAAGAAAATAAAAAGAAAGATGAAGTATATTATAAAGGTAAGATATTGAAGACAAATAAGTAGGTGAATTGGGGAGTTATAACTATATTTATTGAAAGAGGATCCATTTAGGAAGTTTGGACTCCTCATTTTTTTCCAAAAATGATTGCATGTAGATTGATAACTAGTGGATTAGATATATGGCCACATCTATAACCATATTCATAATGTTATTAATTTCATAAGGAAACAAAGAAGATAGGTATATAATAACATATGAGAAGAAATATTGATGTAGATGAAGAGATCATGCCGACTTTAATTTAAAAGCTATTATGTGTGGTGCCAAATATACCAATTTGGAATATTTGGCTTCTAGAAGATTGGATTTTAATGAATTCATTATGTATAAAGTTGGAGATACATTTATTAAGATGAAATAACAATAAGAGAAAATATCCAAATTGGGAAACAAAAAGAATTACTATCATTGGATTTTAATGAATTCATTATGTATAAAGTTGGAGATACATTTATTAAGATGAAATAACAATAAGAGAAAATATCCAAATTGGGAAACAAAAAGAATTACTATCAATCATATCAATGTGATCTTGAAAGATTTATCAAATATTCTACTGAAATCTAGAACATGACGAATCTCATTTAGAGAATGTTTAATAAGGGTGCATAATAACTTTAAAAGAATATAAATTGTTTGGTATATCTTGAAACGTATATCCAAGCATGAAAGATCATAAAGGAATAGGTTCTACTATAATTTGAATATGCCAAAATATACTGAGATTATATTGGAATATTTTCTATATAGGTTTCTTGCTTAAGCAAGGTTTAATTACTTGGCATTGGCTTTGATATGAACTATGGGAGGGATTTGGATTATAGATCCTAGAGAATTCCTTAAATAGTTGTAGTACTAAAATGTGGCAAATTATAAAAAATGTTGTATCTAAATTCGCTCTTCCCTCTTTTGGTTCAATTGATAATTTAAATCGATAACCTATATTGATAGGTGGAAGTGACCAAGGCATTTGAAAATGCCATTTTGCAAGAAATAAATATTCTCCAGTATACTCCCATGAGTACCATTGAACAACTAATGGATTGTGTGGACTTTGAATCAAATGAAATCACAATGCTTAAAGCGACTTCACCAAAAGTGGAAAATTATATTAAGAAATTTAAGTAAAACATTTCTTACTCAAGGTTCCATTGGGTCAACATCATTTCTCTTGAGCTAACTATGTTAGTGATACCTTTAAGGCTTACCAAAATTATACTTTGATAAGGAGAACGAAAAAGACAAGCATCAATTAACAACCTAGAGAGTCTAACTGATTGAGATATGAAGCTATTTAACTTATTATTCTACTTTTTTATTTTTTTTATATAAATATAATTGAAGCTCTAGTACCACTATGCTAACCATAGGATAGGAGCTTAGGAACATGTTGGGAAGCATGAGTCTCTTAGTGGGATGTATTTCTAGTGTAATGGGTGGATTTAAATCCATTAAAAAGGAAAGTTAGGATTTAGAAAAGGCATGCTATAATTCCTATACAATCGTTGGACATATAATGTACTAGGCTAGCAAGGTGATGAGAAAATTTGACCATATGACATGGGTTGCTAGACATTAAAATTTCTAAATCCACTTTAGTGATTATTACACATCTTAGTATCAAGGGGTCATACCAAAAATTTTGGAATCCTTTGGAAGATACCCTATAATAAGATATAAGATGAAATGGGATTCCCCCAACATGTGTTTTGAAAAATAATGATGTCAAGGGGCATTGAGAATAAGTTAGTACAAATACATTGATTATGAGTATATGAGGTCAAATTATTGTTCTTTAAGGATGTATTTCATGTGTTTTGAAAAATAATGATGTCAAGGGGCATTGAGAATAAGTTAGTACAAATACATTGATTATGAGTATATGAGGTCAAATTATTGTTCTTTAAGGATGTATTTTTATTTTGACTATGGCATGGTAGTGGCCATGTCTTTGGAAATGATAGAG
This sequence comes from Picea engelmannii, assembly GCA_009831015.1. Taxonomy (NCBI): domain Eukaryota; kingdom Viridiplantae; phylum Streptophyta; class Pinopsida; order Pinales; family Pinaceae; genus Picea; species Picea engelmannii. The sequence continues at coordinate 267,366 of ML783598.1, forward strand.
AGGATACATTTCAAGAACTAATCCAAGATGAGGTTTTCTTTAATATACATCTCACAAAATGTATTCCATCTATGCCACTCATGGATGTGATCCACATTATTCCTTGTAGTGGTCTAATGAAAATTGGTAAGAATATCAATTGTAGTATCATTATGGACCGATAATGTAAGAATGACAACAAATGTTTTTCTATGGAATTAAAGTTGATATGGGTTCTAACTAATGTGATAATATATGATTTGGTAATCGCCCCCATGAAGGTATGCTATAAAAACTAAGTTAGATATAATATATTGTGATGCTATTGGAGGAACACCATATGTGAAAAGTCATGACATGCTGGATGTATATTCTCTATGTCGACCCTCAAATTTTGAAAAATAAGAGTGTATCTTAGTAAAATGGGTGGTCAAGCTACATCATGTAGCATAGAATTATTAATGAGTTTATCCGAATCTAGGAGATTTAGGCTAGCCATGTATGGTAGGTTAAGTTACTAGGGTGCAACCATTGTGGATGGCTCAACAATGGATGAGGCAAATGAGGTAGATATTGAAGAAGGTAAGATAGTAGAAGACAAGATTCATAATTATGAGTTTCATGTAGATGAACTTGGATTAGGATTTAAACGATATCTAACACACCTTGCTAGAGAGATGGAAAGAGCAGCGATTCATACTAAGGAGGAAAGATCCTATGTAAATGCCAAGGTGACTTGTGTTCTTGAAAATTGTTTTGAGTATCTCTATGCTACAAGTAGATAAGTATAATCGATAAGATTAATGTTTATATGGAAACATTAGTACTCAAATCAAATATGCCAAGAATAAAAGTACTAGTGCATAGGTGGTGCAACAATTTTTATAAGTGTATTTAATTAAAGAATGAATATAAATGTATGATATAAGCTTTTTTCACAATGTTTCTAAAGTAAACACATGCTCCAATGAATCTATTGATATTCCATTCAAATAGTAACTGGGACTTTCAATTTCTATCAACGAATGGATATAAAAGCATCGAAGATGGTAAGTGAATATACATGACATAAAACATTATAGTGAAGTAGTCTTTGGGTGGGTATTGGAGGACAACTAATATCTATATCATGTACTTATTCAATCCAACTAAAGCCACTTGGTGATAAACATAGTTTTGAATACCAAGATATCTCTTCATGGATTGTGGAAAACAATGCATTTTCCTTCAATTAAAAAAATGATTAAAATGTATCTTAAATGAGATAGGTGGATTTGTTAAATAATGGACCCTGACCTTAGCATTGAATATTAAAAGAGAGCACATCAATTGTACTTCCTTTTGGCACATTTGTTTAAAGGATCTTAAGCTCTCTAAGATAACAACTATGTTTCATATGAGAAACAACTATAGGGATTTATTTGTATACCTATTCCTATAATTCTAGTTGAAACCATAAATTATTTTATGAACTTAGGGGAGGAATTATTCCAATTAGAAGATAAGTTTCTTTAGTTTGAGAGGTTTTATCTTGGCATCATGAGCCAACATTTGATTTATTTATAGTGTGGAAGATGAGGTATTCGAAACTTTTATGTTTTCTAAATCACCAAGATCTTTGGTGAGCATAAGGTGAAGATCATATGTTGATATAATATTTTTTAGGTCCTTCTCTTGTGTGCACCGAAGAACGAGAAAAAGCGAAAAATGATGAAGTAAACGTTATAAATAAAAATATGAAAAATATGTTGAAATATAAATTGTAAGAAAGGAAATAATTGAAAGTGATAAGTACTTGAAATGAGAAACAAGTACATTCTTTAGCATAAGTTTATTATCAATTGCATGAAAATAATAAATGACCCAGTAGATTTGTATGTCCCAAAGGATTTTTTTGAAACCTTCGACCATTTTTTTCCCACCAAGATCATTTCTGAGTGTAAGGTGAAAAGCATACATTGATTGAAAGAATTTTTAGATCCCGTGTGACAATGTATTTAATCACTAAAAAAACAAGTTCTAAAATAACCTTAAAAGTAACCAAAAATATCTAAAGGAATAGTAAAAGAAATAGGTACTAAAAAAAATGAGTTTTGTTTTGTTATCTACTACATTCCTTTGATTTGGAAAGTGATAAGAAAATAGAAACAACAATGTTAGATTAATCAATAATTCCTGAAAAATTGAATTTAGTTTATTATTTTTATAAATAAGACATGTTGGATTACTGAGAGGGGGGGTGAATCAGTAATAGCGTAATTATAATCTTTTTTCTTCAAATGTTATATCAATGTAGAATTATTATCCAATAATGAGCAGTAAGAAATAAACAATCACACATATACACAGTACACCAGTGTTTTATGTGGAAACCCAAATCGGGAGAAAACCATTGAATGCTTTTTCTTATATGTCTTGAAGAATTACATTCATTGGAAGCACCAACTTCCTTTGTTTTCCAGCTGCAACTGGAAAGAGACCCCAACCCACTAATTTCAAAGGCTAAAACCTGAGGGAAGCTCCAACTGCCCAATTCTCTGGCTACAACCAAAAGGAGGCTAAACCCCCAATGTTCTCAAGCTACAACCACCTATCCTTGCCTCGTCCTTCCACCTTGAGGTAGAAGTAGAATGATGGAACCACTATCACACTATCACTATGAGATATACCGCTATAAAACTGTACCAATAAATATGAACCATGCATCAACCTGTACCTCCACCTGTAATCAACCTCTACCATAAACAAGTGCATCAACCATGCACCAACCTGTAATCACCCTGTACCATAAACAAGTGCATCCAACCATGTACCAAGTATGTATCAATCATGTGTCAACTACTCATCAACTATGACTCATCAATATGTACCAACATCATCAACTATAAACCTCATGCATGTGCCAACTCATCAACTACTTGTCTCAACCATGTACTCAACATGTGCCTCAACCAAAATCCCTCATTAATTTCATCATCCAAATCTGATTTGTAGCTCTGTAATAGACCTGGTGTATATGATTACATTCCTGCAAACCTTCCTTAACTTTAAAAACAAGAGACTAACATTTTCATGAAACTTTTCTTTAGTCTCACATGCCTAGTTTTGGATTAGTCAACAACCCTAACTTGAAGTAATCATATCTTTGAACCTATAATGTATAAAGATATGAAAATGATACATAATGTTCTTCAATGTGTTTTATGCAATTCCTCCAAGTTTTACTACTTGGAACCTCTCATAAAAAGATTTATAGAAAAAATGACATACCTTCTAGAGAGCGACCTTGTATAGTGTGCCTCGCACACAATATTTGATGAAATGATCTGAAACTGTTACAAAGCATACTATATATTGTACCCTAGCCAACACATTTGGTCTCACAGAATTTGGATCTGTTATGAAGAAGTTATGACATTTTTACCCAAAACACCTGATTTTGACTAGTTTCAGGACTGACCACAAACCCTATTTTCCACGGAGTGTAACTCCCAAAATACAACGACCCACAAGCTGAATTTTTAACCACAGATACTTGGATATGTTTTCTCACCTGCATAGTAATTTCCAGAATCTGAATCATTATAGAAAAAAAGTTATAGCGAAAATGGTGAAATGACCTGTAAATAACATACCTTAGAAAGCACCATCAAAAGAATTTATCCTTCCTTGCATTTCATCCTTATTTTCTTCACTTTCCTCAAAATTTCGGCTTAGATATCCTTTGGTTACCTCATACACCTATAGATATTCAATATGCTCAAGTTTGATTCAAAGGAGAGAGCCTTGCCTCTTATTTATACTCTTCAAGTAACTTCCTTAAAAACATCTTCTAGGTCACTTGACCCACTTTCCTTATTTTACGGTTGGGTCTACTTTTAATTTCTCCATTAAATTTATTATTGAAATAATTTATTTTTTTTTCACTTTGAATTATAATACACTCATTACTTCACTTTATTTTTTACCTTTTAAAATTCTTAAATTTCTTTGATTACTTTGACCTTTTGGGGCTTCTAGATGACATATGAGGGTCGTCCAACTTCGTAAGGCCATAACTTTCAAATCGTGAGGAGTTATGTGACGTTCTATGTACCACCAAAAATGGCATGACATGTAATATCCATATAGAATAGTATTATTTGAAAATATATCATAAATCATACCGTTACCCATCAAACAAACTTGGGTCCATTACCCAAACCTGGGGTCTCCAACTTCTCATGGCCATAACTCTCTAACTGTGAGGAATTATGTGACGTTATACATACCACCGGAAATGACATGACAAGTGATATCCATTTAGGATATTTTCCCTAACAAGTTCGCTTTCCTTCATCTCATTATTCCACAATTAAGCATGGGTTCTCTTACTCCACAAAGCGTTTTCCTGTGAGGGCTTTCACCATAAGGGGACCACTTTGGAGTTCATCCATATTTACTTCTTATCAACCATGACAAAAAAAAATGAGTCATATTTAAATCAAACAATATTGGGTCCATTACCCAAACCTTTGTGCTATGGGGATTTCTTCAAGGGTTGACATCAATGCCAACCAACCTTAACCAACAATATCCCCCTTTGGCATTGATGGAAACACTCTGATGCAATACTGAAATCATATCACTCATGCTCCCCCTGGAACCATGACTTTTTCCTCTACATCTGATAAATATGCTCCCCCTGGAACCATGACTTTGTCCTCTGCATCTGATAAATCTCTCCCCCTTTTCCATCAATGGAAAAGGTATCTTTCCATTCGGGGCTGCTCCCCCTGACATACTGTCCTCTTATGGTGCTTCCTCATGTACATCTAAGACATATAAGATAAGCATTCAAAAATAATTAAAAAAACATTCATTTTTGGAGTAGAAATAACTCCAAGTCTTTGGCGAAGATATTCAAAGGCTTCCCGTGGAAGTGGTTTTGTAAAGATGTCTGCCACTTGTTATTTTGTGCCCATATACTTAACTCTGATGTTCTTTTCTGCAACCTGTTCTCGTAGAAATTGACACTTTATTGGAATGTGCTTCATCTTAGAGTGCATCACCAGGTTTTTTGAGATATTGATGACACTTATATTATCACAATATATTGGAATGGGCTCATCATACTCAACCTGTATATTTGTCAAAGTTTGTTTCATCCAAAGAACATGTGTTCAACATGTTGTTGTTGCAATACACTATGCCTCAGCTGTAGATAGAGATATCGATGATTATTTCTTGCTTAGCCATGATACCGAACACTCACCTAAGTAGAACACTGCTCCATTGGTGCTTCGTTGGTCATCAATACAACCTGCCCAATCTGCATCTGTGTAGGCAATAAGTGATAGATCTTTTCCTTTTGGATACCATAATCCAAACTCTTATGTTCCTTTGAGATATTTGAAGATTCTCTTTACTGCTAATACATGGGATTCCTTTCGTACTGCTTGAAATCGTGCCACCTGTTCAACTCCCTGCATTACATCTGGTCTAGACACTGTCACATATAGTAGGCTACCAATCATTGACCTATATTGCCTCTGATCTGTAGACTTTGAATCATCATCTTTTCTCAACTTAGAACTCGTTTGCATGGGAGTGATAACTGGTTTGCAATCTTCCATTCTGAACCTCTTTAGCATTTCTCTTATATACTTGGTTTGAGAAATAAAAATTCCTTGGTTGCTTTGACATATCTGATGTCCCAAAAAGAAGGATAGTTCTCCAAGTAACAAAATTTCAAATTCATTATGCATGTCTTTTGCAAATTTCTTGCTTAACCTGTCATCATCACTACCAAAAATAATATCATCAACATAAACTTCAATTAATAAAATATTACCTTGACTTACCTTGATGTAGAGTTGTCTGCACTTCCTTTCCTGAACCCTGCCTGTTGTAGATACTTATCCAGTTTGGAGTACCATGCTCTAGGATCCTGTTTTAGACCATACAAGGCCTTCTTTAATTTACACACATAGTCTGTGTTCTCTGACAACTGAAATCCTTCTGGTTGTTCAATGTAGACTTCTTCTTCAAGTTCCCCATTCAGAAAAGCTGATTTTACGTCCATATGATATACTTTAAAATTCTTGGAGCATGCATAAGATAAAAGCAAACGGATTGCTTCCATTCTAGCAACTGGGGCAAATTTCTCTTCAAAGTCGATTCCTTCAATTTGTGCATATCCTTTACATACAAATATAGCTTTGTTCCTTGTGCTGATCACATTCTTATTCTTTGGTCTTGGAACCAATTCTCAAGTGTCATTTTTCTCTATTTGATCCAATTCTTCATCCATGGCCTTATTCCCAAATTCATCCTTGATGGATTCTTCAAACAGTTTGGTTCAATTGTAGATAAGAGTGCTAGGTGTGTTTGTTTTGGTGAACGGATTTTTCTTCTAGTCTCAACTCCTGCATCTTTGTTTCCAATAATCTAATCTGAAGGATGATTCTTTTGGAGATACTTGTTGAACTTTCTCTTCTACTTCTGTCAGATTCTCTTCATCTTCCTCTTCCTCTTCTTCTTCTTTTTCATCTTCTTCTTCAAAAAGTTGTTCCATTGATTTGTTTTCTTCTTTATTTTATTCTGGTCTACCTGTTTCATCAATTGTTACGTTGATGCTTTCCACATCTTTGTTTAATCTTAGATTGTAACACTTGTATGCTTTCCTTGTACTTGAGTAACCAACAAGTATTCCTTTGTCCACACGAGAGTCAAACTTTCCCATTCTGCCATC
>ML783598.1:278138-290790 GCA_009831015.1 Picea engelmannii
CATTTTCATCAAACTTTTCTTTAGTCTCACATGCCTAGTTTTGGATTAGTCAACAACCCTAACTTGAAGTAATCATAGCTTTGAACCTGTAATGTATAAAGATCTAAAACTGATTCACAATGTTATTCAGTGTGTTTTATGCAATTCCTCCAAGTGTCACTGCTTGGAACCTCTCAGAAAAGGATTTATAACAAAAATGACATACCTTCCTAAATTATGGCTTATTCTAGAGAGCGACCTTGTAGAGTGTGCCCCGCACAAAATATTTGATGAAATGATATGAAACTATTACAAAGAATACTAAATACTGTACCCTAAACAACAAATTTGGTCTCATTGAATGTGGATCTGTTATGAATAATTTATGACGTTTTTACCCGAAACACCTGATTTTGACTAGTTTCAGGACTGGCCACAAACCCTATTTTCCACGGAGTGTAACTCCCAAAATACAATGACACAAAATATGCATTTTTAAACATAGATACTTGGATATGGTTTCTCACTTGCATAGCAATTTCAGAATCTGAATCATTATAGGAAAAAAGTTATAGCGAAAATGGTGAAATGACCTGTAAATAACATACCTTAGAAAGCACCATCAAAATAATTTATCCTTCCTTGCATTTCGGCCTTATTTTCTTCACTTTCCTCAAAATTTCGGCTTATATATCCTTTGGTTACCTCATACACCTATATATATTCAATATTCTCAAGTGTGATTGAAATGAGAGAGCCTTTCCTCTTATTTATACTCTCCAAGTAGCTTCCTTAAAAACATCTTCTAGGTCACTTGATCCACTTTCCTTATTTTATGGTTGGGTCCACTTTTAATTTCTCCATTAAATTTATTGTTGAAATAATTTATTTTGTATTTACTTTAAATTATAATACACTCATTACTTCACTTTATTATTTACCTTTTAAAATCTCTTAAACTACTTTGATTACATTGACCTTTTGGGGCTTCTAGATGACATACGACGGTCCTCCAACTTCGTAAGGCCATAACTTTCAAATTGTGAGGAGTTATGTGACGTTCTGCATACCACCAGAAATGGCATGACATGTAATATGCATATAGAATAGTATTATCTGAAAATATATCATAAATCGTACCGTTACCCATCAAACAAACTTGGGTCCATTACCCAAACCTGGGGTCTCCAAATTCTCATGGCCATAACTCTCTAAATGTGAGGAATTATGTGACGTTCCACATACCACCGGAAATGATATGACAAGCACTATCCATCTAGGATATTTTCCCTGACAAGTTCACTTTCCTTCTTCTCATTATTCCACAATAAAGCATGGGTTCTCTTACTCCACAAAGTGTCTTCCCGTGAGGGCTTTCACCATAAGGGGACCACTTTGGAGTTCATCCATATTTACTTCTTATTAACCATGAAAAAACAATAATGAGTCATATTAACATAAAAAAATATTGGGTCCATTACGCAAACCTTTGTGCTACAGGGATTTCTTCAAGGGTTGACATCAATGACAACCAACCTTAACCAACAATATACTCTACTAAAACAAAATTTATGAAGGCTCACACGGGTAATATTGATAGAAGTGATGAAACCTTTGATTAGCGTATGATTACCAAATCATAAAACATATTCAATGATTTGACAAGGATACTTATTGACTATGAAAAGATGTCATGTAAGTTTTGCAAGGGAAAACATCCTTGATATTCGTGAATTTTGAAGGAAATATCACACACATATTGTAAACATTAGGCTAATAAACACACACAATGCTACAATGATAGAAAAATTAATTTATTCTCAACTCAATTCCTTTTGGGAGATGGAAGAGGAAAACTCTTTCTCTAAACTAAGATTTGTAAACTAAGATTACTAACCAGAAGTAAGAAACCAAATATAAACACTACAAAGAGTGAATATTTGGAGTAAACTCTCTAGGGCCACCAATTTGGATTGGGGGTTTTGTGTTAATAGGACAAACACTACTCAATGGAATGTTGTAGGAAATAAAACCATTTATGGATGGAGACTATGAAGGGAAAACACTTAGTAATTAGGAAAACCACTTAATTTCTATTTGGAATGTTGCAGAAAAGAAAACCATTTATGGATGGCCACTATGAAGGGAACACACATAGTAATTAGAAAAACAAACTAATGTAATGGTGGAATTAATGAACATGGGTTTTTGATTTATCTTTAATTGAATACCAATAGCATAAATTGACACAATTGTAGTTTCTTCCCATCCAAGTCATTCTATTTATAGTGTTGTTGAATAAAATTGAATGCTAAAGGGAGTGATTTGTGATGGCGGAGTGATGAATTAACTCCATAGGGTATTAAATGAGGTGGATAAGTAGTGATGGAATGTTTTGTAGAGATTATATGCCATCACAATGTTATTTTTTTTTTTTTTTGAACATTTATGTGTTTCACGAAACCATAATTTTTTTATTTGTACATGGTCATATGGTTTTCGATGTTTTTTCATAGCGATTCATATGATTACCAAATGCATGTCCCATGCGACTTCTTTGAAAGATCATACGATGTTTGGACTCTACATAGACTAAATGTCTTGTAGATCCACAATTAACTATGTTGTTGACCTATAGTTAATTTGTGATGTTTTCGACTATTTTGATTTGAATGTCGTAGAGGAGAAAAATTAAGTTGATAACAAAAATGAATTGTAAATTATAGAGGTAAAAATATCAATTTTGTTTTTTTATATTGGGACATATTGGATAGGAATTTTGGATACATTTTTCAGGAAAATCCTAAGTATGGGGGATATGTGTGGAAACAAAAGAAATAAGAGAAGGCATGAGAGGAGTGTGCAATAAATGCACACTCGGGATTGAAGTGTGTAGTAAAAGTATACTTAGATGAGAATAAAGCAAGAGAAGATAAATCGGGAAAAAAGGAATGATAACAGTTCAACATGTCAGAAGCAGAAAGACTTGCAAAAGCATGAACACTAGTAGTCAGGAGTGCAAAAGAAGCATGCATACGTCAAAGCATGAAAATAAATTATGAAAAGTAAGTCAACATGAGTTTTCATGATTCAGAATGAGTTGTAATAGGGTTTTTGGGATAAGAAAAGTATCGTTTTTATCCCTAGAATCCAGGTATAAATATGTAATGGGGTGGGTAGAAATGGTGTTGGTTTTGTTTGTGAGGAGAGTGAGAGAACAAACTGAGAATGAAAGGGTCTATGCATAAATGTAGCGAGAAGTTGCAGGGAGAGGCTTGCACTGCAGAGTGGCTAGGAAAGATGGAGAAAGATATAGCATGATAAATCTATTGTAAATGCAATGTGGAAACCTGAGACGATTACAAAAAGAACAATAAAGAAGACAATCATTATGGACGTAGCATAAAGTTGGGTAGACCTCGTTAATTACCGTGTTTACTTGTATTTTGTGTGATTGATCATGAATATTCTTTGTATGCATGTTACACTAGATTTGTCTTCTATATGATCACTACATAGTATTTATGAACAATAAATGGTTTATGTTGCAATATACAATATAATGGTACTATATAACTGAACTCATTAAGTAACAAAGGAGGAACAAATACAGGATAATGTGCATAGAACACATAAGTAAGAATAAATACAATGATCTCCTCCCATTCCCTCACTACTGCAGAAACTCAATTCCTACAGCTCCAATCGATGCCTCGGGTTAGAATTCACTTGCATGCAGGTGATGTTGAAAGGTATGGTGTCTGAAGGATTTTGTTCGTTTAAATAACTTGAACCTAGGGTATTATAACTGTGCGCAAACAAATGGTTCCATTACTAATACCTAGAATCGATGATTGAGGGAATGTTTTGGAGGCTGACTAAGAAAGGGATCTCATAATGGCTAGAAGGGAAGGAATGTGAATTTTCTCAAAAAGAGAATAGAAACCCTTGAATGAGCGACAAGCAATATATGAAAAGGGATGTGTACATAGATCTGCATGTTATTTCCTTTGGTGAATTTTCGATTATTTTGACTAAGAAATATTAGTGGAGAATACTGGAAGGTATTGAACCGCAACACCAAGGAACTGGACTCATGAGTTGGTAAGGTAGTTGAATTGTGTATGTAATGAGACTTGTTATGCAGTTGATTTCTGGTTGGACAATATATTTGGAGTTTATATTACAAAATCTACAGTGGATTGTACTCAGTCATATAGTGTTGTAGAGAGGGATTTATTCAAAGGTCAACGTGGAAGGTTCACAAAATCGTTGGGTACGTGGATAAAGATATTGTTGTGTGAGGAGTATGTGATGACAATTGATTCTGATTTCTAATAGGATTTTCACACATAGGGGAATTGAAAGATAACAAGAGGATTGTCTGAAGGTAGGAAAGAATCAAGGAAGAAATGAAGGAAGGGAGGGATTGAGGATGCATAGAACCGAAGAATTTGTATCATAAGAAGAAGATGATTTTGGAGTAGTGTGCAATGGAAGAAGGTACAAGAGGTAGAAGACTAGGGATAAGAAGGGATATCCATGCAGTGATCCCGAGGGAAAAGAACCCTACACAATCGTCAAGATTGTAGAAATACCATACATAGAATTAGAGGAAGATAATTCTCATTTTAGTCCTATAATAGTAGATCCAATAATTCCTACTCAGGTTGGATCCTGTGTCGATTCCATGACCCCATGTGCATCAAATAGATCAAAAATCACATTCGAGGATTTGTCAAAAGAACTCATAGTTAAGAAGGGTGGACAAAGTAGTAGTGGCCAGAGCAGTGGAAGTAGTGAGCATATTTAGATTCAACCAACATCGCCTAAGGGAGGTATTATAAAAAGAAACATGGAAGGGGTAGACAACACCCTTAGACTTCTTGAGTTCCATGGAGTCGGATCATAGGACCTATAAATAAATCTATTTCTATGGGAGGACAATTTAGGCTACAACAAATGTCCAGGATGACGTTGTAAATACTGCGTAGTTGGAAACAACATTTAGAGGTCGCACATTAGTCTAGTATAGGAAACTACATAGCACCATACCTATAGGAAGATATAGGAATTTAGCAGAAATTAGACAAGCATTGTTGAAAGAGTTCAAGAATCCAAAGTCTGAGTCGCAACACATTGCAAAGTTGAAGAAGATTAAATAGGTGTAGACTGAATCAATATGAGATTATGACCAATGTTTTATGGATTTGATGGGTAGAATGACATTCTAGATCGTTGATAAACAACACCAAGAATGGTTTATTGTAGGAATTCTACCACACATTCAGAGGATATTCATTCAACGAAAGGTTTTTTCGCAACCTGAAGCTTTGGAGATTGCAATGAAATTGAAAGCATACCATGTAGAAGATAGTGGAGGGATGGTGCAAGTACAAACACAGTTAGTTTCCTTGACAATTAAAATGACATAACTCACAAAAGGGAAGAAGAAACGAGAACAAGTCTGGTGTACTAAGTGTAAAATTGAAGTCCATCACAAGGACGAATGCCCAAAATTTGTCCATCATTTGGTGACTGGAGCAACAAATCCTTTACCAGGAGGGGGATATTGTGAAATATCTAAGAAATGGGGACATCATCTGACTGAGTGTCCATTGTTGTAGAAATATAGGAGTACCCCAAGGAACTTATTTTGCAACTATTGCAAGTGATTAAAATATGAAGAGAAGGATTGTCACGCATTTGATTTGATGAGAGAGTGCAGTTCAGATATGTAGAATATTCAGAAGGAGAACATTGCGACAGAAGGAGGTGGTCCATAGTATAATAATGAGAGAGGCTTTAATCTAGGAAACAAAGGAAATTTTGGCAGAGGTCAAGATAGATGAAATTTTGGCATAGGAGGTTACGGAGGAAATTTTGGCACAGGAGGTAGAGTACTGATAATATGTTAAAATTGCAATCAACTAGGAAACTTAGTTGATGACGACTCAAACCCTTGTACAACATGCACATACTATAGAGAATTAGACCATATGACATAATACTGTCCTCAACTACTTGCAGAGTGGTAGGAAAGGGGAAATCAAAACCAAAACCCAAATTAGAATGTACTAAAAATATCATCCAAAAATGAAATGAAGGACCTAGAATAGTAGTTGTTACACACAAAGGAGATAGAACATGGAATGATGCAATGAATTGAGGGAAGTAGGATGAATAATGGGTAAGTAAATCAGCAGGACCTATGTCAACATTCGACCGTCAAGAAAAAAAAGGAGATGTATCAAAGGGAAAGAAAATAGATATTAGGACTAGATTGGGTATCATCAACATCATATGTGCCGCATGTCTATGATCGCACTATGCCAAAGAAGCCACTTGAGAAGGTAAGTAATCTAAGAGAGTTCCTAATAATTTGCATAGAGTTAATGAAAGATAAAACTGCATTGAATGCATTATATGAAATGATTGATCATTTTTCACAAGAAAGGGAAATTCCTATTGCACAAAGGGTAGTGAATCAGGTACTGTGTAGAAAGAGGACCAATGAAGAATTTAGATTAAGTGCACAAATTGGAGAATATGATGTGGATAATGTTATCTTGGAATTAGGGTTTGATGTGAATGTATTTCCAAAGAAGAAATGGAAAATGATGGGGAAACTAGAGTTGATTTGGTATCCTATGCAGTTAAGGTTGGAAAACCAACACAATCTAGTCTCAATTAGCGAGTTGACGGGAGTACCTATGAATCTAGATGGAGTGAAAAATGTGAAAGAAATTGAAGTCTTTTAGATAGTGGATGATAATAAACAATATATAGCACTGATGGGACTTGAATATAAATTTTATAATCAGGCGATCATTAATATAAAGAGGAGGTAAATGCTATTTTAGGTGGGATATTTGAAGGTTACTGCACCATTAGACCTGACATAAGGAAATATGTACATAGAGCTAGCGAGAGGAGACAAAATTGATAACCTGCATAACATGACTGCATCGATGGATGATTATGTTAACCCTACTGCATATGGTGTGCTAAGTTGGAGAATTATTAATTCATGTCCATCAGATTTAGAGGAAGGTCTGGAACATTGGAAATAGAGGATGCACGAAGTATCCACTAGATGATGTGCACACCTAACTCTATCATTACATTGGATTGGAATGAATTTATGTGATCCACCCATGTATGATGGATTAACTAACATAAGCTTTTTTGTATAGGTGTTTCAATCATAGGTACCTGGAAAAAAAAGGTTGCTGGCACTTGATGTTGTCCTAAAATATACAAAAGCCATATGGTGGGATGCACATGAAGAAGGGATGGAAGACTAGTCATAGTGTCAAAGACTAATGCACATGAGATTTGGTACCAAGTTAGAGAATATTGCACGAATGTATACAGGGATAAATGACACAACAGGTCATGTTGAGTAGTGGATAAATATATGGAGTTCAATACTAAAGAAGGGATGGATGCACAAATTTATACATACACTAGATACAATTCCCAAGAACTAGTATCTGGAGATGGAAATGCACAAAGAAACAACAAGTTTGGATGAGCTACTTCAAAGGTTCAAGGTAAATTTTACTTTTGAACACAAATATAGACTAATAGATGCAACATTATAGTTCATTTAAACCAATATATTCTAAGAATAAGGGCCAATGGAGGTGGTACCAGTGTGCAGTGCACACAAAGCTTCTATGATTGTTCATGAATTATTGGAGTGTTACAATATTGCAAAAGAAGAACATGAAGAGGAAGATCCCAGGAATGTGCAACTACCCAAAAATGAGGGGGAACACACAATAGAAGGGAAAGAGATTGAATATATTTTGTATACATAGACAATAAATATGTGGAAAGTAAACATATTGATGTCAGAGAATCCAAAGTTTGCGCATATAGGATATTATTGGAGTGATGAAACCATGGAGAAGATTGCAAATTTATTACGCGAGTATCATGATCTATTACCAAGTACATTCTCATAAATGAGGGGGGTAGTTGGGGAATTATGAAAGATGAAGATCCCTCTGAAACCAAGTTCTAAATTAGTGCGACAAAGACGCTACTAGTTAAATCCAAAGTACAAAGAGAAGGTGAAAGAAGAAATAGACATGATGTTGGACGCAGGGATCATTGAATAAATGGTGGAATCAAAGTGGATAAGTCCAATGGTGGTACAATATAATAAAACTGAATGAATCATGATTTGTGTATATCTGAGTAAGTTAAAGTATTCATGTCTACATGATCCATTTCCAACACCGTGCACAAATGAGGTACTCTAGAATGTAGGAGGGCGGGAGGATTATTCTTTCACATATGGATTTTCATAGTACCATGAGATAAAAATTGCACAGGAATAAATGTATTAGGCTAATTTTGAGATAGAGTGGGTAATTTATCAATACACAATGATGCCCTTGGGACTGAATAATGCACTTGCATTTTTTTCAATAGTTGTGGTTGCATCTTTTAAGGAGTTTATTCGTAAATTCTTTGAAGTATACTTAGATGATTCAAATATGTTTAGTGTTCGAAAACACATGTATTCCAACAGAGGGAGAACACCTTCAGTAACCACTCACATAACCAGATCAAAGATAAACACACTGATGTTTTCACGTGGTAAAACCCCTACAGGGAAACATCCACAGCCCCAGCAAATGCGGCCACTTGGACCAGTTTATTAATGCAAAGAAAAATATTACAGAGAGATTTTACAAGAGAGTTTATCACAATCGATCAATGGAAAAATGACCCTCCATGCTCTTTAAATAGAGATCATGGACCAATCGGGTGTTAAGCCACGGATCAATGGCCATTAAGATCGAGGAGAGTATGAACCGTCGGATCACTCTATGTCGGGAACATATCATGACCATTAGATTTCCTAACTAAAAATGCATACTAATGCATACTAAAGAAACACACTTTTACCTAATGACACAATAGACCAAGTAGATCTTACTAACTCTTAAGTGTCTAAATATCCTAACACCCCCCCTTAAGAACAACTTGGGATAGGATTGAAGGATTTACAATAGTGACACAATAGGAGAAGGAAGGAGGCATTAGAGCCTATTCCCCTTTAATGACAACTTCCTGAACTTCTAACATAGATCGAAGTTTGGAAAAATTTGCTTCTGTAAGAGACTTTGTTAAAATGTCTGCAACTTGATCTTTTGTAGGGCAAAATAGCACTTCAATAATTTGATCATGAATGAGCTTTCCGATGAAGTGCATGTGTAGCTCGATGTGTTTTCTACATTGATGTTGAACTGGGCCTTTGGTGAGCTTGATGGCACTCTGATTGTCACACCAAAGGCTAGTCAGATGCATGCAATGGAATCCAAACTCTGAAAGGATCTGTCGAAGCCACAGGGCTTCCTGACTTGCATTTACCGCTGCTCGATACTCTTCTTCTGCTGAAGAAAGTGCAATAGCCTATTGTTTCTTAAAAGCCCAAGTGATAGGTCCTAAACCAAGGATGAAAACATAACCTATAGTAGACTTCCGATCATCGGGGTCGCCTGCCCAATCTGAATCAGTGAAACCAACCAATAAGGGAGTCTCCCCTGAACTATAATGTATCTCAAACTGAACTGTACCACGAACATAGCGAAGTATCCTTTTAGCTGCTTTCCAATGGATTTCATGGGGTGTTTGTATATATTGGGCAATGAGACCAATAGCAAAGGAAAGATCAGGATGGGTATGAGTCAAGTATAAGAGACTACCAACTAACTAACGATACAGGGTGGCATCAACTTCAAGAGAACTATAGGTGGTAGAAAGCTTGACTCCAGACTGGAAGGGAAAAGGGGTTGGTTTACAATCGTCCAAGTGAAAGTGACGAAGAAGGTCACAAGCATACTTAGACTGGGAAAGAAAAATTCCTTCATTTGTTTGCAAAACTTGGAGGCCAAGGAAATAGTGCAAAAAGCTTAAGTCTGTCATTTCAAATTTCTTCTTAAGGGTGGTTTTCACATGGTTTAAAAGTTTTGAGTCACTACTAGTAAGGATAAGGTCATCAACATAAAGGAAAAGGATTATGAGATGAATTCATACTTTCTTGGTATAGACATTAGGATCATAATGGCATCTAGAGAATCTAGTGGCAATAAGAAAGCTATCCATTTTGGCATACCAAGCTTAGGGAGCTTGCTTGAGACCATAAAGATATTTCTTGAGGCGACAAACAAGGTTAGATTCATTTTGGACATAGCCAGGAGGTTGTTCCATGTATATTTCTTCTTGCAAATCTCCGTGCAAGAAGGCGGATTTAACATCCATTTGATGGACCTCCCATTTATGTGAGGCAACAGGGAAAGAAAAAGGCGGATGGAATTCATTTTTTCTATAGGGGCAAAGGTTTCATTATAGTCAATTCCTTCAACTTGGGAAAATCCTTTGGCAACTAACCGAGCCTTGTGTCTTTCAATACTTCCATCTAATGCATACTTAGTTCTGTAGACCCATTTGCATCTAACAAGTTTTCTTCCTTTTGGAAGAGGTACAAGATCCAAAGTATTGTTTTCCATTAAAGAACGATACTCTTCATTCATTGTTGTATGCTAATCTGGATGACCTGAAGCTTCTGCAAATGTCTCTAGATCATGAGTTTCTGAAACTTGAGCCAAAAGAGAAGAGCCTCGCTGGAACTGTGAATGTGTCTGACGCTGATCTGAAGGATCATAGACAAGATCACCAGCTGCTTCTCGTGTTGAATGGACCCATCGAGGAAGCGATGGAGTTGGTGTTGGTTTAGGTTCAAAGGACTCATATGGAGGAGGGTGAGCAGGAAGAGGTGGATTTTCATCCTCGTCGTCAGCATATGAAGAATAAACCAGATCATAAGAAGGAACAAATGCCAAAGATGGCTCACAGGCTGAAGAAGGCACAATCGCCAAATTAGGCTCGCAGGCCAAGAAATTTTCATCAAATTTAACATCTATTCTAATAATAATTTTATTACAATGTGATTGAAGAAGTCTGTAACCTTTGACATATTTAGAATAACCAACAAATAAACACTTCTCACGTTTAGGTTGCAATGCTTTCCTTTTCTCATCAGGAATGTGAGCCCATGTTATACTGCCAAATACACGTAAGTGACTTACATTTGGTTTAATTTTAGTCCAAGCTTCTTCCGATGTAATATTTTTAAGAGCCTTTGTGGGAGTGCGATTGACTATGTAATTTGCATAGTTGATTGCTTCCACCCAATACTTTAGACTTAATCCCTTAGATTGGATCATACAATTAGCCATTTCTTTTAATGTGCGGTTCTTTCCCTCAGCAACACCATTTTGTTGTGGTGTATATGGAACAATATGTTGCATTTGGATGCCCTATGTAGTGCAGTAACTTGTAAAATTATTGTTCACATATTTGCCTCCATTATCTCTTCTTAACTTTTGAATTTGATGTCCGGATTGCTTTTCTACAAGGGCCTTGTAGGCCAAAAACTTATCAAAAAATTCGCTCTTAAGTTTTAAGAAGTAAACCCAAGTACGTCTGGAAAAATCATCAATGAAAGTTAAGAAATACTTGCATGCAGAAAAGGAAGGAGAAGAAAGTGGACCACACAAATCACTGTAAACAAGCTGTAAAGGGCCCGAGGCGTGCCAAGAGGCACGTTTGTCAAAATTGTCCTGATGATGTTTGCCAAGAACACAACCGGCACAAACACCATCTCTGCATGAAACAAGAGGAAGACCAATCACCATGTATTGATTACATAGTTTTTGCAATGAGTGATAGTTTAGATGACCAAACTGCTCATGCCAAAGTTTGCTCAAGTCATCGCTATGAGCAACAAAAACTGATGAAAAATTTGATGACCCAAAGTTGTCAAATTTGTACAACCTGGTAATATCATCAACAATTCCAGTTGCAAGAACATGCTTAGGATCATTTAGATCATTGATTACAACTTGGTGAGGTGAAAACTCTACAGTTTTACCTTCACCTGAATGAGTTATTTGATATACTGATAGAAGGTTACAAGAAAGATTTGGAACACATAATACATCATTGAAATGACCATTTTCTACCTGAACTGTTCCAGATCCTACAACACTAAGAGATCTATCATCACCAACAAATATTTTCTTGGTGTTACATTCATTTAGAGAAAAAAATATGTCTTTTTCCTTAACCATATGATAAGACGCTCCTGAATCAATAAGCCACTCATCAGAAGAAGAAGTAGTAGTAGAAGTTGTATTGAAGGAGAAACCAAAAGTAGAAAGTGCATGTCCATGAGAAGAAGAAGAATAAGAAGAATCAATATTGATGTTGTGCTTATTCATCACTACTTCTAAGGTTGTCATCTTCTTGAAACATTTGGACTCATCATGACCATCTTTATCACAAAATTTGCAATGTTTGTTAGTATTCTTACTTTTATATTTTCCTCCTTTGTCACCATTAGGAGTTGAAGCTGTCTGAGCAGGTTTGGTACCCTTATGTTGTTTATTGTTGTAGTGAGGATGTTGCTTCTTGGGATACTTGGTTTTATGTTTCTGTTGGGCTACTAAGGCTTTGTTGGAGGTGTTATCGCACAGTTTGTAGTTTAGGTCACAGGCTAAAGGATAGAGGACAAACTGGCGCAACAGGAACCTTCCCCACCCAATGTCACCTCGATGGGGAGGTTCTTTCTGTTTAGGGAGGTTAGCCCAGG
>ML783598.1:295300-462136 GCA_009831015.1 Picea engelmannii
ACATATCGTGACCGTCAGATTTCCTAACTACAAATGCATACTAATGCATACTAAAGAAACACACTATAAAACACACTTTTACCTAACGACACAATAGACCAAGTAGATCTTACTAACTCCTAAGTGTCTAAATATCCTAACATTTAGTCTACTTAAGGATCACATAGAATTACTCCCGTTAATGTTGGATAGGTGTAGACAATGTCACATTTTGATGAATTTGAAGAAGTATATTTTTTGTGCACCTTTTGTAAATTTGTTTGGTCATGTGGTCATGGGATTATTAGTGGATCCTACCAAGATTACAGTAATTATGTATTTACAACCACCTAAATAAGTCAAACTGCTAAGGGAAACTCTCGGTCACACATGATATTATAGGAAGTTTATCAAATGTTATGCGTAGATTACAACGCCTATGGATAAGTTCTTGAAGTAGGAACCGAAGTTTCAATTGAATGAGGATTGTCAGAAGGGTTGGACAACTTAAAATAGAAATTAGTGACCATGCAAATTTTGATCTTTCCATATTGGAACAAGGAATTCCATGTTCATGTAGATGCATCATCCATAACTTTGGGTGTAGTACTGTCTCAACCAGGGGAAGGAGACATAGATCACCCAATTTCATTTGCAGGTAGGACGTTTTCCATAGCAGACAATAACTATGCTACCATAGAACGAGAACGATTGGAAATGGTATATTCACTGCAAAAGTTTCGACATTATTTATTGGGTTCTCACTTTAATATGTACACAAACCATTCTCCACTAAAATATGTAGTGAACAAGTGGTTACTGATGTTTCAGGAATACGATTTTGAGGTTGTTGTGAAACAAGGGAAGTTGAATGCAGGACCTGTTCACTTATTGTGCATACTATAAGGAGAAGATGTATGGAATCTAGATGACATCTTGTTGGATGCACAATTATTTGTAGTTAAAATGGTGGATGACTACTTCACAGACATCGTACAGTTTCTAAGCACATAAATGGCCCCGTCCAACGTGACATTTGTGCAGAAGAAATAATTAGTGGTTAAGGAAACAAAATATCAACTCATTGCACGGAACTTATATAGGTTAAGTGTAGATGGAATATTGAGACAATGTGTTTTGGAGCATGAAAGAACTATGATACTCATAGAAGCACACAAAGGGATTGTAGGAGGACACTATGCAGGTAAATTTATTGTCCAAAAGATATTGTGTGCAGGGATCTATTGTCCCACACTTCATAAGGAAGCTAAATAATACTTTCAGGCATGCAATGTATTTCAAAGGGTGGAAAATTGATCTAGGAGGGATGAAATGCCTTTGTACCCACAAGTTATATTGTAAGAATTTGATAAATGGGAAATAGAATTAATGGTGCCAATCAACCCATTAGAAATAATATCAAGAGAAAGGTACAAAAATGTTGCGACGAAGTATTTGACTAGATGGGCACAAGAATCACAAGTCATAGACTGCACCATGGAGATTGTTGCATAGCTTGTATTTGATAATGTAGTCACACGATTTGGGTATTCATGCATATTACTCAGTGATCAAGGAACATAGTTCCTGAATAAGACAATTGCATCATTGTAAGATGATTTTCAAATTCATCATAAGAAGAGTATGTCGTATCACCCTTGGGCTAATGGCCATTTAGAAGCTTTTAATAAAATTCTAGAGAATGTTTGGACAAATATTTGCAATGTAGGGAGATATGATTGGGACTTAAGGGATCCTGCAGTTTTGTGGGGATAAAGGACTACAAGAAAAAAGTTGACAGTGCAAACACCTTTTAGGTTGGTTTATGGCCAAGAAGTTGTGATGCTGATGGAGTTTATTCTACCTATCGTGCGTGTTGTAGAGATTAGTAATATTTCATATTATGGCGTAGTAAAGAGATATTATCACAATTAGTACAACTTGAGGAAGATTGGGTTTTCACAGGTTTCCACTAACAAGTTCGTAATTCAAGGGAAAAGGAATGTCATGATAAACATATTAAAAAAAAAAGGTTTCAAGTGGGGGACTTAGTATTACATTATGATAGTAATTTCATGCAGCATCCATGAAAGTTTTGAATGCATTAGTTAGTACCATACATGATTCAACATGTGACAGAGGTAGGTGATGCACAGTTGGAAACATTGAGTGGAGAAGCCCTGGGAGGAACAATGAATGAAAGTCGACTGAAACTATGTAGAGATGGCCGACCATATGCACATTAGTATGATATATGCATGACGACATGTATCATAGTATATTTACCATAGTAGGGAGGTAAAATAAAGAAAACAAACGAAAAGTATAAAAAGGAAGAAAACACATTAAAATTCGAAAAATAAGAAATACAAAGGTAAATAAGAAGAAGTATCGTGCAGAAAAAGGGATTATCGCACATATAATAAAAAAAACGCAAAGTGAGTTAAGTGCACACAAAAAAAACACACAGAACAAGACATATTAAATGTTAAGGAATTAAAAGGTTGGAAATGATGGTTAAAGAATGATAAATTCTAGTTCATAAAGATGATGCGTAGCCATAGATGGTAACAACAACTAGGAATCGTGACAGATTGGCAATACAAGGTAGAAATGCAAGGGAAGATATGGAAATAAAGGAGCGGTAAATTAAGTATTCATCACACCACTGGCAGATTAGATAGTTAATCCGAGCGCAGAGGGAAATGGACAACTGTCGAAGGGGCAGAAAAGTCGTAAAAGGTCAAGAAGCATTGGTTATTTTGATTTAAAGTTGCATGTGAGTAACATAAATTCGATACATGCATAACTTATCCAAGAAAAACCCTAGAGCCAAAGAATATTGTCATTGGTAATGGGGTTACAGAAATGACACCATCAAAAGCAACAATTCCCATGCCAAAGAAAGTTCGAACAAGATCACAACGAGCAGAACAAGAGGTTTAGGCGACTCCAGGAGCATCATCGTTGGAGCCGAGGTTTCCCCGAGACTACATCCCACCAAGGAAGGATGATGACCCACTAGTAACATTGCAGAACACTCCCTACTATGAGTTGGTGATGCCCAAAATCCCAAATGGGTTCATCGTGGATGAATACATGCTAGGGAGGGTGTCACAACTAAAATATGTGGACCATGATACTACAAACATGAAAAGTTTCCTTGAAATTGTGTCGCACAACTACTTAGAGTTGAGGACAGATCCAACAATGAACCATAGGATACATGTGGCAAAGGTATGGGCAAGAGGACTTGAGAGAAAAGGCATACTAAATCTATTTGAAATCCCTCCTTTTGGTCGGAGCATCGAGGTAGATGCATGTGTCAGGTTTCTCTTAACTTGCATGCATGGAGGATATTTGTGGTTGGACATGCCAATTTCCATAGATACAGACTTCATTTCAAGGATCACATGATTTCCAACACAGGGAGAAGATCCAAACTTGTTGTTTGTAGACAATAAAATTGGCAGGAATCTGTCAAAGACAATGAGGAAAAAAATTCATATAGTTCGAGGGGTGCATGGATTGTATGTTTCGATCATATGCAACCCAACCATAAGGCTTGCAACACAAGAATTGGCATGAAAGCTACCGAGGAAATGAAAAAATGATTAAGTACCATTAGGAGTGATAAATATGATAGAGAAGTGCGTCGAAGGGAATTCCATGTGTAGGATGCCTTACTTATTGAACCAATTCCTCCTTAACTACACATACGCACATGATAGGTTCATGGAGTTCCATTATACATGGCTACTAATTTTTATTGCATTTGCAGCATGGGAAGAGTCGTAGGACGCACAGTTCTTGGGACTTCGAGGTAAGCCATGTTCACCGGCTAAGTACCATAATTTCTGGTACACAACTAATAAAAGAAGATAGATCCACACTAATTTCACATTCTTCCTATATGGTGAAATTATTCAACACTGCATCAAGAATACACTATGCATTTCTCAACAACTGGTAGACATGTATACCTTAGTTGTGTGGTTCAAGGAAGACTAACACCATATGTATGTACATGCCAAGAAGGACTCGAGACAAGAATGGGTTGAAACGAAGAATAAGATAATGAAAGAATATATCCACCTGATCATGCAGTATTGGGATGTATATTGGAATACTCCAGTGGATGAAACAAAGACAAAACACTAGAACAACGATGCAGATGAACAAGGAACTTGATAGGGTGATGACGAAGGAAAATTTTAAGAAGATGTGCCGAAAACAGGCCCAACAAGAGGAGAGAAAGTGAAAGAAAGGGGTAAGGTGCCTAGAACGTCTCGACACAAGTAGAGGAAATCCCATAGAGTACCATCTAGTTATACTCTAACAGATGATGAAATTGACCAAATCGATTATCAGGTCAAGGATGTCATAGAAGAAGCAATTCAGAAAGAATCGTGCAAGAAAGAAGAACTACATCAGCAAGTGAAGACATAGTTAATACAATTGCAAAAACTCTTGGAAGAATCAAGAGTAACAACATAGTATAGATCATAAGCAGTATCATCAAGAAGCCCAATTGGGGATATTTGGGCCATGTCTTACTTTTCAACACTTGCATCAGGCCATGAAGTTGTGAATATTTCATGATCTGATTTGGTTTCCCACACCCAATATGCATGAGAAGGTAAAATGACTAAGTCCACTGGACTTAATAGTCTCAAAGATTCCCCCTAAAATACTATAGGACTTTCACATTGGCATTGCACAGGAGATCTGATTCCATGAAGAATAAGCATCAAGAAAGCTAGAAAAGGTAGTTGTAGAGAACACAAAGTTTCAACAAGGGTATATAATTGTTGTACAGTAGAAGACCACAATTGAGAAAAAAGGTTGAAATGATATTGAAGGAGAAGAGAGAGGTTGGAGAGAAGGCTGAGAGGATACTGGAGGATAAACATGAGGCTGAGAAATAGGCAGAGAGAATACAATAGGCCATCCAAAACAAATTCAAGGATATTATGGAAATGCCAATGGTGTTCGAAGCCATTATGGAAGAACAAGTCTCAAGCATCAGGGAAGTCATTAAAGGCTTACACACCAGGATTGAATACTTGCAATCTCACACCACGCCAGGAACACCATAAGAGGAAAGGGAAGGAAGAGAGAGATACATGAGGACAACAGTGGAAAATATCAAGAAACTGGAGGAGGAATGTGCAAGTCTCTGTGAGGAAAGTGCGCAGATCTAGACAAACCTAATGTAGGATCCAACAATTAATTCCATGGATCCCATATTGAGGGATGCACAAGAGAAGGTGCAGAAGGATTTGGAGAGAAAAAACACTCTCCCACCTACCGAACAAATGATGACCATTTTATCATAAAGGTAGTCATACAATTAAATAAAAGAGATAAGGTACCAACAAAAAATTCTCTAGGAACGATTAGGACCATTGCAAGACAAATCACTTAAGGTTATAGGTGAGTTGGTAGTTGCACAGGAAAAAGTGAAGCAAGAAATGCATGACACAGAAGATGAGCTCACGACTCTGACTGCGCAGGGCATAGATGAAATTTTGGGAGTAGGGGAAGAAGTAACAAAGGAAGTCGTGATAGCAAAGGAAACCTCCCAAAAGTTCATAGAAGAATGGATGAGAATGAAATAGGCTTGAGTGGATTGGGAAAAACCACATGTGAGTGTTGGGGGCATGTTGGATAAACATTTTGGACACAGTTTTCAGGAAAATCCTATGTATGGAGGATATCCACAACAACAGAAGAAAGAAGACAAGACATGAGCGGAGTGTGCAGTAAATGTGCACTCAGGATTGAACTGTGCATTAAAATTATACTTAGGGGAGAATAAAGAAAGAGAAGATAAAGCCGACGAAAATGAAGGATAGGAGTTCGGCATGTCAAAAGCAGAAAGACATGCAAAGGCATGAATAATGGAAGTCAGGAGTGAAAAAGTAGCATGCAGACGTAAAAAGAGGAAAAGAAAGCCTAAAAAACAAGTCAACATGAGTTTTCATGAGTCAGAATGAGTTGTAATAGGGTTTTTGGGATAATACAAGTAGGTTTTTGAGCCATAGAATCCATGTATAAATAGGTAATGGGTCGGGTAGAATGGATGTTGGTTTTGTTCATGAGGAGAGTGAGAGAATATACTGAGAATGAAGGGGTCTTTGTCGGAATGTTAGGGAGAATTTGCAGAGAGAGGCTAGGAAAGATGGAGAAAGAGATCGAATGATACCTCTATTGTAAGTGAAGTGCAAAAGAATGAGACGATTACATAAAGAATAATAAAGAATCCAGTCTTTGTGGATGTAGCCCAAAGTTGGATGAACCATGTTAATTACTGTGTCTTCTTGTCTTTTATGTGATAGATCATGAATATCCTCTTTATGCATGTTACAATAGATTTGTCTACTATATGATCAATGTGTAGTTGTTATGAATGTTACAGTGAATGGTTTATGTTTCAATTTGCAGTATAATGGTACTATATAACTAAATTCCCTAAGTAACCAAGGAATAACAAATATAGGATAATGCACACAGAACATATAAGTAAAAATGAATACAATGATCTCATCCCTTTCCCTCACTACTACTGAAACTTGGTTCCTATAGCCCCAATAGATGTCTCGGGTGAGACTTCACTTACATGCAAGTGATGCTAAAAATGATGGTGTCTTAAGGGTTTAGTTGGTTGAAATAACTTAAACCTAGATTCTTATAACCGCATGCCAGCAGGAAAATTGATCTTCCAATGAATTTGTAACTAACCTGTCTTCCAATGAACTTGGTGACTAGCCTTAATTCTTCATTTATCACCTTATTTCATATGGTGTAATGGTTAAATTCCTATATATAAGCATTTATTATTTCATTTCGATTTTACACTACTGTTTTCATTAATATTATTGTTCATTATAACATTTTTTCTGGCATAATACATGTTTTTTATAATAATTTTGAACAGACCTTGCATCATGGCTTGAGTGATACCTAGTGTATGTTTTTGTTCATAGAAATTCTCTCATCTTAACAAATCTTATTTATGTATATGTGGGTTCACAAGGAAACATTTTCTTTATATATATGTATTAGTGTACATCATGATAGTGGAGTTGTTTGGTTTACTCTTCAATGTCATTCATTGAGCATCCATTTGATACTTGAAAGGTAAAAACTCCACTCTTCAATTGGAAACCAAATTATAAAATGGAGGAATTATGTTTTTTGGAATGAGCTACAATCATTATTTGAAGAATAACACATAGTGGTACAGCCTGAGTGGGCCTAATGGTTAAGAACATGTGTTTCCTCTTAAGAGGTCACAGGTTCAAATCCAGAGGGGGGTAGGGTATGTATACCTTCGTAGACTTTACCAGTCAAATTGCTGGGCGGAGGGGGGTCCCTTGTCCCACAAACAAGGGGGTCTCATACACCAATTTGGTGTGTTGGCTTGGCCGTGACCTTAAAAATAGATTATTATTTTATTATTATTAATGAAAGAAGTCAAAAGCTAAATTGTATATCTCTATGTAATGTAATTCATTTATCCATCTAGGTTTTCCATCAACATTGTAATTCTTTTATGACACTCTTCAATTTAATTATACAAGTAATTTTTCATCTCATACTTTTGTCTAAAAATGAGTCATTACCATAAACTATATATAAAACTCCTATTTTATAATTTTGTGAAAAGTTTTGTATTGATACCACTCCAATCATTCCCAATTCTTTAAATATTGTTTGATAAACAAATTAAGCAAATAAAACCAGACATAATCGTAATCATGTAGGAATAATTTGACAATAAATTGATTCCAAATTGCACTAACTAAAACGTAGAAGAAGAATGTAAACTACTTAAATCTTATTAAAATGTGTCTCGATGAGACAACCAACCTTATTTACAAATTTTCATTCAGTATATAAGTAAATTAATTATATATTTTGATATTTATTCATATTTTATAAATTAATTGCATACAATCTAAATTAAAATTAAAAGAGAAATATCAATTTATATAAGTGAGTCAATTGCATATTCTCATTCTATAGTATTGATTTTGTAATGATTAGAATTGACTCTCTAAGGGCATTGAGTAGGAATTGCTCTTGAAACATTTTATCACAATTGCCAACAGTCAATCACTCTAAGTAAGCTGTTGTATTTAATTCAAGAGTGGCCTATCACTAGTAGTGATTAGATTTCATTGTTTTTTACCGATTATAATTATATTAGAGATGTTTTTCTTTTTTAAAGTTGTATATATTTTTTTAAGATTGAGATGATTCTATAAAGTATTATCACTTTTTTTTTTTTACAGAATAAAAAAAAATTATACATATATAAATATTTTTATTAGAAATAATATTAATAATTTATTTTTCATTTATCTAGAAATAATCTTTTATTATAAATAATATTAATAATATGAGTGTTTATAATAATAATAATAATAATCTATTTTTAAGGTCACGGTCAAACTAAGGGACTCCTCTTTGTCCAACGATTTGACTAGTAAAGTCTACGAAGGTATACATATCCTATCCCTCTGGATTTGAAACTATGATCTCTTAACACTTAACACATTTTGATCAAAAAAATCGTTTTCAATATGTTTATAGAGAATAAAGAGAATAAAAAAAGAGAATAATAGGTTTGATCTTTAGAATTAAGGAGATGTAATTTTTATCGCTTTCTAATATTTGTATAGTTCTAAATGCTTATAAATATTTAAGTTGGAATGAGAGATTTAACTGAAATTTTATCTGAAGATAAGCCTTATTGTAATAAAGTTTTCTTTTATTGATGTGGCATTTTTACTATAAATGTTGAATTGACGATGTATGATACTATGCCTTCACAAATGAAACTGATACAAGTTTTGAATGGATTGTAGATGTGGCAAAAAGAGGTGATACGGATGAAACAAGAAATCAAACAGTTGCAACATAATAACAGGTGAACACGTCATGCTCCATAAACTTTCATTACCAATGACATCACATACACCACTAGTAGTTAACACACAAAAATATCCTTCACATGAAACAGAGGACAGTTACAATAGTAAGAGCATCCTAATTTCATTTTTAAACGTATTTTGAAATCCTAATTTCATATTTAAACGTATTTTTTCATTCAAAATGACGTTGGTTTAATTTTGATTTCGATCTTTCTTATGTTATTTTTATGTGTTAATATTTTTTTTGAAATATTAAAATGAAACGTTATGACTTAAATTTTTAGATCGAAATAGCAAAATAATTTGATAAGCGGTAAATTGAAGGAATGGAGAAGAGTTTTTACGATGTTGAATTATTATCACTTATACTCCACCGTGAATGGGAGGGGTTTCTAAGGTGAATTTATTATCACTTACAGTCCACGGTCAATCTGAACGGTTTGTACTCTGCCCATGAATTTGGACATAGAACTTTATACCCACGGTGAAGCATTGACTCATTTTCATGGTGTTATGATGCTCACTGTTTACATTTGTTGAATGGTATGTCTACAATTGTCTTACTCTCTTTGTTTATGTATTTGTTTTCAATGTTGTGTTGAATGTGTGATTCCATGTTAAGTATATCAAGTCTAAGAGAGGAGAAGAATGAGTTTCAATTGTTTCTCATCCTGAGCGAGTTCCTGCAAGGAGTGCAGTGAAACGTCCGCAAGGTGTGCATTGACAAAGTTTCTGAGTTTTATCTCAGAAAGCTCAGGAAGGATACCGTTGTTCTTATACCAGCAGAAGTGCAGGTGAGGCACAAAAACCGTGCAAGGTGTGCGCAGGCTAGTTGAAGCCTTAAAATTTATCAACTAAGGTTAAAGAGTGAAGGACTATTGTTGCCGAGAGTGCACAGAGTCGAGGAATCAAATAAACATAAGTATTTGAAAGATTTCCGCAAAGAGTGTGTGCAGGAGTCCTTTCGAGGCTTGAGGTTGCAATAGAAAGCTTAGGAGGATTAATGCTTTTGAAGTATTCAAAGGAAGATGGGGAGCGGAATCATCGCGTAGAAGATTAAGTTTCAGCGAAAGAACATTGGCTCGTTTCACACAGATTCATTGAGGAGTGAATTGGACAGTTGAAATTCTCTGTGGAGAACTCACGAAGTTGTGAGGACTATAGGATCCAGAGGAGCTGCAAGGTGGATAAGGATTGGATGAACCCATCACTTTGGTATCAGGAATCAACGTGGACCATTGATCGTGATCTGTTGTGAGCCGTCAGATCATTTCGAGGATTTGGAGTTCGTAAGTCCAGAGTGTAAGCCAAAATCCTTGGTCACTCAAACTTTTGAATCACGAAAAGGATTGTTAAGTGTGGAATTTTGGGATTTCAGTAATTCGGGATTCAGAATACCGGAAATCCTGATGACAAGGAGCTAGGGGCCTTTGCATTGAAAACCCTGAAGTTGGAAAACCCGAAATATCCTTGAAGTGACATTTCGGCATTTATGGGATCGGGGTTTTGGCATTCTCATTGACAAGGATTCGGGGCCCTTCACATAAGAAACCCCGAAGTCGCGAAACGCGAAGTATTGATGAAGTGGTGTTTCAACATTTCGGTGTTTCGGGGTTCGAGAACTCAAGAAGACAATGGTTTGGAATCGAGAGTCTCGAACTCCCGGTACCCGGAAGCCCGAAATAACGTGGATCACCGGATCAAAAGGGAGGCTACTTGTCGTTGATTCCATAGAGGTGTAATTTCGGAATTCGGGGTTTCGAAGTGGTAGACAAACAACGATCGAATGATTATTCAAGTCCCGAAAGCCGTGAAGCTTGAGTGACAGGTGGCAAGAGTCCACGTCAGAGATAGAAGACATTGGAGTGGATAGCTGGCGTGTCTTCGTCAATAGGCAGAGTCAAATCTTGTTGACCGTTTCAGGGTTTCGAAGGTTGGAGAGTCGAGAAGCCTTGCATCAGGATTCACAAAATCGTGAAGTCTGAAAATCTGAATCGACGAAAAGTTTCGTTGGGGAGATAACTGTTTCGACATTTCAACAGTTTCAAAGACAAGTGGTCGGGGTTCTTTGCACCAGATTTCTCGAAGCCGCGAAACGTGACACAACTGTGGAGGAGGACGCGGCCAAAGATTTCGACAATTTGGCATTTTGGGTTTTGGAGGTTGAGGAGACAAGAAAATCGACAACAGGAATCGCGATATCATGAAACCCGAAATCTCGATTCGACAAAGGGCACAATAATATTGTTGGCTAGGAGATTTGGGTTGATGCCTTGTGTTTGATCATGAAGGCATACCTATAAGGACCTGTGGAAAACACTGTTGTGTGTGTGTGGGATTCCCTGTGGAGGAATCGAAAAGTCAATTTGACTCAGGGGCATATTTAGAACGATCCTACGTGGATCTTGGCCTGAGGGTCAGGGGTCTGCGCCATTTGTGGTATCAGAGCTTAGAACAAGTTATTTTCTTTCTGTAGCAGAGAAAAGAGGAGAATTTTACAGCCATGCCACCAAGAAGAAGAGACATGCCAATGCCAATGTCGGATCCAACAAGAGAAAGAGAAATGTGCGAGTTACGTGCCAGGCTTGATGCCATGGTGACAACACAGAGGCGCACACTTGACGCTGGGATATCAGTGAGGCTGAAAGTGAAAATGAAGCTAGAAATGAAGGAGAAGAAGTAGCATTCGAAGATGTTGCGGATGAACGCCTATTCAGGGTTGTTGCAAGGATAGATGCCAGAGAAAAAATGAACATTCCAGTGTATGAGGGAAACCTGTATGTTGAAGAGCTTCTAGACTGGATTAGAGGTTTGGATAAATACTTAGACTATGAGGATGTCGAGGAAGACAAGAAGGTCAAACATTCCATTACTAGACTTAAAGGGCATGTAACACTATGGTGGGATGAACTGTAGGCAGACAGACGCTGCAAAGGCAAGCAGAAAATCAAAAGCTAGGATAGAATGGTTGCAAAGATGAAAGCCTAATTTATACCCAAGGATTATCATATAACTTTGTTTCGGAGGATGCAAAATTTGAGACAGAAGCTGATGTCAGTGAAAGAATACATTGAATAGTTATACAAGATAAACATCGGAGAAGGTCATCGGGAAAACGATGATGAAAAAGTTGCCACGTACATGAATGGTTTGCGATATGACATCCAAGATGACATGAGCATGATCACCATCCGAAATGTGGAAGATGCTTATCAGATAGCTCTGAAAGCTGAAGAGAAGTTGAGCTAGAAGCAAGGTCAAAGAGGTTGAGGTAGAAGTCAAGCCAGAGGAAAAACAATTGCCCAAAACATAACTCATAAATCTAAAGAAGAGGGGAAGAAACCTCAAACTCAACATGATAGAGGAGGAAGCTCACAGAGAGGGAATTATGCTGATAGAAATACTTTTCCTCGAGCTAGAGGAAGAGGAAGAGGTAGAGGCGGTGAAGTAAAATGCTTTGTCTATGGAAAGATCAGACATAAATCCTATGAGTGTCCAGATAGGAAG
Source organism: Picea engelmannii (assembly GCA_009831015.1). Lineage (NCBI taxonomy): Eukaryota > Viridiplantae > Streptophyta > Pinopsida > Pinales > Pinaceae > Picea > Picea engelmannii. The sequence continues at coordinate 307,729 of ML783598.1, forward strand.
AAATATGGTGGTAAAACTCACATTGCCGAAGCTCAAGGATGAAATGTTGAGGCAGAAGATGCTAAGGGCAGAAGATCTTTGATGATGAGGAAAGTTCTATTGAAGCCGGAGAAGGAGGCAGAGAACCCAGTCCAAAGAAACAGTCTATTTTGGACTACTTGCAAAACCAAAGACATGGTATGCAAGGTCATAGTGGACAGCGGTCGCACATACAATCTCGTATCTATAGAGATGGTAGAAAAGTTGGAGCTAGAGACTGTTGTACACCCAAGCCCATACAGAGTTTCATGGCTACAAAAAGGACATCAAGTAAATGTCATTAAACAGTGTTTAGTTGAATTTAAAATAGGAGGATATAAAGATGAAATATTATGTGATGTCATTCCCATGGATGTTTTTCATCTATTGTTGGGTAGACCGTGGCAATATGACAGAAACATGATTCATGATGGGAGAAAGAACACATACACACTGGAAAAGAATGGGAGGACGCACATGTTGTTGCCAATTTAAAAGCAAGAGGTGAAAACAGAGATGAGCAACACTGTACTTCTCATGAATGGGAAGGAACTTCTTAAGGAGGCTAAGAAGAATGAAGACACACAATTTATTGTTGTTAGGAAGCCCAGAATTGTTTTGACCAGTACAAGGATAGATGATTTACCAGAAAAAATCCAGGAGTTGCTGGAAGAGTTTGCTGATATAGTAGTGGATGAACTACCTTGTTTGTTGCCACCTATCAGAAGTATAATCCATCATATCTACCTTATACCCAGAGCTATCTCACCAAACAAAGCCGTGTATAGGTTGACGCCGTAGGAAAATGAATAAATTAAGAGATAGGTCCAGGACTTAATGGACAAAGGATTTATTTGAGAGAGCTTGAGTCCATGCGTTGTTCCAACAGTGCTTAGCCCAAAGAAAGATGGAGGCTGGAGAATGTGTACAGACTCAAGGGCGATCAATAAGATTACCATCGGATATATATTTCCATTGCCAAGGATGGACGACTTGATGGATTGCTTGAGAGGAGAAAGATTTTTTTCAAAAATTGATTTAAAAAACATGTATCATCAAATTTGAATGAGAGAAGGTGATGAATGGAAGACAACATTCAAGATGAATGAGGGGATGTATGAATGTCTTGTTATGCCATTTGGCTTAAAAAATGCACCCAGTACTTTCATGAGATTGATGAACGAAGTTCTGAAGGATTTCATAGAGAAATTCGTCATTGTATATCTTGATGATATATTAATTTTCAGCAATACAGAAGTAGAGCACTTGAAACATTTAGCTGCAGTAATGAGAAGATTACAGCAAGAGAAATTGTTGATAAATATGAAGAAATCATCATTTATGAGGACAAAACTCATTTATTTGGGTTTTTTTATCTCTGCAAATGAGTTGAAGATGGATCCAGAAAAGGTAGATGCAATTAAGAATTGGCCATCGCCGAAGAGTGTGTTTGAAGTACGAAGCTTCCATGGTTTGGCAAGTTTCTATAGGAGATTCATCTGAAACTTCAGTGGAATTAGCGCACCAATGATGGATACGGTGAAGAAAATACATAAATCTTTTCACTGGACAGAAGAAGCAGAGAAGAGATTCAATCTACTGAAAAAGAAGATCACTGAGCAACCAATTCTGGTTTTGTCGGATTTTAGCAAGACATTCTAGGTTAGGGGTGATGCGAGTGGACTTGCAATTGGATTGGTCTTGAGTCAAGATGACAGGCTGATCACATACTTCAGTGAAAAACTGAATGAAGTGAATATCAAGTACTCAACATATGACAAAGAATTTTATGCAGTCATACAAACACTAAAAAGATGGAGACATTATTTGGTTCCTAAAGAGTTTGTTTTGAAAAGTGATAATCATGCTTTACAATTCATGACTCAACATGAGAAGTTGAACCAAAAACATGTTAAATGGGTTGAATTCATGCAGAATTTTACTTTTGTAATTAAGCATATTTTTGGAACTGCTAACAAAGTTGTTGATGCTTTGAGCAGGAAATGTTTGTTTATGTAGGAATTCAGAGTCAAGACTTTGGGTTTTGATAACCTCACAGAAATGTATAGGGATGACCCAAATTTTAAGGAGGCATATGAGGCATCTGAGAATCCAATTCTCAGGGACAGAAGCCAATGGACCAAGTATATGATCTAGGATGGGTTATTATTCCGAGGCAATCTGCTATGTATTCCAAAATGCTCCATGAGGGAGAACTTGTTGAAGGAAAAACACAGTGGAGGATTGGCCAGACACTTCGGTCATGATAAGACGTTCTCAAAGTTGAATGGCTCGTATGTTTGGCGAGGGATGAGGATAGATGTTAAGAAATTTGTGGACATATCCAAGATTTGTTAGCACGCAAAAGGAAAAAGGCAGAACACAGGGTTATATCAACCATTACCCATACCTGAAAGGTTGTGGGATACAATGAGCATGGATTTTATATGGGGACTGCCAAGAACACAGAGAGGCTATGATTCAATCTTTGTGGTAGTCGACAGATTTTCAAATATGACACATTTCATACCATGCTAGAAAACTAGCGACGCAACTCATATTGCGAACCTGTTTTTCAAGGAAGTCGTTAGACTTCACGGTTTGCTAAGAAGTATCATTTCTGATCGAGATACCAAGTTCGTAGGGAATTTCTAGAGGACCTTATGGAAAAATATGGGGACAAGTTTGTCTTTTATCTCAGCATATCATCCTCAAACTGATGGATAGACAGAGGTCGTGAACAAAAGCTTGGGAGATTTGTTAAGAATCTTAGCGATTGAACACCATAATCAGTGGGATCACATTCTGCCACAGGCGAAATTTTCTTACAATGACTCACTCAACAGAAGCACAGGGAAGAGTCCATTCCAGATTGTATATGGAATGAAACCAAGGGGAGTTTATGAATTGAAAGATTCAGAACAAGCTGAATTCAGAAGTGCTAGTGCAGAAGACTTTGCAGAAGGAATGAAGGAGATTCACAGCCGAGTCAAGGAGCGATTGTAGAGTTCAAGTCAAGAATACAAGCGAAGAGAAAATGAACACAGGCGAGAACTTCAATTTGAAGTTGGTGATGTGATTCTTGCACATCTGAGGAAGGAAAGGTTCCCAAGGGGAACATATAACAAACTAAAGATGAAAAAGATTGGACCGTGCAAGGTCATAAGGAAATTTGGGGCAAACACATATGAGATTGAATTACCCGATGGGGTCGAAATCTCACCGATATTCAATGTTGCGGATTTGTACCCTTACAAAGCTGAAGAAGTAGGAGCAGAGAAGGAATAGAAAGAGATTCAATGAAAAAAACAAACGCCTATAGATGAAAAGCCATAGATGCAAAGCATAATTGACAAGAGGATTAGCAAAAAGACCAAGAGAAGAGAGTATTTCGAATACTTGGTCAAATGGAAGGGACATCCAATTGAAGATGCTAGTTGGGAAGATAAAGCAAAAATTCATAAGCATGGACAGACTGTGCAATACCTCATGAACAAGAGTTCATGAAAATTTTCAAGTGAGGGAGTATGATGCAGGAGCATTGTAACAAGCCAAAATACGTGCCTAGCCAAAGGAGTAGTTGGACGCGCAGATGGAAAAATAGCACATTTTTCTTTATGAAAACATTTTGAATTTTGAAACTGAAGAATTAATATAATAAGGTAGGAGGAACATACTTGCATTTATATCTTGGAGATTATAAACAGATCTTGAGCGATCACTCTCATCTGTAGAATGTAAAGACATTTATACGTAATTAATGAAAGAGGTAGATTTGAATTCATAGATTAGACAGTTTAGAGAGTAGGAGGGAAAACAGATATAGACACCCTCACCCTTGTATTATTGGGATCATGAAAGGAAGAATACTATCATAATTGAGAGATATAGCAGAGAGTTGTAGAGAAGAACCCATGTACAGGAGAACTTGAGTTAATATATGAAGCTTTGACTCATTTTCATGGTGTTATGATGCTTACTGTTTACATTTGTTGAATGGTATGCTTACAATTGTTTTACTCTCTCTGTTTATGCATTTGTTTTCAATGCTGTGTTGAATGTGTGATTCCATGTTAAGTATATGAAGTCTGAGAGAGTAGAATAATGAGTTTCAATTGTTTCTCATCCTGAGAGAGTTCCTGTAAGGAGTGTAGTGAAACGTCCGCAAGGTGTGCATTGACAAGGGTTCTGAGTTTTATCTCAGAAATATCAGGAAGGATACTGTTGTTCTCATACCAGTAGAAGTGCAGGTGAGGAACATAAGCTGTGCAAGGTGTGCGCAGGCTAGTTGAAGCCTTAAAATTTATCAACTAATGTTGAAGAGTGAAGGAATGTTGTTGCTGAGAGTGCATAGAGTCGAGACTTGAGGTTGCAATAGAAAGCTCAGGAGGATCAATGCTTTTGAATTATTCAAAGGAAGACGGAGAGCTAAATCATCGCACAGAAGATTAAGTCCCGGTGAAAGAACATTGGCTCGTTTCACAAAGATTCATTGAGGAGTGAATCAGACGGTTGAAATTGTCCATGGAGAACTCAAGAAGTTGTGAGGACCGTACGATCCATAGGAGCTGCAAGGTGGATAAGGATTGGACAAACCCATCACTTTGGTATCAGGAATCAATGTGGACCCTTGATCGTGATCTATTGTGAGCTGTTAGATCATTTCTGGGATTCGGAGTTCGTAAGTCCAGAGTGTAACCCAAAATCCTTGGTCACTCGAACTTCCGAATCATGAAAATGATTGTTAAGTGTGGAATTTCGGGATTTCGGTAATTCGAGATTCGGAATATCAGAAATCCTGATGACAAGGAGCCAGGGGCATTTGCATTGAAAACCTCAAAGTTGTGAAACCCGAAATATCCTTGAAGTGGCATTTCGGCATTTCGGGGATCGGGGTTTCGGCATTCCCATTGACAAGGATTCAGGGCCCTTCACATAAGAAACCCCGAAGTCGCGAAACACGAAGTATTGGTGAAGTGGCATTTCGACATTTCAGTGTTTTGCGGTTTGGGAACTTGAGAAGACAGTGGTTTGGAATCGAGAGTCTTGAACTCCTGGTACCTGGAAGCCCGAAATAACACGGGCCATCAGATCAAAAGGGAGGATACTTTTCGTTTATTCCGTAGAGGTGTAATTTTGGAATTCGGGCTTTTGAAGTGGTAGAGAAACAATGATCAGAGGATTTTTCAAGTCCTAAAAGCCGGGAAGCTTGAGCGATAGGTGGCAGGAGTCCATGTCAGAGATAGAAGACATTGTAGTGGATAGGTGGCGTGTCTTCGTCAATAGGCGAAGTCAAATCTTGTTGACTGTTTCAGGGTTTCGAAGGTTGGAGAGTTGAGAAGCCTTGCATCAGGATTCATGAAATCGTGAAGTCTGAAACTCCGAATCGACGAAATGTTTCGTTGGGGAGCTAGCCGTTTCAGCATTTCGGTAGTTTCAAAGACAAGAGGTTGGGGTTCTTTGCACCAGATTTCCTGAAGTCGCGAAACGTGACACAACTTTGGAGGAGGATGCAGCCAAATATTTCGGCAATTCGACATTTTGGGTTTTGGAGGTTGACGAGACAAGAAACTCGACAACAGGAATCGCGATATCGTGAAACTCGAAATCTCGATTCGATAAAGGGTGCAATCATATTGTTGGTCATGAGATTTGGGTTGATGCCTTGTGTTTGATCACTAAGGCATACATATAAGGACTTGTGGAAAACAATGTTGTGTGTGTGTGTGATTTCCTGTGGAGGAATCGAAAAGTGAATTTGACTCAGGGGTAGATTTAGAACGATCCTGCACGGATTTCGGCCCGAGGGTTGGGGGTCTGTGCCAGAGTTGGAAGTATATATAGTTACATAAAAAGGATAATCTCTCCTCATATCCATCTTGATAAGAAACATCCTCTAAATTAATACATATGTATGGAGATATCAAATATTAATGATAAGAATATTTATATAGAAATATGTTATTTCACACCTATTAACTCTACTATTTATATAGAAAACAATCTATATAAGAATTGTTGCTACAAAATATTAGAGAAAGATATGTACATTATGAAAAATTAAGGTAGGATCCTCCTCTTACAAGACTTCAACGCTAGAAGCACAACTAATCAATCTATTAATTTAATTAATGATTCCAACCCTAATCCTCTGTGGCTAAATGAGGAATATTTTTTAGCTAACATATACAAAATAATCTCTTAAGACCCCTTTGAGAATTTGTTCAGCATTGAACTAATCAAGGTATGTAGTTCTCAATATTTAATAATTTGCAATGGTCTAAGGAAGTGGAAAAAATCTAAAAACTAGAATTGTATCCATAGGCTGGATAGTAGTGTCGTTGATTATGTAATAGCATGTATCCCGATATATAACCAAATAGTAAACTTTGATATTTTAGATGATCACAAACTTGAATCTAATCATATACCTTTAACCCTAACTATAAAATTTTCCATGCTCAAAAGATCCATTGAAGAGTAATATGATAACCACATGCACTTACTTTTTTAAAAACAAAAGTTCATCTTTTCTTAAAAGACTTTAGTAATGCCTTAAATCTCATAACGAATTAGAACAATAATGAAGGTGTCTATTATAAATTTACAACAATCCTCTCTACCTCCATTAACAAATTCTCTATTGAGGTTCTATGTAGAAATAAAAACAATAGAACTAACCTTTGGTACAATAATGAATGTAAAATTTCTAGAAAATCCATTAGGGATGATTCCAATGCGTCTTTAAAATATGATAAGATAAATAGATACAAAACTTTAATTAAAAGGAAAAAAAAGACTATATAAAAAGAAAGGAAGATAACATTTTGTGTCTATTTAAGATAGGTCCTAATAATTTTTGGAGAAAAATTCTATCTTGTAAAACTAAAGAAAATAATAATATTCCCTTGAAGGATTGGAATTTCTAACTTAAAAATAGTTATGAATCCCCTAATGTCATGAACAAAATTCCAAACAGATCTACAAAGGATTAAATGTTTTCTATAGAAGACATTAAGTTTGGAGTTGAGAGACTCTCAAAAGGAAAATCTAAGGACATCGAAAGTTACCAAGGTGAAATATTAAAAATCGAAGGACCTATCCTCATCCCTCACATACATAAGCTATTCAATTTAGCTATCTGACAATCGTTCACAGAACCTTCGACTCAAAGCCTAATTGCAATTATTTTTAAAAGTGGCGATAAAATAAATCTGTATAATTATAGGAACATTATGATTAGTTTCATTTTAGCTAAGCTCTATAGAAGTATTTTGGAAAAGAAGATCAATGTATGGTTAGAAATAAATGGAAAAATAGCTAAAGGACAAACTAGATTTAGAGGCTACCATTCAACTATGGACCACTCACGAGTACTCAAATTGAAATCTTTGTAGCACCCATCCAATACCTTTTTTGTACAAAATTTTCTCATTTCCATTCCATCATAATACACTTTCCATCCACAATGATGCATTTTTTCTTAAGGAATAATTGTTCTCTCAACATGCCATTTCAATACTTATTCTTATGCATTTTCAGGAGATTATCTATAGTATACCTAGGAATGTACTATGGGGTACCCAATGGGAATGTGGTTAGTTATTATTAGTGGAAGTAATTTAATATATGAGAATGTGGTCATTCAATGTAAGGTGGACTAGGTCCACTATATTAATAAAGGCCCACTATGGTAGTTAGATGTAATAAATGTGAGAAGACTCTCTAGAAGGTTCCTACGGGATATAGAGAGTTATAAAAAGAAGTGTAAGCAATGTAATGAATCATAATGAATAATATTGTGAATGTATCAAGCATTGCTTGAGGAGTGTTATCCTTCCTTAAGGATTAATATATGTTGTTACGCTACCTCAAGGGTTTTGTCTACATTCTTGTGTTCAGTATTTTGGTGAATGGTTTGGCTTATTCTTGTTGATATTGTTGGTTATTTATGAACTATATTTGCAGATATACTTAGGTACTTAAGAATTGGTATCATAGCACTTTCCTTGGTCAAAGAAGGGAAGAAGTTTTTGCTCTTTTTGCATTTTTTTTTAGGGAAAAAAGAGGGCGAAGCATTTCAGGTTCATCTCTGAAACTTTCTATGTAGAATTTGGCCAAACAAATTGAGTATTTGAATTCCTATTGGAAAAATCCCTAATTTCAAAAAACAAATCGGCTGAAATGGAGTCCAAGAAGTAAAGTTATGAGAATTTTAAATTCAACGGTTTTTTAGGGTTTTTTCCGAAAAAAGCCGAGATTTTCTGTAGTGATTTATTTTTAAAATCCTTGTTATATTTTTGGGTTTTTTCATAGAAAGATGTATTTTACAAGGAAATGTGATACCCCTTCTATTGAAACATTCATTAAAGAAATAAAGTCAGCATGGGAAGAGAATTGGCCCCATTGGGTAGCTCACCATTTACAAGGTGGGGCTGCCATTTGGTGGAACTCACTTGATTACAAGGAGATGATGACACTCTCAAGTGGAGAATTTGAAAAAATATTGTTAGATAGGTGGTATCATAAAAAATATAAGGATACATAGAGAACTAAGGGTTTATTTTCATGTGACAAATCTATATTACAGATTCATGGTTGTATTCATAAATAAAATGTCATTGTTTTTATTAACCCTAGTTGCCAACAAAATTTTATCAATGTTCATTTGGTTAATAGATTGCAAGTTCCTACAAAGAATATTCACAAAACACAGGTTGTTGATAAACATGTTCAAATTTTTAAATATTTGAAGATGACTATGGATAAATATGTGTTGCATTCAAATTTTCATTCTATAGATATGGATGATGTGGATATTGTTTTGGGATATCCTTGGATGGACTCAGTTGGTACAGTTAATATTAATGTTCAAAATAAGTTTTTAAATATTTGGTACAAGAAAAAGAAAATCACATTGCATGATGTGTCTATTAGTAAGAAATATGGACCCATGTATGCCAACAAAGAAGTTATTGCAGAGTTTTAAATTGAATCATAGGTAGAGTCTACAGAAGGAGATGAAGCAAAACCATAGGAAGGAAATAATCAGGAAGCTAAGGAGGTCATTGACTCAAAGGAACAAAGTGTTTCATATTTGAAGAAAAAATAATAGGTTCCTACAGTTGTTGTGTATCGACACCTGCATCATATAGATAAACAACAATCATCAAGGAAAGGGCATGTGCACCAACACAATTATGCACCAACAGGGAACCAGACAGGAAACAAATCAAGAGGTGCATGGAGGACTACCGACACTATGGGAAGAGCTCAGGCTACATAAACAATCCCATGGAAACCCTGACTTGATGTACAACAAGATCAAGGTGGTAAGGCAACAAATGGACATCATGTTCGACTTCCATTGGGATATATGGATGGTCATACTTCATACCAGTTGGCTGCATTTCTTAGTCGGTCATATTATATGGTTTCTTCTCCTGTTTCGAGGATGAAACATGTGAAGGGGGATGGAATGTACTGTACCTAGGGATTTACTATGGGGTACCTAGGGAGGTACCCAATGGGAATGTGGTTAGGTATTATTAGTGGAAGTCATTTAATATATGTGAATGTGGTCATTCAATGTAAGGTGGACTAGGTACACTATATTAATAAAGGTCCACTGTGGTAGTTAGATGCAATAAATGTGAGATGACTCTCTAAAGGGTTCCTAGGGGATAGAGAGAGATATATAAATAAGTGTAAGAAATGTAATGAAAATAGTGAATGTATCAAGCATTGCTTGAGGAGTGTTATCCTTCCTTAAGGATTAATATATGGTGTTACCCTACCCCAAGGGTTTTATCTACATTCTTGTGTTCAGTATTTTGGTGAATGGTTTGGCTTATTCTTGTTGAGATTGTTGGTTATTTATGAAGTATATTTGAATATCTATTTAGGTAATTAACACTACCATATTTTTTCCTAACAATGGTATACAAGAATAAGGATACACAAGAAACTTCCCAACATAAGAGATGAAACTTTGGGTTTCTAACATTGTTGTTGTGATTCTTATCATTGTTTAAACTCTCCTTGTTGCAACTATGGTTGTTTCTAACTCTCAGTGTTGTAACTCTCGGAGCTACAACTATCCACTATTGTAAGTGTTAGTGTTGCAACTCTCAGTTCTGCGACTCTTGTCAAGATGCAACTTTTTCTACAACAATGTTGTTGCAACTCTGAGTCGAGTGTTGCGACTCCACGTCTTCCATACAAGCTCATTAGTTGATCAAACATTTTTCATCCAAGGATTGACTAGTCAGCCAAACAACCACGCAAGAAAATGAAAAGGGAAATTGGGCACCAAAAAAGAATGAACAACTCAACCACCACTTTCCATGGTCTATTTAGTTAGCATGCGACATCTTTTTTCCATGTTTTTTAGAAAACAATGTAACATGATGAGGAAACTTGGTTCTTGTGGCTATCCATCAACTTCCTTGATCAATTTAGGAAGAACCTTTTGTATAAAAAAACCCTCTCTCTCTCTGATCCAATGGACGAAAAAGAAGCATAAGAAAGTTTGTGAACATAATTGTATTGATCTGAACATTTTTTTTAATAGATAGTTTTGTTTCGTTTCGGTCTAATTAATGGAATGTTGAAAATTTAAGCACCTATTGTGTTTGCATATCCTTACCTCATCTAAGTAGGTAGGGGCCCCTCCTTCTCTCGGTATTGTTTGTATATTTTATATTTTATTGAAGTAGTCATGGCACTTTTTATATATTTTCGTTTATTTCCAAGAATTCATTTATTAACATTGTCCTCCAAATCTAGTGATTTTCATCATTGTAACTCATGATTGATGTAACTCAATGCTAACATTACAAGGTATTGTTTTCTGATTGATTAGTGAATAGTTGTAGCATCTCTTCTATATTTTCATTTATTTCCATAAATTCCTCTATTAACATCGTACTACAACTCTGGTATTTTATCCTTTCTACAACTCCATTTCCATCACTCCAAGATGACATTCGAGAGCCATGTATTTTGATTATATGATGCGTAGCTCCATCATCTCTTATTCATTTTCATTTATTTCCAACAATTGATTTGATTAACATTTTGTTGTAACTTTAATATTTCCCTTGCTACAATTCCTATTGTTGCAACTCATGTTCCCGCGACTCCTGTTGTTGCAACTATGGTTGATACAACTCTCATTGTTGCAACTTTGCATTACAACATTTATCTTTCTAGTTAACAATTATGTGGTTTTCAGTTTGATATAGTTTGTTTCCTTTGATTACAAGCATAGTGTGGTTTGGTTTCTACAAGTTTGTTGCATCTTAGTACATGATCCATAACATATCTGTCACGTTAATCAAGATCATCCTAATAATTTAGCAAGTCACCTTAATCTTCCTGCAAGTGTGATTTACTTTTTTGAAAGTGTGATTTTCTTTCTTGTAAGTGTAATTACTTTTCCACGAGTTTGATTTACTTTCCTTCAAGTGTGATTTACTTTTCCACAAGTGTGATTTACTTTATTGCAAGAGTGATTTACTTTTCTACAAGTGTGATTTACCTTTTCCACAAGACTGGTTTGCTTTCTCACAAGTGTGGCATTTACTTTCCCACAATGTGTGTTTTCATTCCCACAAGTGTGGATTTGATTACAAGAAGTATCATGGTTTAGTTTGGTGACTTGATAAAACATATTTATATCTTGCATTGTGAGATTCATTTGAAGTAATACAACTCATTGGAAATTCCAACATTATATTTGCATATATGGTGCACAAAATTCGTAATTTCAATACAACCTTGGATTGCTTATTAAATGCACAACTCTTCGGTTGATTACTAATTTCATTAGGAAGTATTTAAAAAGTATATCAACCACCTTTTTATGTTTAGGATCATTGTATAGAAGTTTCATAATGATAAAAATGATATCCCTTGTTGTTTTGTTGATTTAAGAAAATCTTTTGACACTGTTCCCAAGATTGAGCTTTGGAATAGGTAAGAAGAGTTTAAAGTCCCTTCCAAGTTAAGAGATATTATACTAAGGATATATGAGAAAGTTATTTCCAAGTTTAGGAACATTTTGGGTTGGTGGGAAGAAATTAACTATAATACAGGAGTCAAGGAAGGTTCCTCCCTATCCCCTACCCTTTTCAACATCTATATTGACAAGTCTTTAGAAAATCATTTGGAGGACGTAGTCTGTGCCAGCCCGAATCTCACTAGTATAGTCATCATCCTTCTTATTTATGGTGATGACATTGTTATTATGGTGAAGAGTCTCTATGACCTAGGTAAGGAACTTATAATACTCTAGGACTTATGATCTAGTTCGAGAATGACTGTGGACACTGAAAAAAAAAGGTTATGATAATTAAATCCAAAAGGATCACCTTTGAGTTACTTTCGATCTAAAATAAGAAAATCAACATTGCTAAAATAAGAAAAACCAGTAGGGCCTACATAATGAAATTGGGTGTTGGATAGTTCCCAAAATACCCCGGGATGAAAGAATATTCCATCTTTGTGACACTACAAAGGTTGAAGTAAAAACATATTCTTCTTAGATTACCCTTCCTATTCCCAAATTGGAAACCAATTTAAAAATATTGTCCACAATAAAAACCTTCCTAACCTCCTAAGTCATCAAAACTATGGCTATCTTGAAATGATTCTCTAAATGCTTTTTGAGCATAGAAATACAATATTAAAGAAATCAAAGTAATCTCTTACCTTCTTAAGTTTCGATAGACCAATTGGTCTCAGTGGGCGTTAACCATAATCATCATCATCATCATCAATTTTGTTAATAATAGATTTCTATCATGTTTGGCTATAAAAGCATATAAAATAAAAATGGTAATTTAAAGCAAAATGGAAAGATGGCCTCACTTTAATGTGTTATGGACATTGACCTTGACATGTGATTTTTAAATTCGATATCTCTCAAATTAGTTTTAATGATTTCCTTCAAATTTCTCATGAATTACTCTACATGTATTCATTAGTTCAATTTCATTCATTTTATCATCTACTTCTCATTTTCAAACCATAGTCAATGCATGATGCATTTACTCTATAATATATCCAAATGGTATTGGCAATGATTCTATATGATCACTCTATGCAACCATATTCGTTTTGTACACCACGTATGATAATGAATCGATATCAAACAAATAAGGAGATGGAAAAAATTCTAGGTATGGATTCAAGTAATAAAAAATAAAAAAATCTAATGAAAAAAAGAGGAACTTGGATGGGAAAACAACCCATTTAACTCATTCTTTTTTAGTCTCAAATCATATTTTTCCTATTTGTTTTATATATGGACAACACTTTAACAAATAATATTGAACCATTCTAATAAGAAACTAAATAAACACATTCAAGGTTTTTTGACGTGAATCTGTTTGATATGTATCTTCTAACTATTTCCCATTTTGTATGTATGAGTATGAGTTGATATTTTGAGTCATACTAGCATGGCCTATCATGAAGATGTGGGAGATATGGTAAAACCTAAGGAAATATAAGGTTTCATTCTTTTTCTTTCTCTACATACATACAACTTGTGGCTACTTTGAACAGTTAACGGGTTTGAGCATCATGGAAAAGATCTCTCTCTCTCTCTCTCTCTCTCTCTCTATATATATATATATATATATAGGTGGATTCCTCAAGCTAGCTCACTTGATGTCTCTATTGTGTCAAGATACATAATTAGAGCCAACATGTTTACAGAAGGTATCATTTGCAAATGCAAGGAACTACTAGGGAATCCCAGTGGGTTAGCTTGTGTGGTTGAGTGCTTTGAATTACATATAAGAGGTCTTGAGGTCAAGTCATTGGGATGGTTACTTATATGTATATTGGGCCTCACTCGATGTCCCCATAGAGTTAATTTGGAAAAAATGAAGCCAATAGGTTTACCTCATGTATAATCCTTAAAATGAGGGGAAATACCTAGAGGGTTTCTTGACAAGAAAATAGGAATTCCCAAAAATTTATATTCTATCACATACATGTCAATAAACAATCATAAGACAAATTATATATATATATATAACTTTTGGAAAAAATATTAGCTAACGTTCATAAGCAACTGGGAAATCCCAAAGATTTATATTATACACATCCATGCAGGTAAACACTTGTAAGACAAATGTTATGATAATAAAATCCAAAAGAATCACATACACTAATTTCATGTATGACAACAATAAATTGGAGGACCTTGATCGCTAGTTGAAATGGAACTATAGCTTTGAAAAAAATATTAATGGAAGACGAAAAACCTATTTTGATGTTGAGAACAAATGTAAAATGATAAATCTCTAGTACTAGGAAAGAAAAAATTCTTCTTTGAGAATCTCATTACTCCTCTTATTTTATATGGTTGTGAGTTTGGGGTTGCAGTATCTATAGAGAATATTCGAGGAAAATCAAACAAATAAAAAATAGTCTTATTATTTGTAATCTTAAAATTAAGTCAAATACACCTTATCTGATCCTTATTTTAGAAGTTTGTATTTAACCCACTAAGATTATGGCCATGAATAGGTACCTAATATACAAGCGCAAGATAACTAACATGAATGCGAATATAACTCCTTGTATTGTTTCAAACTCGAGCTAAAGTCATCAATGTATTAGAAAAGGATGACATAAATATGATAATTATTAGATATACTATTGGAAAATAGAAGGGTTGGTCACTCTATAGAATATTGATAACATTAAAAATAATATAAGATCTAAATTTGAGGAGAAACTATGAGGTAAGGAAGAAGTAAAGGATAAAAGAAAATTAAAATACTATAAAGAAGTAATTAACCCCAATCTACAATATCGAAAGTATCATTTTTTCATAGTTATATTAAAGAAGAAAATAAAGATTGGTAAAATAAGAATGAACTCTCACGATATCCATAGTGAATCCTCACATTGGACAAATCCCTTAACACCATGAGATGAAAGAATTTGTCCCTTTTGTGTTACCAATGGTGGAGGATGAAAATCATATTCTCTTAGACTGTCCTATGTATATCAATATTAGATCTCAATCTTATTTTCAAGATATTTTTAATACGAATGATCTTCATAACTTATTAACTCATGAAAACTATGGATATTTACATCAATTTATCTTTAATCTCTTCAATCAAAGAAACACAATGTTAAAGAAAATCAATTAATTTTTTATTAGTTTTTCTTAAAGGTTTGATATATGAAAGTTAGTCTTAATAGAAAAGAAAAATCATCATCATCATGTGTGTGTTATATTTAAATATCAAAATTAAAAGGAAAATAAGGCTAGATATGTGTTGCATTCCGTGTAAGTAGATTATGCATCTTGACATGATCTATTGTGACTTGGGTATGACTCATGGTGCATGTTTTTATATAATCATTTTATTTTACTACAAATTAATGGATTAGGGTCACTCAATTCTACAAAATACCTATTTATATTGTAAACAACTCAATTAATACAAGGAAAAAAATGGCGTTTCAGTAATTCCCTCCTTTTGTATTTTCCATGGTAGATATTGGATAAATTGTGAATGTGGCATTTCTTTCTTTCTTATTTTTTAATGTTCTATTAGAATTTCTTCTCTTGCATAGGTTTATCTTAAAATTAAGTCAAATACACCTTATCTGATCCTTATTTTAGAAGTTGGTATTTAACCCACTAAGATTATGGCCATGAATAGGTACCTAATATACAAGCACAAGATAACTAACATGAATGTGAATATGATTCCTTGTATTGTTTCAAACTCGAGTTAAATTCATCAATGTATTAAAAAGGGATGTCACAAATATGATAATTATTGGATATACTAATGGAAAATAGAAGGGTTGGTCTGTTGGTTGTGGATCCTGATTATCTTCCTGATTCAGAGGTCTTTTACTTTCAGCCATGTTTATACCCCATGAAGTATTTACACCCTAGAAGTATGTACACTCTTCCACGTGGGGGAGTGCAGAGGGGGGGTACCCCCTCTGTGGGGTCTGGGGAGGCTATCCCCCCAGTTGGGGGGTCTAGGGGCAAGCGGGACCCTGAAGGAAAAATTGCCTTGTAAATGTATATTGTAATTTCATTGTAAATATGGACCATTCATTATAAGTTCGTAGATCTAACGATAAAGATTATGTGAGAGTTTTTTTCCCTAGAAGGCAACCCTCTTTTATGAGGGAAATGTATTTGCGGCTATGGTTGATGGCGAATATTGTATTCTGAGATAGGAGATTGTGAGAGAAAGAAGAGGAAGTTACAGCGGGTTTGTTGTAGGTTGTATCCCTTAATATGCTGGATAATAATAAAGGAAGGACCTAGCAATTTATCTGGTGGATGTAGCCCACACTGGGTGAACCACGTAATTTTGTGTCTCTATTGTATTATGTATCTTCTGTGTTTTGTTTCCACATTTGTTTTATTTTATTGCTCCACGGTCCTGTTTTTCTAACATGGTCACTTTATAGAATATTGATAACTTTAAAAACAGTATAAGATCTAAATTTGAGGAGAAACTATAAGGTAAGGAAGAAGTAAAGGATAAAAGAAAAGGGTAAAATCATGAATCTGGGTAACACTTTCGTGACAACCGGGTCTCCAAAATTTCTAGCGGCAATTTTTCGGCCGAACAAATATTGTTTTCGGCCGAAAATTTTTACGTCAAATTTAACAGTGCCCTCGAAATTTGTGTACAACGTTTTTTGGATGAATTATTTTCCCATGGTAAGCATATTTCGGCCGAAATACTTTTCGGCTAAAACGTTTATTTTTAACGGATTCCGTTAAAAACTAGGTTTCGGCCGAAAGAATATTTCGGCCGAAAACTTGAAAATGGGACTGTTTACAGGAAACTACAAATTCTCTCCATCTTACTTCATCTTTGGAGGTAGCAGACTCCTACAAATACTCAGAATTTAGTTTGAGAAATAATACCAACATTTTTAAAATTGAATCTACTTTCATTGGGTATAATTTGTTTTCATTTTCATTGTTTTTATCTAATTTTATTTAATTTTAAAAAAAAATCACTAAATAATATTTTTAGGTGAGATTATGATTCGGTGAAATGAAAAATCCATATCTATAAAAATACACAACCGAAAATTATGGAAAATTTATATTCATAATTGCTAAGCTGTTCTCTTCAAAAGGGTATTTTTAGATTTTACTTTTAAGTAAAAATTAAGATAGATACAAGGTGTAGAAAAACACGTGTTTAAAATCTGCAACATTTTCATCTTGGTCAACTTAAAAAAATTATAGAAATTATAATATTCATCCGTTAGATTCAAAATTATAGTCATAATAAAATAGAGTCTCTGCAGATTGTTGCAGTATATTTCATTTCTTAAAAACATAAGTTTAATAATAGATACATTGTTGTGGAAAACAATAAGTCATTATCATTCTTTTCATGTTTAAGGAACATACTGTTAAACAATTGTCAAATTTACATATCAAATCTTGATAAAAAAAAATTGAAAAATAGTCATTAGAAATATAACAAAATTATTTACAAGTTTTGTTTTTACTGTAAAGTGAAATTCTAAATAAAAAAAATACTTTTGTATGCTGGAAGTTGAAGAACTTGTGAAAATATAGTTTTTTTGGTCATAAAATAAGCAAAAGTGTTACCCATCTTCATGATTTTACCCAAAATTAAAATACTATAATGAAGTAATTAACCCCAATCTACAATATTGAAAGTATCATTTTTTCATAGCTATCTTAAAGAATAAAATAAAGATTGGTAAAATAAGAATGAACTCTCACGATATCCATAGTGAAGCCTCGCATTGGACCAATCCCTTAACACAATGGGATGAAATAATTTGTCCCTTTTGTGTTACCAATGGTGGAGGATGAAAATCACATTCTCTTAGAATGTCCTATGTATATCAATATTAGATCTCAATCTTAATTTGAAGATTTTTTAATACGAATGATCTTCATAACTTATTAACTCATGAAAACTATGGATATTTACATCAATTTCTCTTTAATCTCTTCAATCAAAGAAACAAAATGTTAAAGAAAATCAATTAATTCTTTATTAGTTTTTCTTAAAGGTTTGATATATGATATATGATAGTTGGTCTTAATAGACAAGAAAAATCATCATCGTCATCATGTGTGTGTTATATTTAAATATCAAAATTAAAAGGAAAATAAGGCTAGATATGTGTTGCATCCTGTGTAAGTAGATTATGCATCTTGACATGATCTATTGTGACCTGGGTATGACTCATGGTGCATGGTTTTATATAATCATTTCATTTTACTGCTAATTATTGGATTACGGTCACTCAATTCTAAAAAATACCTATTTATATTGTAAACAACTCAATTAATACAAGGAAAAAAATGTCGTTTCACTAATTCTCTCTTTTTGTATTTTCCATGGTAGATATTGGATAAATTGTGAATGTGGCATTTCTTTCTTTCTTATATTTTAATATTCTGTTAGAATTTATTCTCTTGCATAGGTTTATCATTGACGATTCCTTTTAATTTTATATTAGAGCTAGGGTTTATAGGGTTTATTCATCTCTTTGAAGATCAGGGCATCTTTAATCTATGGTGAACTATAGTGATAACTTAATATAGGGTGATTCTTGCATGTTAAGGAGAATGGGGAGAACTTCAATATGTATATTGAAAAAATTAATGGATAAAAAGTTTAGTTATGGAATCTTGAAATGGAAGGTCTTCTTGTGGAAAGAAATCAATGGGCTATTGTCTCAAGAAACCAACCAATGGGTATGATGATAGAATAATAGGAAAAGAGGGATAGAAAACTGAAGAGTATGAATTGGTTGTGACTTTAAAATTTTATGTTATTTATATTATGCGGAGAAGAGAATGTTAGGGAACATTGGAATAAGTTAGGGACTCGGTAGCAGAAAATGTCTCTAGGAAACAAACTATTTATTTGACATAATTTGTACGCACCTAGGATGATTAATGAATACTTAGTGACAAAGCATCTTAATAGCTTAAACATTGCAAAAATATAGTTATCCTTATATCATATTAAAATCTCTAAAAAAAATAAATGAATTAATTTTTTATGGTATTTACTAGATTCATGTGAAAAACATGTTGTGGCCATTAATGGTACTACATTTACATTAATTGTTGAGGATGTAGTTGCATCCTTGTTATCATAAGCTATAAGTAAAACATCCATGGAAGATATAACCATGGATTCCTTCTTGTGAAAGGTTTTCCCTAGATTGAAATAAAAATAAGTTAGGTTGGAATAGTCAATTGGTTCTATAGGTAGATTTGAATATCTAGGAAAATTTATGATTTTTTTTTAATGTGGTAGCTATTAATTTCATGAATTAATGTAGATCTAAAACATTTGGTAAAGGTAAGGCATGCGATCAATATCCTTAAATATAAACGAATTTAAAACAAAATAAGGAAGGGATGTAAACTTGGAATCTTCAAGTACACCCCTAAATAATGACACATGGTTGATCAACATGGGTTCTTCTTTTCACATGACCTCCCATATGGAGTGGTTTTATGAATATGAAAAATTAGGAAGTGATTTCTTCCTAGGAGACAACTTTATGTCTAAGATCATACGAGGAATAATAATTAGGATAAAGTTTGAATATGGAAGGTTTAAATCCGTCCATGTGTTTTTACATATCCCAAGGTTGGATAGAATCTTTTGTTGTAAGTAAAATGAGTGATGTAGGTGTGCATGTAATATTTAACAAGTATAATTGCATGATGGTTAAGGGGAAATGGTGTTAATAAGAGGATTCCACATTGGAACATTGCTCGAGATTGAGGAAAGAAGTGCATATAATAGATGTAATAGTTATTTATTTATTGAGGTTAACAATGACACATATATAACCCTATGTTTCCTATAGAGAAGATAATGATTTGATTGACAAAGAATGACACACATGGGAGATAAGGTCCTTCACAATTTGCACACTAAAGGTATGGCTAAAGGAATTTCTAATTTCTCTTTAGATTTTTATTTATGTGAACAATGTGTATACGTTAAACAAAACAAGGTAAAGTTCCCAATTAGTTCTACAAGAGAAAATGGGATTTTGTAGCTAATATTTACTAGCGTGGTTCGACTTCCTTCTGAGTCTGTCGTTAGAAAATATATGTAATATATATATGTATTGTGTATGAGTTGTACTAAGATAAAAAATGATGATGTAACTTCATGAAGCATGCTTAATGGTGTAATTTTAATTCAAGAATTGTGGGTAGAGATAGTGGATATTTCATGTTACTTGGTCAATTGATCATCGTAATTAGTCCATGTTTATAAAATTCCACATGAGGCATGGAATAGTAAGAAAAAATCTCTTCATTAGCTTCAACCTTTTAGTTTTTATTTCTATGTGTATTTTCCAAAGGAAAAAATGAGTAGGTTAGACTATAAATAAGATGAGTGTAGATTTGGTGGAACAACATACACGCTTTGGATATCTAAAACAATGAATATTGTTTATAGTCAGAATGTAATCTTTAGAGAATTTAAAATTACTTCAAAGATGGAATAACAACGAAGAGAGGAAGAACTAGAAAATATGTATTTTGAGTACAAATATCGAGAATAAGAATAAACAAAAGATGATGAACAAGATTAGGGAGAACCCTAGAGCTTCGATTTGAGAAAGTGAATTGAAGAAAGAAGGAAAAAAAATGGTATAGTCCACCATATTTTTTTTATTCCTTTATTTTCTCTACTGCTAATGATGATCCTAGAAATGATAGGGGAAAAATGGATACAAATGAACATAAAGTATATAAAGATCCATTAATGAATAAATGGAGGCCTTGTATACATGCGGATTTTGTCAAATTCCCAATTGGAAAAAAATAGTTTCTAGAAAATGGGGGTTCAAGAAGAGGTTTAATGTATAATGTATAGTGGATAAGTATTATTCCCATCGTATAGAAAATGGGTATTCTGAATAGGGGTGTTAAATTTGGTGAGACTTCATCTCTTTCTTATAAGTTAAGATTTTATCTTTTTCTTCTATGTTAAGTTGTATTATATTTATTTTTGTTGTCACTACTAGTTTTGAACTTGATATAGAAAAGGGGGATATGAAGATAACATTCCTGCATGAGGGTTTTAAAAAATAAATGCATATCTCATATTTATAAGGTTTTACAATCAAAATAAAAGATGACCTAGTTTGCAAGTTGAATAAGTCTCCTTATGGCCTAAATATATCACTAATGGTGTGGTGTATTAGAAATGGAATATGGGATACTTCTAATATCCCCGAAGTCCCGAGGTCTCTCCATGTGTTCTTAGCCATTCAGAAATCAACGATCTTCGTCAAGAATTCCTTTTTACAATACTATTCCCAAACTCCCGAACTCTCGATATCTCGCCACGTGGCCTTGGCCCTTCGACGATCGATGTTCGGTGATCGAAGATCTCTTTCGGGCATTCCTTTTTAAAATACTATGCCCAAACTCCTGAACTCCCAATATCTCTCCATGTGGCCTTGGCCCTTCACTGGTCGGCATTCATCATTTTGTGTTGGACGTTCCTATATTGTACGACTCACTAAATCTTCTAAACTACAAAGTTCTCCAAACTCTCAGGGTCCTGATTACATCACCAAAAACATTGGTCAGGCAGACACGAACCAGTAGCTCACAGACGGTGAAGGTCGAGGGGTGAAACATGTCATGCTCTAACAAGCACAATGGGTATGTGAATTGTCAAAAACTGGGTGTCACATGGCATGCGTAATGGGGGTCCACATCACATTGAATGGCATCATCAAGCCACGTCTTCATAGATCGATACCTACTCGGTCCTTTAATTTAACGACCCACAACATTCCACATAGATCCATAGATCTATGGTTCTCATTACTTCATAGCTTTGGGCTTCGACGCTTACCAAATCCTCTCGATGAAAATCCCCCGAAGAGCCAAGTCTCCAGACTCTCAGACCTTGTGCCACATTTCCTCTTCGACCGATGGTAGATATTTACTTCGGCGTTCATGACTTCGACGATTTTCACACCTTGAAAACCCTCGACCAAATTTCTCTAGAGTACGAAGTCTCTAGACCATGAGATTGTTTTTCATGTACCTGTTCATCCAAAATTTTCGGTTACTTTGGCAATTTGACAATCGGGAGTTCGATGTGTATCTCTCGACTTTCCTTCCAGACCACGTCGGATCTATTGTCCCGTGTACCTAACATCTACATCCAGGGTTTACTTTGGATTGCATACCTTCATGGAAAACTTGTGTGTTTCTAAATCGTC
Source organism: Picea engelmannii (assembly GCA_009831015.1). NCBI lineage: Eukaryota > Viridiplantae > Streptophyta > Pinopsida > Pinales > Pinaceae > Picea > Picea engelmannii. The sequence goes on from ML783598.1 coordinate 330,034, forward strand.
GAATACCTAGACTCCCAGATAACCGTGGATCTAAGGACACGTGTCCCTCCAGTTCAATGGTCCATATTAACTCCACGACTCCGACATTTAGGATTTTCTACACTAGACCATTCCTATTCCCTCGAAGTACCACTTCGTCGAAGCACTTAACACTTCCCTTCCTACATTTAATCTAATGGCTGAGAGAGATCTACCTTGGACCCCCTAGATCGATGACCCTTGTCAATTTGTGACTTTGGCCTTCAACTACTTTCGAGGATTGTGGAGTCACAAGTCACAAAGTCCCAAAGCCGAAAGAGCTAGCCAATTTTGGACTAGCGTAGGGTTTCCATACCTTGGTCACATGGATACTTTGGAAATTATTGGGACTAAGCACTAATCCTTTAGTAGAAATTGGGAGGGAGGGTGAATCAATAATATAGAAATTATTCTTTTTAACCACAAAATTCAAGTGTTATGTCAATCTAGCATTATCATCCAATAGTTACAGAGTAAATAAACAACGAACAAATGAGAAATCATACACAATACACCATTTTTTTACGTGGAAACCCAAAGCAGGAGAAAACCACATAATGATTTTTCTTATATGTCTTTAATAACTACATTAATTGGAAGCACCAACTTCCTTTATTTTCCAGTTGCAACTCAAAGGAGGCTCCAACCCCCTAGTTTCTTAGGCTACAACTTGAGGGAAGCTCCATCTCCTTAATTCTTTGGCTACAACCAGAGGGAGGCTACAACCCCCTATTTTATCAGGCTACAACGTGGGGGAACCTCCAACTCCGCAATTCTCTGGCTACAACCAGAAGGAGGCTACAACCCCCTATGTTCTCCGACTACAATTGGAAGGTGGCTACAACCACCTATCCTTGCCCCATCCAACCACCCTGAAATATAAGTAGAATGATGGAACTACTGTCACACTATCACTGTGAGATATATTGTTGTGAACCTGTACCAATCAACCTACACCAAACAACATGTACCAGTAACTTGAAATCAACTTGTACCATAAATAAGTGCATCAAATATGCACTAACTTGTACCTCAACCTGTACCATAAACAAGTGCATCAACCATGCACCAAATATGTACCAATCATGCATCAAATACACATAAACCATGAATCATCAATATGTACCAACATCATCAACTATACACCTCATGTATGTGCCAACTCATCAACTACTTGTCTCAATCATGTACCCAACATGTACTTCAACCAAAAGACCTCATCAATTTCATCATCCAAATTTGATTTGTAACTTTGTAATAGACTTGGTGTATATGATCACATACCTGTGAACCTTCCTTAACTTTAACAACAAGAGACCAACATTTTCATCAAACTTTACTTTAGTCTCACATTACAAATTTTGGATTAGTCAAAAATCATAACTATGTGCATATCATGAATAAAGATCTGAAAATAGTACAAAATGTTTTTCAATGTATTTTATGCAATTCCTCTATATTTCACTACTTGGTACCTCTCAGAAAAGGAGTTATAGCAAAAATGGCATACCTTGTTGAATTTTGGCTTATTCTAGAGAGCAAACTTGTAGAGCGTGCCCCGCAAAGAATATGTTTTGCATGTATCTGAAAATTGTACACATAATACTAATGATAGTGCTATAACCAATTCATTTGGTTGTACTGAATTTGGATCTGTTATGAAGAATTTATGACATTTTTACCTGAAACACCTGTTTTAGACTAGTTTCAGGACTAGCCACAAACCTTAATTTCCACAGCGTGTAACTCCAAAAATAAAATGACACAAAAGATGAAATTGGTATCACAGATACTTGGATATGTTTCCTCAATGTCCTACCAATTTCACTTCTGAATCATTCTAGAAAAAAAATCATTGCGAAAATGTTCAGATGACCTATAAATAAAATATGTTAGAAAGAATCATCAAAAGAATTTATCCTCCCTTGAATTTAGGACTTCTTTACTTCACCTTCCCTTTGAAATTAGGATTAGATATCCTTTGGTTACCTTAGTCACTTGTATATATTAAATATGCTCAAGTGTCTTTAAAAATGAGAGACCCTTGCCTCTTATTTATACTTTCATGTAGCTTCTGAAGGGGTTACCTTTTAACCATCTTAACCCACTTTCCTTATTTTAGGGCTAACCCACTTCTAACCACTTGTCCACTTAGTAATTTCTCCATTAAATTTATTATTTAAATAATTTATTTTGTATCCACTTTGACTTATAGTATTCTCATGACTTTACGTTATTATTTAAATTACCTTCTAACCATCTTAACCCACTTTCCTTATTTTAGGGATAACCCACTTCTAACCACTTGTCCACTTAGTCAGTTCTCCATTAACTTTATTATTTAAATAATTTCTTTTATATCCACTTTGAATTATAGTTCACTCATCACTTCACTTTATTTTTTAAATAATTTTTTCTTTTCAACCATTTTGACTATGACCTTTTGGGGCTTCTAGATGACTCATGAGGGTTCTCCAACTTCACATGGCCATAACTCTCTAACCGTTAAGAGTTATGTGATGTTCCACATACCACCAGAAATGGCATGACATTTAATATCCATATAGATTAGTCTTACCTAAAAATATATGAAAAATCATACCATTATCCATCAAACAAACTTGGGTCCATTACCCAAACCTTTGTGCTACCTGAATTTTCTACCAAACTTTATTCAAGTGTTTACATCAATGAAAAACAACCCAATTAATCAACAATATCCCCCTTTGGCGTTGATGGCAACAATCTGATGAAATACTGAAGTCATATCACTCATGCTCCCCCTGTGACCATTGTTGCCCCTGGAACCATGCCTTTGTGCTCTTTCTCCAATCATTTAACTTTGCATTCGATAAATATCTCCTCCTTTGTCATCAATGGAAAAGGTATCTTTCCATTTTGGGCTACTCCCCCTAGCTAGAGTTTCCTTGGGGATACTCCCCCTGACTGAAGTATTCTTGAAATTGATCCCCCAACCTGAATTGTCCTCTTTATGGTGCTTCCTTGTGTAAATCTAAGACATATAAGATAAGCATTCAAAAACATTCATTTTGTAGTAGAAATTACTCTGAGTCTCTGGTGAAAATACTCAAAGGATTCCCTTGGCCGACATTTTGTAAATATGTCTTCCACTTGGTATTTTGTGCACACATATTCAACTTTGATGTTCTTCTTTGCAACATGTTCCCGTAGAAAGTCATACTTTATTGGAATGTGTTTCTTCTTGGAGTGCATCACTGGGTTCTTTGATATATTGATGGCACTTGTATTATCAAAATAGATTGGAATGGCCTCATCATACTCAACCTGTATATCTATCAAAGTTTGTTTCATCCATAGAACGCGAGTACAACATCATGTTGTTGCAATATACTCTGCTTCGGTTGTATATAAAGATTTGATGATTGTTTCTTGCTTAGCCAAGATAATAAACACTCACCCAAGTAGAACGTTGCTCCACTAGTGCTTTGTCGGTCATCAATGCAACCTTCCCAATTTGCATCTGTGTACGAAATAAGTGATAGATCCTTTCCTTTTGGATACCATAATCCAAACTCTTATGTTCCTTTGAGATATCTGAAAATCCTCCACTGCTAATACATGTGATTCCTTTGGTGTTGCTTGAAATCGTGCCACATGTCCAACTACCTACATTACATCTGGTATGGATGTTGTCACATATAGTAAGCTACCAATCATTGACATATATTGCCTCTAGTCTGTAGACTTTCAATCATCATATTTGCTCAACTTGCAACTGGTTTGCATAGGAGTGGTAACTGGTTTGCAATATTCTATTTTTAACCTCTTTAACATTTCTATGATATACTTAGTTTGAGAAATAAAAATTCCTTGGTTTCTTTGACATATATGAAGACCTAGAAAGAAGGATATTTCTCCAAGTAATGACATTTCAAATTCATTTTGCATATCCTTTGCAAATTTCTGGCTTAACCTGCCATCAATACTTCCAAAAATAATATCATCAATATAAACTTCAATTAATAAAATACCATCTTGAGTTACCTTGATGTAGAGGTTGTTGTCTGCACTTCCTTTTCTGAACCCTTCCTGCTGTATATATTTATCCAGTCTAGAGTACCATGTTCTAAGAACCAGTTGTTCAATGTAGACTTCTTCTTCAAGTTCCCCATTCAAAAAAGATGATTTCACGTCCATATTTGTCCATATTGTTCAAGACTCTGATACAAAATTGTCCATAATTTTGACTCATATGTCACTGTACTATCATGAAGTACTACTACAACTGATTAATCTATCATATTGTACTTGTGCTAACTTAATGCATTGAATCTTTCTACTCAAATTATGCAATTTGCTCGAAGGATGGTTCTCTGGTCTGTCTCAGCTACCGCATAGACTCCCCCTTTCTATTATTCATATTATCTGGGAGTCTCTAAGATGGATGGCTCAGAACAATTCCTTCTCTGAAGTGTATTCATCATCATCTTCATTAGTAGATTCATCATCTCTCTGAGATCTAATTTATTTCTTTCTATCTATGGATTCATCTTTCACTATAGTGCATGAAAGTACAATCTCTTGAACCTATTCTGTATTTACCTTTCCTTCTTTTATTTTAGTTATTTTCCAAATCTTTATGTATCTGACATCTTTCCTTTTCTCTATAGAATTTTCTTCGTCTCGTTTTATTTCCAATCTTGCGATCTCTAGGACCTGATCTTTGTTCACATGTTCTTCATGTTTTGAACAACCACAGTCAACATACCAACCATGCTTCTTCTTCTTATCTTGTAGAGGGATTTTGAATTCTTTATTTCTATATTGATTATTCTTTCTTAACCATGTTCTCTTTTGGGGCTCCTATATGTGACTGTTGTTGTTCTGTTGTGGTTCTCGAGGAGGGACTTTCATTCTACAATATTTGGCCATGTGTCCAAAGTTATTGCACTTTTAGCATTCCACTTCAGTGCTAAATGATTCAAACATGTTTTAGGTTCTTCTTTATGTTTCACTAGGCCTTCTTGGATAACCATTTATGTTCCTGCTATTAGTTATGCAATTTATAGTTTTATGTCTAAAATTATTGCACGCATAACATAAACCCAAAAAGATAGTTTTATACCTGGGAGTTGAAGATCTTCTGAAAGGAGTTACTCTTATGAATCCTTCTTCTTCCTGAGGCCTATTTGTTTCGGTCAGTCATTGATTCTGAAATATGAATCTTCTCAGTGGAGGAGTGTCCCTGTAATATTCCTTGTAGGTCTTCCTATCCCCTTTGATTGTTTCTGCATAATTTTTTCGATATGTTTCTTGTTCTGCTGCTTTGGATCTTGATCGATTTTCTGTATGATTGTATCCAAGTACGGAATTGTCATGATTAGGCCTTTGACTGTTGATAATGTCATCTAAAACTTTTGAGTTGTTCTGCATATTTTTCTTTTGAAGATCCTTTCTCAATGTGACAATCTTTGCTTCCAAATTTCCAATGATCCTGTCTCTTTCTTTTAACTGTTCTTTGATTGTTTCTTCAATTATTTTATATTCTTCTATTTGAACCTTCAATTCCGTGATGATATTCTCTAGTTCTTGAGTGTCTTCCTTCTTGTCTAGTTCTTCTTGTAGCTTCTTGTCTTTCCTCTTTTCTCTTCTTATAACTTCTATGGCAGTCAACAATTCTTCTTAGTAGTCAACTTCTGCCTCTTAATAATCGTCTTCGGTGTTTTCTTTATCAGAGTATTCTACTGACATGAATAGTACTCTTTCTGTCTCATTGTCACTGACTTCATCTTCATTTGATGAGGATATGCCTTCTTTGGTTCATAATATTTTCTTGAAAACTTTCTTTGTGATTCCTTTGTCTTTATATGTTTGTTTTCTATTTGAGTAATCTTCATCATTCCCCTTATTTTTATTGTGAGTACATTTGTTATCAAAATGACCAATACCATCACAATTAAAACAAATCAATGGAAGCTTACCTTTGTATCTCTCATTGGTTCTCTTGTTCAATCTCTGAACAAAATTGACCATTTCTTCATCATCTTTCAAGATGTCACTGTTGCTGCTATGTTATTTTTCTTTTTTCTTTCCATTTTTCATTGACCTTTTGGATTCTTTGAAAGATGCTTCTTTTACATCTGGATTTTCTTGTTCATTTCTCATTTCATATTCTATGAATATTCCATGTAGTTTGTCCATGCTTATTGAGTCTAGATCTTCTCTTTCTTCTAGTGTTGATATCTTAGGACCAAATCTCATAGGAAGAGATCTTAGCACCTTTTGAACAAATACAGATTCTTTAATTTCTTCTCCCAATCCTATGATTTCATTTACTATTTCATCGACTTGTAAGAAGTAAGCTACAATATTCTCATCTTCCTTCATCTTTAGTTGTTCTAACTGACCTATGTAAATTTGAAGCTTTTCTACTTTGACTTTTGAATCTCCTTCATATATATTTTGAAGTTTGTCCCAAATCTCTTTAGCATATTTACAATGCATAACTTTGGTGTATACCAATTCACCAAGACCATCCAGAAGTGCATTTGTGGATTTAGAGTTATTTGGACCGAGTTTTATTATTCTTTCACTTGTTGGTGGAATTGTTGGTTCTTTGAATCCATCTACTATAGATAGCCAAATTTCAAATCCATGTGCATGTATATATGTTTTCATCCTTCTTCTCCATAATGCATACTTATGTCCATCAATATGTGGTATTCCATGTTTATACATGTTATTTCTCTCCATGATCTACCTTTCAGTGGTTAAACTGATTCTTGAAGGAACTGGCTCTGATACCAATTGTTGGATTACTGAGAGGGGGGTGAATCAATAATAGATAAGTTATCATTTTTAACCACAAAATGCAATTGTTATATCAATCTAGAATTATCATCCAATAGTTGTAGAGTAAATAAATAATGAACAAATGAGAAATCATACACATACACAGTACAACAATGTTTTTACGTGGAAACCCAAAGCAGGAGAAAACCATAGAATTTTTTTTCTTATATGTATTTAAAAATTACATTCATTGGAAGCACCAACTTCCTTTGTTTTCCAGCTGCAACTAGAAAGAGGCTCCAACCTCCTAGTTTCTCAGGATACAAACTGAAGGAAGCTCCAACTCCCCAATTCTCTGGCTACAACCAGAAGGAGGCTACAACCCCCTATGTTCTCAGGGTACATCTCGAGGGAACTTCCAAATCCCCAATTATCTGGCTACAACCAGAAGGAGGCTACATCCCCCTATGTTCTTCGACTACAACTGAAAGGTGGCTACAACCACCTGTCCTTTCCCCATCCAACTTCCCTGAAATATAAGTAGAATGATGGAACCAATGTCACACTATCATTGTGATATATACTACTATAAATCTGTACCAATAAACCTGCACCAAACAACATGTACCAATAACCTGAAATCAACTTGTACCATAAACAAGTGCATCAACGATGCACCAACCTGTACCTCAACCTGTTCCATAAACAGGTGCATCAACCATGCACCAAATATGTACCAATCATACATCAAATACACATAAGCTATAACTCATCAAGATGTACCAATATCATCAACTATACACCTCATGTATGTGCCAACTCATCAACTATTTGTCTCAACCATGTACCCAACTTGTACCTCAACAAAAATATCTCATCAATTTCATCATCCAAATCTGATTCATAACTCTACAATGGAGCAAGTGTATATGATCACATACCTACTAACCTTTTTTAACTTTAACAACAAGAGACTAGCATTTTCATCAAACTTTACTTTAGTCTCACATGACTAATTTTGGATTAGTCAAAAACCGTAACTTGAAATAATCATATCTATGTATCTGTAATGAATAAAGATCTAAAAATGGTACACAATGTTCTTCAGTGTCTTTTATTCAATTCCTCCAGATTTCACTACTTGATATCTCTTAGAAAACGAGTTATAGCAAAAATGACATACCTTGTTGAATTTTGGCTTATTCTAGAGAGCGAAAATTGTACACATAATAATACAGATTTTAATTTAACGAATAAATTTGTTAGTAATGAATTTGGATCTGTTATGAAGAATTTATGATGTATTTACCTGAAACACTTGTTTTATATTAGTTTTAGGACTAGCCACAAACCCTATTTTCCACAGCGTGTAAATCCAAAAATACAAGACCCAAAAGCTGAAATTTGTATCACATCTACTTGGATATGTTTCCTCAATGGCCTCCCAATTTCACGGCCTGAATCATTATAGAAAAAGGTTATTGGGAAAATGGTGAGATGACCTATAAATAACATACCTTAGAAAGCATCATCAAAAGAATTTATCCTCCCTTGAATTTCAACCTTCTTTACTTCATCTTCTCTCTAAAATTCGTCTTAGATATCCTTTGGTTTCCTCAGTCACTTGTATATATTCAATATGCTCAAGTGTGTTTAAAAATGAGAGACCCTTGCCTTTTGTTTATACTTTCATGTAGCTTCCTCAAGGGGTTATCTTTTAACCATCTTAACCCATTTTCCTTATTTTAGGGCTAACCCACTTCTAACCACTTGTCCACTTAGTAATTTCTCCATTAACTTTATTATTTAAATAATTTATTTTGTATCCACTTTGACTTATAGTACTCTCATCATTTCACTTTATTATTTAAATTACCTTCTAACCGTCTTAACCCACTTTCCTTATTTTAGGGCTAACCCACTTCTAACCACTTGTCCACTTAGTAATTTCTCCATTAACTTTGTTATTTAAATAATTTATTTTGTATCCAATTTGAATTATAGTACATGGATCACTTCACTTTATTATTTAAATACTTTCTTCTTTGCAATCACTTTGACTACTTTGACCTTTTGGGGCTTCTAGATGACTCATGAGGGTTCTCCAACTTCACATGGACATAACTCTCTAACCGTGAGGAGTTATGTGACGTTCCACATACCACCGGAAAGGGCACGAAATGTACTATACATATAGAATAGTCTTACCTGCAAATATATCAAAACTCATACTATTATCCATCAAACAAACTTGGGTCCATTACCCAAACCTTTGTGCTATCAGAATTCGTTACCAAAATTTCTTCAAGGGTTGACATCAATGACAACCAAACCAATTAATGAACACACACCTTGAAAACCCTCAGCCAAATTCCTCTGGAGTACGAAGTCTCCAAACAATGGGATCTCTTTGCACGTACCCGTTCATCTAACGGTTCTGGTTACTTCGGCAGTTCGACAATCATGTGTTCACCCTATATCTCCCGACTTTCCTTCCAGACCACACCAAATATATTTCCGTGTGTACCTATTATCTACGACTAGGGTTTAATCTGGCTTGCAGACCTCTTGGGAAAAATCACGCAATACCGAGACTCCCGGATAACCGTGGATCTTCGGACACGTGTCCCTCTAGTTCAATGGTCCATATTAACTCCGTGACTCCAACATTCAGGATTTTCAGCACTATACCATCCCTATTCTCCCGAAGTATCACTTCGCTGAAGCGCTTAATGCTTCCCATCCTACATGTGATATAATGGCTGAGAGAGATCTACCTTGGACCCCCCAAATCGACGACCCCCATCGATTCATGACTTCTTCCTTCGGCTACTTTCAACGATTGTGGAGTCACAAGTCTCGATGTCTTGAAGACAAAATAGCTAGCCCCTTTTGGACTAGCATAGGGTTTCTAGACCCCGATCACATGGATACTTTGGAAATTCTAGGGACCAAGCACTAATTCTTTAGTAGAAATTGGGTTAAGGACATGGGCACGAGCCCTCGATCAAACGGGTGAGTAGCCTAAGGGAAAAACGCCCTTCTCCCACATAATTCAAAGTTAACATTCCCACTTAGGTAAGCTTCACAGGGTTGGTAGGGATTAGGTGTTTCAGTCAATCATGCCCCCTCTCTGCTATGGATTCACATCTCATGACTACCTAGTATAAAAACTAAGATAAATTGAAAGATTATATAGATATAATAGTGTATATAAATCAAATAGATTTTCTAATAATTGTTTAGATACTAAAATACTGAATAATAAACTCATATATTTCATCATCACATTCAATATAATACACAAAGTATGAAAATAATTATGAGAACTGGAAAATGTGAAGCAACTACTCAAAGGGGTGCTTGTTTCCTCCCAACCATAGGCACAACCACTCATATTGGATTTACCATTGGCCACCCCAAAGCTAGACCATGATGCTCTCAGAGAGATTCTTTCTCTTTGCTCCACAACAATCATGGATGGAGGATACTCTCCTTCTCCCACAGGAACTGGGTGTCTAGTTTTCTCTACTCTAGGAAAGGAGGTCTGCACAAGTACTTCCTGAGTCACTTGTCAGCCCCGTTTATCAGATTGTAGTGAAACCTTTCCCCAGGCTTCTTACAACCAAAAAAATATTTCTTCTTAGATTTTCTCTCAACTTTAGAATCGAAGTATCTTCCCTGCTCTTCTCGGGAGAGTGTTTTATCTACTCTACTATCTTGCAAATCTGTCTCTGGCCCCCAAATTACCTCCTTTATTTCCATCCTTAGCAATGTTGCATGGGTTTGAATCCCCATTCGTGGTTAGGCATGGAAGCTTTACAGATGGGTACTTTGCCCCATCTCCTCATTAACGCTTGAGGATGGCCTTCCAACTACCATGTTGTCTGGTAATTCATTTATGGGTCAGAGGATTGTTTAGCAATTACACCCAGTAGGTACTGGTCTGGTGAGGGTCATCTTAGCCATACTTGGTTTCCCTTGAGCATCTCTCTCATAGCATCCATGGTCTATCTTGGAAAACTTTCCCCCTTTGAGTAGTTGTGAAACACATATTCAAATTATATTAATAACATAAATTCATACATTGACCCTTTTATATAAGGGTTCATCAAATCAAACATTCACACATATTTAGTCTTCCATAGTCTCTTGGACAGTTATAGTTTTATTTACAAACAGGGGGAAACATGGGTATTACAATCCCCTCCCCCTTAAAGGAACATCATCCTCGATCTTCTATCTGTCGATGTGCTCTATATGTATAGAAATAAACAAAAATGGATATGCTTGTCTAATTGCATCCTCCATTTCCCATGTAGCCTCATCTGGGACAAAGTATTTCCACTGCACCTTGACCTGTGCAATGGTTATGTTCTTGAGTGGGGTTTCATTCATGTCTATTATGCATTGAGGTTCTGGAAGGAATTATCCCTTGGGTTCCACCTGAATCATAGACCAATCAATAATATGATTAGAATCATGTACATACTTCTTTAGTAAAGAAACATGAAAAACATTATGTTCCTTCATTGTGGGAGGAAGTGCTAGTCGATTGGCTATTGGTCCCATTCTATCCAAAAATTCAAAGGGTCCACGATACTGAGGTGCCATCTTGGTAGAATCTCCCATCCTCAAGGAGCCTCTCCTAGGTCTAACCCAGAGATAAACATGATCCCATGTTTTAAACTCTCCAGGAGTCCTTTTTAGGCCTGCATAGATATTTTTTCTATCCTGGGATATCTTTATATTTTACCTGATCTGAATCACTTGTTATTCCATTTACTTTAGCATATATGGCCCGATTGTAACTTTGTCTATTGGGTTGTTCCAACTCATTGGAATGTTGCATTGTCTTCCATACAGGGCTTCAAAATGGTTCATTTTTAATGAGTTTTGATAGCCATTGTTGTAAGAAAATTCTACCAGTGGTAGGTAGTCCTCCCATTTATTGGGTTGATGCATTACATGCATCCTCAACATTTATTCTAATACTTGGTTTACCCTCTCTATCTACCCATCAGTTTGAGGGTGATAGAATGTACTAAAGAGATTTTTTTTTCAAAACCAACAAATAGAGATTTCCAAAAGTTTAAATTAAACTCTGTATCTCTGTTGGATATAATTTCCTAAGGCATGCCATGCAGTCTGAATATCTCTTTCATGAATATGTTAGAAATATCTATTTCATTGCAAGTGTACTTGAAGGGTATGCAGTGAGAATCGTTTCTTAGTTTGTCCACAACTACCATGATCGCATCGTTCTGTTTGGTTGATCTTGGTAATCCTATGATAAAATCCATGGATATGGTTTCCCATTTCCATTCGGGAATTGGTAGGGGTTGCAATAGTCCTGTTGGGTTTTGGTACTCTTCTTGACTTGCTGACATTCTAGACACTTATCTAAGTAATCAACTATGTCATTTTTCAATCCTGGCCAATAGAATTTTTTCTTAGTGGTCATGATGATTTTTTGATAACCACGATGACCAGTGTATGGTCTTTTGTGTATTTCATCCATTATGAACCTCTTCAAGTTGTCATAATTTGGAATGTATAATCCAACCTTGTAATTCAACAGGTCATCATTAAGCATATGATAACCTTCATACTTCATCCCTGTGGGCTCTTGATTTAGGTATGATGTCACGGTCTTGAAAAATGCATTTGTCTCTTGTGCAGTTTTGACCCTCTCTTTGATGTCTGATTCATTGGTTCTTACAGCTACCAAGTGAACTAATTTCATACTTCTACTAAGAGAATCAACCACCCTATTCTCCTTTCCTTTGATATGTTTGATTTCAAAATCAAACTCACTAAGGAGAGCTATCCACCTAGCTTGTCTCACATTAAGTTTCGGTTGGTCAAACAGATACCTCAATCCACTATGGTCTGTCATAAGTAAAAATATACTACCTAAGAGGTAATGCCTCCACATGTTTAAAGAATGCACTATGGCATCCAATTCCATATCATGGGTGACATAATTGACTTCATGTTCATTCAATTTTTTGGATTCGTAGAAAATGACATGTCCTTGCATAAGTAATCCTCTGAGCCCTTCCTTGTAGGCATCTGTATACACAAGGAAGTCCTTGTTTTGGTCTGCAATATTCAACATAGGTGCATTGGTTAGAAGGTATTTCAGCTCTTGAAATCTTTCTTCACATTTTCATGTCCAAATGAATTTAAACCCCTTTTCCTGAAGGGAGGTGATTGGGAAACCAATCTTGGAGAATCCTTTTATGAATCTCCTATAGTATCATGTCAGGCCCATAAATGATCTTATATCAGATACATACCTTGGGGTAGGCCAATACATGATAAATTTAATATTTTTAGGGTTAAATGCCATTCCTTCCTCAGAAATAACATTGCCTATGTAATGGACTTGTTTTTGTAAAAAGTCACACTTACTAAGCTTAGCATAGAGTTGATGTTCTCTTAGCATGTGGAGTACTATCTTAATGTTCTTCATGCTCTTTCATATTCTTGGAATAGATTATGATATCATCAATCAAAACCAAAACAAACCTACCAAGAAATTTCTGAATACGTTATTCATTAAGCACATAAAAGTCGTTGGTGCATTGCTAAGTGCAAATGGCACCACCACAAATTCATAGTTACCATATCTTGTCCTAAAGTCTATCTTGTGGATGTCTTCATCTTTAATTAAGACATGATGGTATCTATACCTCAAGTCAATCTTGGTGAATATGGTAGCACCCCTTAATTCGTCAAACAAGTCATCGATCCTTGACAAGGGATACTTATTCTTGATGGTCATATTATTGAGTTGTCTATAATCTATGAAAAGTCAGAGTGTGCCATCTTTATTTTTCAAAAACAAGGTTGGTTCTCCCCATGGAGACAAACTAGGCCCTATGTAGCATTTTTCCCACATCTACTTCAGCTAGAGTTTGAGCTCAACTAGCTCTGGTGTAATCATTCTATACGTTCTTATAGACATTGGCACTGCTCCTGGTAAAAGTTCTATTGAAAATTCAATATCCCTTCTTGGAGGTAGACCTGGTACCTATTTTGGGAATACATATTTATATTATTTCAATATGGGATGGTTCTGTAGGCTGGGTTTTTCATTCTCAACATAGTTTAGTACCTGTATTGCATACAAGGGACATCCCTTTCTGCAATACTTCTTCACTTGGAGGGATGATATTTGTGTCACTAAGATAGGATTTTGAATCCCTTGTAGGGTTACCCTCCTTCCTTCTTCATTTTCACACTCCAAAGTTTTACTATAACAATCCAACTTGGTTTTTTGGGAAGCCAACCAGTCCATGCCAATCAACAAGTCATAAAATCCTACAGGGAGTATGTTAGGTTTTCTTGGGTGGGAAACCCGCTCATGAAAAATTGACATGCTGGTATTACCTCTATTACATTTATTTTGGTTCCAGTGGCTAGTTGTACCAGCCATGATTTAACATGTTTAACTTGTTGCAATTTACATTTCTCAATAGTTTGAGGGGAAACACAACTCAAATTAGGACTAGGTTCAATTAAAATGGAAACATTATGGTTGGAAATCGTACCTTCCATCTCCTCCACTGAAACATGTCGATAAACTAGTCTATTATTCAAGGCTGCATAATATTTTTTCAGGATCCTAGCCACATCATTGAATTTTGTAGCCTATTGGATGTTGTAGACCCTCCCAGGGTTATGTTTCCTATGCAGACAGTCCCATCATAGATGTTCCTCTCCACAAACCCAAAATTTCAAGGTTTCTCTCTTCGTGTTATCAATCTTACTTGGATCTGCCTTGAATGGTTTATTTCCACTTTGGGATGGAAAATTTTACTAATACACACTTTTGGAAGGGAGGCTCATCCAAGAGATCTTACCAGGGTTCTTAAATTTTGAGGGTTTAATCCCCTTATTCTTGAATTCTGAATCGTTTTTATTCTTCCAATCTTCATGGGGTTCTGTATTACTCTTGAATTGCTCATAGAAATACCTTTCTTTTCTAATAGTATCTTCTAAGGTATTTGTCTCATCAAACTCAATTCTGTCCTGGTTGGACTGAGGTAATACATTGATAAATTGTTGCATCTTTAGCTTTTCATCCTTTGTGTAGGGCACATACCTCATCAACTAGAGAAATTTGTGGATATACTCATCTAAGGTGAGTTTTCCAAGCTTGAGTTCATAGAACTCCTTGGTATTCTCATCAATGTACTTTTCTGACATGTACTTCTTCTTGAAATATTTCTCAAACTGTTTCCATGACAAGCCCTTCTCATGCACTCCTTTCACATTCATAAGGTCTTCCCACCAAATGGAAGCTTTCCCATTCATGTTGAAAATGGCTATCTCATGCTTTAAGTTTTCAGAGTAGTCATGGAATATGAAGTACTTCTTCAAGCTGAGTAGCCAAAGTTATTCTTCTTACCCCTTCTTAATCTCTCCATTGAAGGTGGGTGGTTTGGGTTTCTTGAATTCTTCAGGTTCATGTCTCTTGGAATGTTTCATCTTCTTTCCTCTTGTATGAGAATGGGAACTAATTTTACCACTAGAATATTCCTTGGATCTGTCAGTGTCCTCACCAGAGGAATCTTCCATTGAATGTCTCTTGGCTCAGTGTTGGGCCTTATTTGAGGTGCTCCTCCTCGTGTGGCCACTTTCAAGACCATGCTTTTGTATCTCAAGTGGACTTGGAGTTTTCATAGTATGATGTCTATCCACATGAATAGCATCTGGACCATGTTGCAGTTTCCTTTGTATATCTAATAGGATTTGTAGTATGACTACAATAATTTCAGTGTTCTTTTCCTTCTCCTTGATTAGCCTTTCATTGTCGTCCTTATAACTCTATAATTATTCCATGAGGCTTCTTACAGTTTCAGCCAAATTTGGAGGGGTTTCCACCACCCTCCTTTCATCATATCCTTCCTCTCTATTGTGGGATATCTCCCCTAACTCTGGATGTGTCACCATCCTTTACATTGTAGTTATCCTATTATTCACTGAATGATTGAGTGCAGATAAAACATTTTACATTAGTTATTGCCCTATCAATTCATGAACAACACACATCATTACAAGGTCAATTCAGTTCTTTATTCAGAAACATTAGCAATCTACAGTGCAAACTTCCAAAACATCTAGCAATAGTAGAAGGTGTTGTTCCTATCTTCAGTAGAGGTTCAGACAAGGTAGGGAGTTACCCCATAAGTTCTCTAATAATATTTTTATGTGACTCGTGCATGAGCCCAAGTAGTTCGAGTGTTTTTTCCATGCTATGATACCAATTTGTAACACAACCAAGCCTTAAATAGCCTTTCTAGGTATGGGGCATCAAATTTTTTCTTTCCATGGTGCATTTTCGGTCCCTTACTTAAGAAAAACCATCTTAAACAACTTCTATGAAACTTACATCTCTCATTGTGTGCTTAAACCAGCTAGTGGGGTGTTCCTTGTAATATATCTCAAAAAATGTCTGAAAAAAATAAATAAATTTGTTTGTATGAATATCCTTGAATAGTTCGAGATTCAAGCAAGTAAGCTTTCTGTTATAAAGCTTGAGTCTGACAGTTTGCAAGAGTCATTACTGTCATTGAATTTCATTACCATTCAACTTAAAGTTTTCTGATCGACGATAAGTGTTTACTCCTCATTTCCATGTTTATTTCAATTCCTATAATTATAATTACTTTCCTATCCATTTGTACCTATAACCATTACCACAGTCTTAACAACACAAACGACTTTGGGACTTTATGGACAAATCCTTACATGTTAGACCCTACAAATAACCTATTACCATATGTTTACAATACAAACGAATTTGGGGGTTGATGGCCTAGGCCTCATGCATTAGTCCATACACATAATCACATGATGAAAACGACCAAATGGACGTAGGTAAAAGTAGAGTATTAGTCTATACTCCTCTGTGAAAAGTTTAAATATAAATAGACCCCTATATTTTTTTTTTAAATATCCAGATATAGTATAGTGGTTAAGTAAGGCCTTCCGGTTAAACTCAGAGTACAAATATTTCATAATCCTCCAATCATATTCAAATTCACCTGCACTGTTGGATTACAAGTACTGGGTCTCACGCTTATTCCATATGCCCATGGGCTATGACCACGGGCCTAATCAAAATGCCTTTCACATTTCGGAATCTCGACATTTCGACAAGTCGCAATCCCTGAAATGGAGCCAGATCAATGCTCCACAAAACTTCATAATCTGATCCCTTATTTTCTTAATCGAATGACTGACGGGATTTCAACATTTTTACCTTCGAGTCATCGTGACTCCAACATTATAAAATTCATGATCACAAAATCTTCGAAGTGATCGGATGGTTCACATAACCGACTGAGATGGACGGTTGACGGGATTTCAGAGTTTTTCCTTTCGGGTTTTTGACACTCACAATAGTCCCTTTCGACATTTTGGAGTTCAAGACTTCATGATGGTGGAGTTTTTGCTTGCTATGTAAAACTCCAAAATAGAAAGTTTCGATGTGATGTAAACCTGCTGATGTCACACGTGGATTGACACATGTCGAACAACTTCTATGTGTCACCCTTATTCGTGACTTACATGTGCCTGAAATGTTGAATCAACGTGACACTTGTCATTGCCTGATTATGCCACGTGTCCTTAGATGACGTGGTTTGTTGATGTGTCTGTTTCAGGATTTCGAGGTTCGCTACTTCAAAGGTTAAATTTCCTTTGATATTTGATTTCTCAGTCTGCGAAACTCCAAAATGGATCCTTTCACATGCTCTAATCTTTCGCATTTCACGATTTCATCATTCCCGTCGTGAGTGTCCTTGACACCTCCAACTCTCGGTATTCGAAACTCCGAAATGGAGATTAAGTCGTGGTTTCGCATTTCGCGATTTTATCATTCTTTTCGTGAGTGTCCTTGACACCTCCAACTCTCGGTATCTGAAACTCCGAAATGGATATTAAGTCGTGGTTTCGGTACCATTGATTAAGGGTAACCCATTTTGTGATGGAAAATTCTATCGTTGGAAGTAAAACATCGTATGGGATGTTCATTTGTTTCAATTTCGAACGAGATATGAAATACTATTTTTAAAAGAATTACAGGGTTTTCCTTCCGCCTACCTGTAATGGCATATTGGTTATTTTATTGGTTTAATATACTAGCACCATATTGGCTACTTCCTTGAAAGGATTTTGAAAAAGGAAAAAATACTTGGCTATTCCTGACTATATGTGTATCTTGTTTATAGTTGACTCCAGATCGCATGATGGTATATGAATTCAATTTGCACTTACTGTACTTGTGTTAAAGACTTTCCTTTTGAACTTTTAGGTAATTGTGTTGTTATTTACACAGTTAGGAATTTACTCAGGGGTATGTTTTAATTTTTGGAATGTCCCTTCTTCCTTGGACCTTCACACCTTTCGTGATTAGTTTTGGTAATTAAACTGTGTTAATTTTATTCACTCCAAAAATTTTCCAACATTTCAACCTATAATGTTTCATTAAACATTGGTTGATATAAAGATGTGTAATTGTTGTAGATGGTCTATAATAATTCTTGGTATTCGCAAGGTCACTTCCGTACTTTAAATATACATATATGTATCTTAGACACTTGCGATTAGGGCTATCTCCTAAAAACAAAATCATGACTATTCAACTGGTACATGGAAGAAATCTTAGTTAATTACTCTACTGTGGTGCATGCCTTTATATATCAGAAATGTCCATACATACATACATACATACATACATACATACATACATACATACATACATACATACATACATACATACATATATATATATATATATATATATATATATATATACACTATCCATTTTTCCATTTGCATTCAATATGTAGGTAAACTCAAATCTGCATCACAATTTACTTGTGGGGTTTTCAACTACGACGCTTTATTTTACTACAGTAGTAATCCAAACCACAACACAAATCTTCTTTAAGAATTGACTAGTCATATCCTTCCAGCTAGTATACTTTCAGGAACTAGTATTCATAAAAGTAATGAGATGCAGCAAAGATAATCCATTCTGAACTAGTAGAGAGACATTCTAGCAATTCCTAAGTTTGCAATAGGATGCATTCGATATTTCATCCTTAATATTATTTCTAACAGATACATTCTATCAAGTATGTAACCATTTAACATGCAGCCAGATAAGGGACATAAATAACATATCTGAAGTAATACGCTGAAAGACAAAGGGAACTACCATGTTTCTCCCAACCATCGAACAGGGCAGCCAAACTACTTGCCCAATTCAGCCCCTAGCCTGACCATGAATCCATGAGGGAGAACTTGGAAAAGATTCGCTTCAGCAATGTCCTACAACTCCAACAGTTTTTCCTTGCCTCACACTCAAGCAGTGTTCATAACAGCAAGTAAATCAAAAGTCTTCTTTCCCAGCATACTTGGCAGCGTCTTGCCTCATCTCATATGTTATTTATCATTTGCCTAGGTCTTTTCTCTCCCTTGGGAATTTTCGGAGCTTTCTAAATCCCTTATTTTAAGGGGCTGCCAATGGTCAAATCACTGATTTTCCACTTGTAATAATCATCCTAGAGGTAGTTCCAACATGTTCCCCACTCATGGATTCATGGTCAGCTAACTTTAACATAGCTGTTCCATTTGTCCTCCTGCAATCAATATAAAATATTATGTTTCCATACAAGTGTCATAGTCAAATCGTTAGTTGGGTCAAATTAGGGCTCTTCCCAACAGTCAAAATAATTAATTACAATTACCAAATTCGAAATTTGAAATTGCCATAAATGGCAAAAATTTTCCAAATTCGAATTTACTAAAAACAGAATAAATTTCCAACAAATTTTAAATTTCAAAAATATTTTATTTTTGGGGATGTCACATCCTTTCCCCCTTCAGTAAAACACTTTCCTTAGTGTTCGTTCCTTTCCTGGAATAGGATTAGATGATATTTCCACAAATTTCCCTCCAACTCCCAGGTGGCCTCCTCAGGACTAAAGTGCTTCCATTGCACCTTTACCTGAGCGACGACTCTATTCCAAAGTGTTATTTCTCTCCAGTCTAGAATGCGCAGGGGTTCCACCTAGAACTCGCCTTCGGGCTCCACCTGCACCATGTTCTAGTCAATCCTATGAGTAGGGTCATGAATATACTTTTTCAGTAATGAAACATGAAATACATTATGAATTCTTAGATTAGTTGGAAGTGCAAGTTGATATGCTATAGGTCCAATTCGAGCTAGTATTTCAAAGGGCCCACAAAGCTTGGGTACCATCTTGACACAATTCCCTAACTTCAACGAGCTCTTTCAAGATTTGACCTTCAAATAAACATGGTCTCCCACTTGAAATTCCAAGTGTCTTCTTTTCTCTTTAGCTCTTCTTTGCATTCACATAAAACTGAAATTACAAAATACATGATAAGAGATAACTTTGTAGAACACTCTATCCTTCACCCACCTAATAAATGAAAGAATTTAAGATGCCTATCCTCCATCATATTTGGTCAAACAAGTAATGCAGTAATTACCTCATTAAACACTCCCCCTTAATTTCGACCATTACATAAATCAACCCAAACTATGCCTAAGTGTTGTAAAGTATTTCTTCCCAATGTCTTGGTGAAGATATTTTCTTGTTGTTCTTTCAAACCACAAAATTGTAGCATAAAGCTACCATAGTTGACAAGCTCAGTGAGTGCCAATGTGTTTACTCTTGCGGTTCAACACGAAATTATTAGGTAACGCAATTGTTGAATTGTTGCCACAAAATATAGTAGTTGGCTCATTTTCTTCCTGTACAAGATCATGAAGGATCCTTCTCAACCAAATTGCATGACGTGTTGTTGAAGTTCCTACCATATACTTTTCTTCTGATGAATAAATTGTGACGATGAGTTGTTACCTAGAAGCCCATAAAATCAAGATTGTACCAAACAAAAATGCATACCCAAAAGCATTTTTCCTATCATCAACACCACCTACAAAGTCACTATGTATATCCAACAAGTGAATCATCTTATGAAGTAGAATATCAAATTCAATAATCTGTTGTACCTGTAATATACCTCAAAATTAATTTTCCAACTCTTCAATGAGAGATTTTGGGAATCTCCATAAATCTAGAAATTAAACTTATTCCATACATAATGTTTGGTATATGAGGCTTTGTACAAGCCTCTTATATTGATTATAATAAATTCATGTCCCTTCATATTGTTTAATTAATTTTGTGCCTCTTGCAATTGGTGTATTTCTTGGATTGCATTTGTTCATTTTGAACATTTTCAAAATATCTATGGCATACTTGTATAAATCATGTCATAAACATAGAGACAACTATTAAAATGTTACCTCTCTGGTCTCTTTTGGTTTAAAGTGTGGGCTCATTGTTGCTCATGTTGAACCCATTGTTGAGCAAATAAGTATCAATGAGACTCTACAAAGCTCTTGGAAATTGCTTCAAACCATACATTGTTTTCTTCAATCTGTATAGTTTGTACTCTTTACCTCTGATTTGAAATCCTCGTGGTTGTTCCACATAAACTTCTTCCTTTAAAAACCCATTAAAAAGATTGATTTAACATCAATTTGATAGACTAACCATTTGTTTTGATTTGCAACCGCCAAAACTCCTCTGACAATATCCAAACGTGTTATTAGAGAAAATGTTTCTCCATAGTCACTACCAGGTTGTTGAGCAAACCCTTTTTCTACAAGTCTTGTCTTGTGCTTCTCTACTTTTCCTTTCTCATTGAATTGTTTCTTGTACACCCATTTAACTTCAGTGTTGGTTTTCATGTGGGAAGATCTAGAAGATCCCATGTGTTGTTTCTTTCAATTGCTTCAATTTCTTCGTTCATTGCATCAACCCATTTTTCTTTTTTGACTAGACCTCTTCAAAGTATATTGGTTGACAAGATAACAAAGCAAAGTGTGCTTGTTAATCCATGTCATCATTCTTCTCATAAATTTCTCTCAAACTTCTTCTTCTTTGGGTCCTTAAATTTTCTACAGTGGAATCTGAATCATTACTAGATGAAGAAGAAAAATTGTGCTCTATTTTTTCTCCTTGAACCTGTACTTGCAATCTTGAAAGTTTTGGTGGAGAAGCTTGTTTTATTGTAGCTTCCACTTGCTTATCTTCTTGTATAGAAGGAATTTTTTCAACAAGTATTTCACTTTTTTGGTTATCCCAAGATTTATATTCTTGGAATTTCACATCTCTGCTTACTATCAACTTCTTGGTAATAGGATTATACAACCTATATGCTCACTGTATTCCACAAATATACAATTTTCACTTCTATCATCAATATTTCTTCTCAACTCTTCAGGAACATGAGCATTAGCTACAAAGCCAAAAAATTTAAAATGAGAAATGTTAGATTTCATACCACTCCAAGATTATTGGGGAACTTGATCTTTTAGACTGTTGGTTGATGATAGACTTAAAATATAGACTGCGCAAGCCACTACTTCACCCCATTATTCATTTGAAAAAAAAATGTCCTTTAGCATATTTCTGGCCATATTCATTATTGTCTTATTCTTCCTATTAGCTACTCCATTCTTTTGTGGAGTGTTTATTGTGGTAAACTGTCTTTTGATTCCATGTTTCATGCAATATGTTTCAAATTACTTGGATTCATACTCACCTCTTCGATCTAATCTGAGTACATTGATGTACTTCCCACTATGTTTCTCTATCAAAGATTTAAATTCTATGAATTTTTCAAATGTGTCTAATTTGTGCTTGAGAAAATACACCCATGCTTTCCTCCTAAAATCACCAATGAATGTTAGAAAATAAAATCTTCCTCGTATTGACTGATTTTTCATTGGACCACAAAGGTTTGTATGCACCAGTTCAAGGTGTTCTTTTTCTCTATAGGAAGCACTGGGAAAACTATCACTTTGGTGTTTGGCCAAAATACAACTCTGATAGGAGTTTTTTTATTCATTTATAATGGGAAAACCTTTGACTATGGACTTCTTATATAAAATACTAAGACTTTTAAATATTAAATGAAAATATCTAAGGTGCCACAACCAAGTCTCATGCGAGTTTGATACATTTTGGGCATATGACTCTGGCAAACTTACATTTCTCAATATTAAATGGAACATTCTATTTTTGGTCATTTGTATTGTGGCTATAATTTTCTTGCTGGGTGGTTTATCCAAGATTGTACACTTGGAACCTTAAAAAATGACCTTATAACCATGTTCATTCATCTGTCCTACGCTCATTAAATTGTGTCTTAGACCATGTACATAATACACATCATGAATATCCTTACTTTCATTTTTCTTGGTTAGTACAAAAATGATGCCATTTCCTGCAAATTTCTTTTGATAATCATCTCCCAATTTAATTTGAGATGTGACAAAGCTATCTAAAATAGAAAACAAATCTTTGTTACCTATGATATGATTTTTGCAGCCACTATCCAAAAACTAGATATCGTGACTATTGCTTGCTTCTTCTGTAACTTGACATGAAAATAATATCGATTCATATGTTCCTTATTTAGTGTTGGTAAAATTTTCTCTTCCCCTATTCCAATCTGGTTGCTTCTTTCTGAATTCACTTTTGTAGTAACCAAATTTATTTCAATAATAGAACTAGATCCTTGATTTGTGAGTCCATCTTGACTCATTAAAATTCTTTCCTCTCTCCCTTTGTTTCTGAGAATGCCTATGTGGTCGTCCAGAGTGTTCACTCCATTCTAAACATTCTGATGTTTCTCTCTCTCTTGTTTGAGAGAGACCTCTTCCTCTTTTGCCTCTGCTTCTATTCCATTGACCTTTGTTTATGCTTATGGAAGCGTAAGACTGAAATGCATTCTCCAAAGATTCAGTATTTCGATTGAACCTACTTCCATGGGTTAGCAAAGATCCCATGATTTCTTCAACTATCAATTGTGGTCTTTCGACTCTTCTATGGTGACCACGGCCATATTAAACTTATCAGGAAGGGTTCAAAGTACCTTCTCAACGACCTTTTTCTCTTGTATGTCTTCTCCATGAGTGCACAACTAATTCACGATGCTCGTGGCATGGGTTATAAAATTATCCATAGAATTTGAATCCTTCATTTGAAGAGTCTCAAAACTATTCCAGAGTGTTTGCAACTTTGCATTTTTTACTTTTTCAGTCCCTTGATAGGATATTTCAAGAGTATCCAATGCATGTTTGGCATGGTCTCTTGCTGCGACTTTGGGGAAAATATATTCCTCTAACCCTTGTTGGATGAGTCATAGGGATTTGATAACCTTCTTCATGAGTTCTTGAAGGGAATTTCTTTGCAAATTTGTCATTGTTTGTAGATCTATTAGATCTAGAGCCTAAAACCCTTGGACTACTGCTTCCCAATAATCTTCACACTCGAGGAATTTTTTTCTTTTAATAGACAATACATCATAGTTCTTACACGTTAAAATTGGACCTCGTGCGAGTGTTGGACTAATGCTAGACGCCACGAATCTCTTGTAAAATTCATATTTCTCCTTTCTGGCATAGATCTAGATGAAATTTTACTCCTATGTCGAAATAGGAAAAACCCAAATTTTTCTTAGCCTCGACGCTCCCTATGGACACCTGGTGTCCACACTATGCACGTGTCTAGAAGATGAATTTTGCAACGGAAGTGTCATTGTTTTGGTCTCCCCCTATATATGGGCTAGGGGACGTCCACCCTCTCTTGGTCGCTCTGTTTACAAGGGAAGGGGGGCGACCATCTCCAAAAAATGATTATTTTTAAGAGTTTTTACCTGAAAATGTTTTTGCAAAAGACGTAGAAAAACCCTCTTTTTCCTACTGTTACTTAATTAATACCGAAAACACTCTGCAATAGCTTGAAAATTCTCTCCAATCTTCGAAGAGTCTTATACTAGCTTTGATACCATGTTCAATATCAAAAAAAGACAACCATAACAAAAAAAGAGCATACATACACAAAACAACTATGGAGTTGTTCATATCTTCTCCACATTCACATAAAACTGAAATTAAAAAATACATTATAAGAGATAACTCTCTATAACACTCCATCGTTCACCTACCTAATAAATGCAAATTTACCTATCTATATTCCATCAGATTTGGTAAAACAAGTAATGGAGGAATTACTCCATTTAACATTACACACTCAATCAATGGTTAAGAAACTAAGGAGGTTCTTCAAACAATGACATTTATAACCATCTCTCCACTCAAAATAGTTGTTCATCTTTATTCAAAAAGTAAAACAACTTGCAATCTGCTCACACACAAACTATTTTTAGTGATATTATTCAATCAACAACATTACTTATAAATGCATTAATATTTAAGTGATATTATTCAATCAACAACATTACTTATAAATACATTAATATTTGGGTCAATATAGACATGTTAATAAACCATATTAACAAATTGTTCATAGAATATTTCAACCATACATCAAGCTAACAGTTAACTAATTGGATAGAATATTTCATGTCCAACTACAATTAACAACCTCCTAAATTTTAGATTCAAGTCACTCATGTAGGGATTGTATATTTGTAAATTCACAAATCACAAACTTATGGTATAATGAAGAATCACAACTTTATGACATGATTAAGATTCATACCTTAAGCAATAAAATACCTTAAACAATAAAACAAGCCAGAATTAATAATTCCCACATCAATCACTATTACTGATTATTAGTAGATGAAGAATTCATTCTAGAGATATTAGTAATGTTCAACGTTTAGAAAGGTGGCTAGTAGCGAATGCCAGATTAGAAGCCAAACCATGGAAGACGTTCATTTCTAAATTTGTCTCCACAATAAATGAAAGTGACGTTCTTGGAATGCAGGCAATAAACAATCTAAGGAGGCCTTCGAGAAGGCAAAGCAATGAAATATGTAAGTAAGGATAATCATATCTATCGACGTTTGTAGGATGGATCGTCCTTGCAAAAAAGATACCCTTAGGTAGGTCAGTGAAAATTTAAAAATAGATATCGTGCTGAGAGATGAGGTAGTAGGGAGGTATTTTCTTTATATGTTTAGTGCATGGTATTTTGTTGTCTCTAGTAGAGTGGGATATAGGAGGCATTTATATTGGGTGGAGTTATTCAATAGAATTGCAGATTTCTTCTCTCGTAAATTAAGCAGTTCGTTACTGTTTTTTTCCTAATGAAGTGTAAAGACATCACAAGACATCACACTAGTAAATGTTTGAGGATATTTTGTTTAGAGAAAAGATTACTAATTAATGGATGGTGGGATTCTTCACGGAAATAACAAGACGTGCAATGTAGATCTTAAATTTGTTCTAAGGTAGGACGAAGTGTAGAGTGCTTCTCAGCGACCAAATCATTTGGTAGATTTTCTTCTTACGGAAGCTGGAGGAAAGACATCCATGAGATGTTGAACCTATGAATTTGGCTTATCTTATGGTCTGAAATACTCTCCAAATTTCTAAAATTCTTCATAGGTTTCTGTATTAGATGCTTTGTTCGACTCAGTATGAAAATATATTGCACGAGGGTTCATGCAGAAAGTTCAAGTCAGAATTCTTTCATAGGAGTTGTCTATGTTGTGGACTTATACTTATATAGGATTAAAAATGGTCAAATCTTTATTTTAAAAAGTCAATATATGAGCAAAATCACTGGTAGAACATTTGGACAATTCATTTTCTCATATTTCAATAAGATTTTATAGAGAAACTCCTCCCAGAGAAAACACTCACTCTTCCACACTCCAAAGAAACTTCTTTGTATTTTTCAATGACCAATCATGAGAAAATACCATGGTTCTTAAAACACCATGTGAAAGTCAATTAATGACCTAATCAATGTTATCGTAACTACTCTATGAATGCTTAAAGATTGACCCAACATCCCCCTTTAAAATTGACTTGGGATAAACATGTACCCCCTCAAATTTTATTGGAATACAACATGCCCCATGCCTAAATAGGTCTTACATCCATATGCCCATTTACATATATGATGAAATACAACTTCTTAAAAACTATTTACAATTGTATACTTAAGTATGTGATGCTATGAAACATTGATGTGTTCCATTACCAAAATCCATCTTGTTCCAAAATACAATCACATAGACCAAATCAAGCACTCATTCAATGAGTACTTCGTTCTCTATTGCCTTCCATATTCCATTTACCATGGCTCATATACCTAAGAACCATCACAAAAATTTGTGTGCAAGATTCTATTACCTACTTCTCTCTTCCAAGTTTTGATACCAAATGTTAAAACTAAGAGAGGGAAATAGTACACAAGCAAACACAAACAAGAACATGGGAAACCCTTCTAGGAGGAATACCCCACACTCCAAATCAATCTCAATGTATTTCTCAACAAAGAAAAAATGTTATAATATACTTTAGAGTTTTTCTCTTAAGAGGAGTACTCAACGACACTATAATGGCTACATAGGCCTCTATGAGCCAACATGACACATTTTAATGGAGTATTCATTAAATAAGATTCATCATATGTAATAGCATGGATTACCTAAACTATGAGCTTGTCAGCCACCATGAGTAAACTCATCAATGATTGAATCAAGGTTATCTTAACTAGAGAGTCTATATTAGCCCAATGAAAATTTCAAATTATTATTACTTGGAAAATCTTCCTACAAGTAGCTTTACCAAAAAAATACAATGAGTCATTTCCCTTTTATAGAATACATGGAAATATACAAACAATTGTAGTGGAAGAAACCAAGAAGAAAAAAAAAAACCGAAAAATCTGTTATAATTGCAAATGCGGAAAACACAATTCGTGTATGATAATCAACAATCACATAGATAAGAAACACAGATATTTCACATGGTTCACCAAAACGTTGGGCTATGTCCACCAAGCAGAGGTATCGATTGTCTTATTATTCAGATAATGGAGATTACAATAGTTTCACTCATACATCTCTAACTCACTCTGTTAGCCTCTACGAGAATACACGAATTTATATTAATCTACACATGAAACTGATTTATTTAATGCAACCATATCCAAATCTAACTTAGTCTCATTAGTTACAACAAATACTGAATTATAGGATCTAAAATACTAATACTGGGAATTCATTGTCACCGTTTAACAATCTCCACCTTAACAACAATTAACCCGATACCTTGCTCCTTCTTTTGTTAATCACCTTTTTTGCAAGCCAAGAGAAGCCAAGCACCATCGTACCTTCTCTAATAGTACTGGTTTTGTGAACATGTCTGCGCAGTTCTCTTTTGTATGCACATTCTCAAGAGAGACTCCACGTTCATCGATGACCTGTCTTACAAAATGGTACTTGATAGGTATATGTTTTGTTTTACTATGGTAGGTTGAATTCTTAGACAAGTGAATATAACTTTGACTATCGCAAAGTAACTTTACTTTGTCTTTCATCCTTCCAAACTCACCAAACAAACCTTTCAACCAAACTGCCTCTTTGCAAGCATGTGAAGTAGCTACGTATTCTGCTTCTGTAGTGGATAAAGCAACAATATTTTGTAGCTTTGACATCCAACTAATAGCTCCACCTGCAAGAGTAAAGACATACCTTGAATTTGACCTTCTCTTTTCGAAATCACCTGCAAAATCAGAATCAACATATCCACAGACTAATTCACGACCAATGTTATAGGTGATACAATAATCACTTGTGCCTCTCAAATACTAAAGCACCCATTTCACTATTGCCCAGTACTCTTTACCTAGATTTGTGATATACCTGCTAACAACCCCAACTACATGTGAAATGTCTGGCCTTTTACTAACCATCACATACATTAGACTTCCTATTGCATTAGCATATGGTATTTGAGACATATATTCCTTTTCTTCTTTTGTACTAGGACATAAGCTTGATGAAAGATTAAAATGGGAAGGCAAAGGGACTGAAACTATTTTCACATCATTCATACCAAACCTCAAAAGTATCTTCTCAACATACTTCTGTTGTGACAACCAAAGCTTACCATTCCTCCTCTCTCTAAATATCTCCATGCCCAAATTCTGCATTGTTGCTCCTAGATCTTTCATATCGAATGTCCTAGACATCTGAGCCTTTAACCTGATGATCTCAGTTATGTTTTTTCTTGATAAAATCATATAATCAACATACAATACTAAAATAATGAATATGTCATTATTCAATTTCTTAAAGTAGACACAATGATCATACTCAGTCCTTGTATAATTTTGGCTCTCCATGAAAGAGTCAAATTTCTTGTACCATTGTCTGGGCGACTACCTCAGACCATACAATGATTTCTTGAGCCTATAAAAAAATTTCTTGTTGAGATTTTGAACAAACCTTTCAATTTGTTCCATGCAAATTTCCTCATCCAAATGTCCATGTAACAATGCAGTTTTAACATCTAGCTGCTCCAACTCCAAATCAAGTAATGCAACCAATGCTAACACAGTTCAAATTGAAATAATCTTAACAACTGGTGAAAAAATATCATGAAAGTCAATACCTTCTTTCTGAGAATATCCTTTAGCAACCAACCTTTCTTTGTACCTTTCCACCTTATCATCAACACCCTTCTTCAGCTTGTAAACCCACTTGCAACCTACATTTTTTCCGTCTCTTGGAATTTCTACCAGGTCCCATGTGGCATTCCTCTCTAATGCCTTCATTTCATCCTTCATTGCTTCTTTCCATTTATCACTGTTATAACCCTTCACAGCTTCCTGATAGAACGAAGGTTCATCATCATTAGTACTTAAAGAAACTGACGAAACAAAATCATCATACCTTCTTGGAGGAACTCTAACCCGCATAGACTTCCTTAGGGAAATTTGTGGCTCATCCACAGTCTGTCGATTGTTATCATGAACCATGTCTTCCTTTGCAGGAAACTCTTAATGAACATCTTCATAAACTTGTTCATGTTCACTTTCATCTGTATTTGAACTGGTTTCAAACTAAATCTGTTGATACTTAGGTACTTCTTCCTGTTTCATTTGAACATATACATCTGATTTGATGAGAGATGATTCATCAAATATTACATATCTATTAATGGTGATATTGTGGGCAATAGGATACGACAACCTGTACCCCTTAATACCATCACCACATCCAACAAAGATAAGCCTTTTTTATTTTGGATCTAGTTTAGAACGTTGATGTTTTAGAATTAAAGCAGATTTTTTACAACCGAAAACTTCAAGATTAGAATAATTACAAGGGTGACCTTTCCATACCTCTCCATGAATCTTCCATTCTATTGTTGTTGATGGTGATCGATTCATCATATAACAAGATGTAGTTATTGCTTTTCCCCATAGTTCCTGCTGCAAATTGGCGTTACTAAGCATACTCCTTTCTCTCTCTAGAAGAGTCTTGTTCATGTGTTCAACAACGCCATTATGATGAGGAGTATAGGCAATGGTTTTATGCCTATCAATCCCAAAATCCTTGCAATAGTTTTCAAATTCCATTGACGTAAATTCACCACCATTATTAGTTCTTAATCATTTAATGAACTTACCAGTGCTCTTTTCCACTAAATCTCTAAACTGCTTGAAAACAGTAAATACATCAACCTTTCCTTTCAACATATAGACCCAAACCTTTCTAGAGAAATCATCTATAAAAGTTACAAAATATGATGCTCCTCCATATGAAATAGTAGGGGATGGTACCCAAACATAAGAATGGATWGAGTCAAGGATTCCCTCACTATTGTGTTTTTCGGTTTTAAATCTCTGCCTATKCKATTTTCCATAAATATAGTGCTTGCATAAATCTAACTTTAAAGACTTTAGACTAGGAAGTAMCTTGCGATCATATAATACCTTCAATCCTTGTTCGCTCATATGGCCCAACTGTTGATGCCACATTCGAATAGAATCACTGTCATTCTCAGATACAACTGTCGCATTATCTGACTCGGTTCTTCCTTCTAACAGAAACARGTTTCCAACCTTCTTCGCTTTCATAACCAGTAGGATTCCTTTGTAGACCTTCATAAATCCACCTTGAACAATACTCTTATATCCTCCAATGTCTAAGACTCCCAAAGAAATTAGGTTCTTCCTAAGCTCAGGTACATGTCTCACATCAGTTAGTTTTTTAACAGTTTCATCAAACATCTTAATTCGAATGCTACCAATTCCCTCAACTTTACATAAGATATCATTTCCCATGTAAGCTATTCCATCATCTATAGATTGGTAAGTAACAAACCAGTGTCTATGAAGACACATGTGATTTGAAGCACTGGAATCTAATAACCATTTTTTATCATGACGTGAACCAATACTAATTGATAAAGCTTCATTAGTCATACATGAACTTGTTGCTGAACCAATTTCGGTTGTGTTTTCTTCCTTCATTTCTTTTGGAGTGTCGTCTTTGGAGGCTTGTTGTCGCTTCCAACACTTTTTCTTCTGGTGTCCCGATTTTGCACAAAACCAACACTTAAGATTTCTCTTTGTTCCCTTCTACTTTGACCGAGAGAAATCCATTTGACCATGTCCTCTTTCTTTATGTCTGCCTCTGACCATCATCGCCTGAGATGTAGAGGTTTCTGGACTGATTTTCTTCCTTGTTTCCTCAGACAATAGTGCTCCAACAATAACATTAAACTCAATACTTTATGTTGAGATGAAACTAATAGAGGTAACAAAGTGATCCCATGACGCGAGAAGAGAACACAATAATGTAATTGCCTTATCTTTAGAATTGAATTTTACTCCCATGCTAGTCAACTAAACTAAGAGAGTATTAAAAGTATTTAAATGATCAGTTATTTTCATACCTTCCTTCATGTGCAAACTGTACAATTTCCTTTTTAGGAAGATCCTGTTCGTCAAGGATTTTTTCATATACATTCTTTCCAGCTTCATCCACAAACCAACTATTGTCTTCTCTGCAACAATGTTGAACATAACATCATCGGCCAAACATAGGCATATGGCACTCAGTGCTCTCGCATCGATTTCATCTCAGTCTTCATTTGTTATGGTCACCGGTTGCTTTTCTTTTCCCAAAAATGCCTTCACCACTCATTGTTGCATGAGCAGATCATGCATCTTAACCTTCCAGATCTTGAAATTGTTCTTTCCATTGAACTTCTCGATTTCGAATTTAGCACTCTGAGTTTTTTCCATTAGCAGAAGGAAAAATTCCAAAAAACCGTTGCTTATAAAACCAAGCCCTTTTAAAAAATGTGGAGAAATAATGGCATAAACTCCAAAAGGTTTAATAAAAAGTTTAATAAAAAATTTTTTTTACCAACCTCACCTTTAATTAAAAAAGATTCACTTAAAAAAAAAAAAAAAGCATCCACCGTTTGTTTTATGCATACAATATTTAATTCCAAATATTGTAAAGCGTGAAGAG
Organism: Picea engelmannii; assembly: GCA_009831015.1. Taxonomy (NCBI): domain Eukaryota; kingdom Viridiplantae; phylum Streptophyta; class Pinopsida; order Pinales; family Pinaceae; genus Picea; species Picea engelmannii. The sequence goes on from ML783598.1 coordinate 362,209, forward strand.
TCAACCCTTTACTTTTTAATTCCTCCACATTTTTTTTATGCATACAATATAATATTCGAAATATTGTAATTCCTCATACCTTTATTTTTTCAAAACACACCATGCAAATGTTTCCTGATCCATGACGTTTTAGGGAGTCGTAGCACGTCTCGATACAACTAGAGTCCGTCAATCTCTAAAGGGTCATCACACTGTACAACATATCTTTACCGCGACTATTTCAGGCTGTTGTCGCACCTGTCAATGTAGCTTTACTGCAACGATTTCAGGATTTTCACAGTGGGGAAAGTCTGGCTAGTAAGACGTCACACCCTTCGAGAGGAGGGACCTGTGACGATGTGGAAATCGACACACCTCACACATATGGGGCTGTTGTTGCTCCTTCGAAATTTGATTCCCTCGACACCCTCTCCTCCAACCTGCTCTGATACCACTTGTTATAATTGCAAACATGAAAAACATAATTCACGTATGATAATCAACAATCACACAGATAAGAAACACAGAGATTTCAGGTGGTTCACCCAAACGTTGGGCTACGTCCCCTAAGCAGAGGTATCAGTTGTCTTATTATTCAGATCATGGAGATTACAACAGTTTCACTCGTACATCTCCCACTCACTCCGTGAGCCTCTACATGCATACACGAATTTATATTAATCTACACATGAAACTGATTTATTTAATGAATTCATATCCAAATCTAACTTAGTCTCATTAATTACAACAAATACTGAATTATATGATCTAAAATCCTAATCCTGGGAATTTGTTGTCACCGTTTAGCAAAATCTAAACATAATTTAATATCCCGAAAGGATGGGAAGATACCAACAATTGTAGTGGACTAAGGCAAGAAGAAAACAAAATCTGAAGAATTCAAACCTAATTTAATAGCGCCAAAGGATATGATAGATGTAAAGGTATCATAATTTTGTTGGAGGGAGAAAAAGAGGAATTAAAATAATTAGAGGAACCAAATATTATACTTCTGATGGGGAAAGAGGTTAGGTAGAAACAAAAAAGGTGGACAATATAGATTCACAAGGGTAATGCTCTCTAAGATATGGGAAAGAATTATAAGAAGTTTCAAATGAGTTGCAATGTGAAGATCTCATGTGAGTTTAAATGATTTGTTTTGGTAGTATTGAAAGGCATTAGAGATAACTCTGGATTTATCATACATACTAGACATCAATTATATATATATATATATATATATATATATATGACATTGAATTAAATAGTTAATCATCATGAGATTTCATTGCAACTGCATATTCAATATCACTAAAAACTAATTGCATATTATCTAAATTATCATGGTATAATTATCAAGTTTTATATATTTAATATTACATAAACATACATGCATATATATATATATATATATATATAGAGAGAGAGAGAGAGAGAGAGAGAGAGAGAGAGAGAGTCATGATGCATATACCATACATTAGATTTCATTTAAAAAAACTAAATAATCTTTTTCACCTTAAAGTATGATCCAATTAGTGCAGAGAGACACATTATGGATCATTATTACTAAAACAATAGGATCATAAATAACATTATGTTGGAGGTTAATAGAATAATTGACATCAAATAATCTATCTATATGATAAATTATCTATAATCTATATATTTTGATAAATAATAATATGTAAGACATATTAGATTATCATCCCTACAGTATTTGATATGTTAAATTATATTTACATTAATTTACATTATATCCATATATATTTGAATATGATCAAGGCCAACATATAAATTATATCCAGAATTTACATAAATCATGGATGGATAATATGTTAGGTTAAATTTAGCATGATCTAGAAATAACAATTGAAACATAGGATGGATCCCGAGTTAAGTAAACCGATCTATCTATTGACTTATTATTATCTAACTATATTTTGAATAATTATTACAAATTTCAATAATATACTAAGATGAATATCATGTCTTCTTGGTAATTTTTAGAATATTTTGATTTTCAGGAAACTTCAAATTTATCAAGATATTGCATATTGAGGTAATAGATCTTTGTGAATTCTCCATTTTTTGTTATTTAAATCGAATTTTTGAATGTATAATTCGATTCAACACTATGAAAACACTATGAAAAACTCTGAGAACACTCCAATTATACAGACTCAATCACTCAAATATGGAGTTCCAATGAATTTCAGTAATAAAAGTTGAAATTATTTTAGCAATGATATAACACAAAGAAATAATGTGGATTTATTTTAGAGATGGTACAATGATAAATGACAATCTATTGTATTTATTTCAATAATGACATAATGCAAAACAATATGCATTGATTTAAGTGATGATACAATGAAAAATAATTTAGCAAGTGATAGTGATATAACACAAAACAATAGGGTGCATTGATTTCAGTGATAATGATATAAGAAAAATAATAATGCATAGGGCATATTGATTTCAATAATGATATTAATTAAATGATTGAGAGAAATAAGAGAGTCTAAATTATTTTAGCATTAATATAACACAAAACAATAAGGTGTATTTATTTTAGATATGGTACAATAAAAAATGATTTAGCGCAATTAGTTGTTATGATTTGAATAATGACATAATGAAAAACAATGCAATGCATTGATTTTAATGATGACACAATGATAAATAATTTAGAGCAATTAGTTGCATTGATTTCATTAATGACATGATGCAATTTTTTTTTATTGATTTAAGTGATGATACAATTAGTTGTATTCATTTTAACAATAATAAAACATAAAACAATAAAGTGCATTGATTTGAGTGAAAATAATATGACTCATAAGAACTAAATTAATCTTTTGTATTGATTTCAATATCATTATGAAAAATGATTCAATACATTAATTAATTGAAGAAATGATATGAAGGAAATTAATCTTCTATATGGATTTCCAGTGTGAGATATTGCAAATTATTTAGTGAAATGACTGTAGCAATAACCAAAAATTCATTTCAAAAAACTCTCACATATATATATATATATATATGTTGAAGTCTTATACTTTGTTTGGTTTGGTGTGATTTATCTATTATTAAAACTATTATAATATGAAGATATATAAAATGTGAAAAACTCATTTTTACTACAATTTATGAGTTAAAGAGGTAAAGGATGTTTTGGGTAGGGGAGGAGAGTCTTCATTCCAGTCCTTTTTTTGGGGGGAGAGTGGGAAGTTTGGGTTTTCATATTGTAAGGAGGTAAATGATGTTTTGGGTAGGGGGGAGGAGACTCTTCATTCCAGTCTTTGTTGTAAGTATATGATACTGTGAATAGCTATCGCTCGGGCTTCTTATTGATGTCGGTTTCGTGCTTTCCTTTTCCAATGTGATTGAATGATGCTTATCATCAACTAGCTTTTTGGCGCTAGTCAAAGCATCCACATCCTCTATCTTCAAACCTTCTATCGGGCTGTTGGTAAGCTCTGTTTGTGCTCGCTCTGTATTAAGCGGTATAGTCTGTTCGGGCGACGAACCAAAAGAAAATAAGACCTTCGCTTTAGGCCGTTAGACAGAAAGGGAGTCCTGTTAGCTGCATGCTTTAGTGTGTAAGCATCGACCGTCCCTTGAGGGGTTGACCAGATCAAGACCACGAAAATGGGGGGATTCTGGCTGACCCAGAAGGGATTGACCATAATAGGGGTTCAAGTATGCCCTTTGTTCTACTTTCTCTTTTAATCGGTAGTAGAATGTTCTTCCTTTTCTTTTTAGCAGAATGTTCTCCTTTCTCTTTTTATTGGCAGCAGAATGTAAGAAGATATCTTCATTACTTAGAATCTAAGTGACTTGCAGGGAATTAAAGTGGCAATACTTAGAATCTACGGGCAACTGCAAGGAATTAAAGTGGCAATGGATTAGTTTGTTATTCATTTTCTTTTTAACTGGTGTCTTCTTCTTGGCATTGGATCAATTTAAGAGGCAAAAGTCATTTAACAAGCTTGATGATTTTTGGGAAAGTCACATAAATGGAGCTAAGTTTTCAGAAACCAGTGTAGTTCTATCCTAAGTTCGGATCTATCAAACATCAAATGCATTTAAGTTGGTATTTATCAGACATCAAATTTAAGTTGGGATCTATCAGAAATCAAATTATTTAACTTGGGATATATCAGACATCAAATAGATCAAATGTCTTGTATTACAAAAAAATTCATGTAAATCAAATCTCTTGTATTATAAAAATTTTCATATAAATTTAGTCTAGATGTAGTGCTACTTAACTTCTTAGAACTTGAATCTCTATATAAATATATAAGAATACAATTTTAACTATCAACTATATCATGTCACAAACTACTCCCATTTTAAAAACATTATATCAAATATGTCTTACCTTTCAACGATCAGTAGTTTTTTTATCAAAGTATGTGATATTTGGGCTTTGAAATGAAGGCTGATGACTAGGTTAATAAAGATTGGCTCTGGATTTTTATAAAACTTGAGAGAATAGTGACTTAATTTTGTAATTGATAGTTGTGATTAAGTAGAAAACCAATTGTCATCAAATATATCATTGAGGCAATTCCCATAGACTCTCTGGCATCTTTCTCAATAAGCGTTCCGAATAAGATCCATAAAAATTATATCATTGAGGACAACTCCCATACACTCTCTGGCATATATCTCAATAGGCGTTGGGAATAAGATCCATAAAAAGGTTTTGGTTAATTATGATCCGGCATAAAAGAGAAAGAAATAATTTGTTTGTTCAATTGGCAATGCCGGGCCTAGAATTTGGCCTTAAAATAATATTTATATGTCTGGGAAGGCATTGGCAGCCAAGGCAATATGGTGGTTGATTTCTTCATAGATTCCAATTGGTGGAAGAATGCATTAATGACCCATTTCAATGACAAAAACGTTTGGTGGCATCGGTTTTGATTTGCTCAGTTTTCTTTTCGCTGTAGCAAATTTTAATGGCAATATTAAATTTTAATGGCAATCAAATATTGCAGCGCAGTTTAAATCCACATAAACGTCGACCGAAATTTCTCATAACTTAGAAAGAAGAACGGAGAGTGCTCTCAGTCCAGTTTCTCTGTTTATGTTCTGAAACATTTTTATGAGTACACCATTCTCGGTTTATGTTCAGAAACATTTTTATGAGTACACCATGCTCAGCTTTGATTCCATCTAAAAACTGAAAAATTATCAGTCAATACCACTCGGCTCTGATCTCATGCTAAAAAATAAAATTATCACTTTCCCAGATTATACACAACAAAATTATAAAATCAAACTAACAATCTGTGTGTATGCTACACACCACAGTTAAATGTATAGTTATTATTGCCAGCAGGCGTTGAACAGAGCCTGACTGCGCATGTTCAGGTGCATGTACTTTCCGACCCACAACACCGTAATGCCGATAAAATATTAGCCCTCGACTATTTTAATTCTGTATTTAGAACGTTATCATAGTATATCGGTGGATTCTGTATAATGCTTTATATAGACCAGTTTTCATTTGATTATTGTTAACTTTGCAGCAGACAGTTAATGGGTGAAGATTTGACGCCATTGAGCCCGAAAGACCTCCATCATTTAGAGCAACTATTAGAGATGAGCTTACATCGTGTACGAGAAAAAAAGGTTGTCGAACCCTTACTTATATGCAACACAGCTTCTACATTTTTTTGTCCCATAACACTAAGCAATATCGTCCAAATAGTTGGAAATTTTTTATTCCACATGAAACTTATATCCCACACTGCATATTTTTTTTATTTCAGGATGAAATTTTGATCGATGAACTTGAAGAGCTAAATCGAAAGGTAAATTTTAATCTATCCGTTATCCATTCATGAAAATTGCAGAAACGTCTTTATTTTGTCATCATTTTGTAGTATGTGTCTCTCTTCCTGTTATCAACTTCATTATCCCTTAATGTTTTCAAGATGTTAATTCTCATGCATTGGCTGGCACTATGAAGCAGGAACGTTGCTTATATGAGGAAAATATGAAATTACGCAAGATGGTACTGATCACTCCCTTAGCCAATTAATGATCACTGGGCTATATGAAAAGAACGAAGCACTTTGTTTTTGTATTTCATTGGGTATAACTTGTTCTAATCGTATTGCATTAACATGTTGTGCTTAGATCTCAATGGTGGAATCTTCAAGCATAGCAAGAACAGGCATTGACTTCTGTGTGGAAAGTATGAACTGCAGTGAAGTACAAGGTGAAACCTCTGAAGTGGCTATAAGTGTTCCTAATTTCTCCCTTCAGCTAAACCAGCCAGACTCCTGTCAGAGTTATCATGTGAGATCAAAGAGTAGAGTTGCTACCCAGTTGTGGTAGCAGCTTCTTTTATCCACATTGCATTTACTCACCTCATATCTCCTCTGCGAGTCTGCACACAAACAACGGGATTGCAAATCTTTATAATGCAAAATTACTCATCTCATCGTGATCTCCTCTGAACTAACTCAAAACTCAATGAGAACAAAAAATGTGTATTTGATCAACCACATGGCAAAGTCTGATCAACGACTCAAAAGGATTGCCAGCCTGACTGAAGCCACGGGATTAAATTTAACTGAAGTCCTAAGGTGCACTGCTAGTGATGCTTGCGTTCGACAGTGGTTCCTGTTTCGTAATAATCATTTCTACGTGGATCCTTTTAGCTACAGTTCCTCAAAATTAATATACTTTATTGCCACGATAAGTACCTTTGAATGGGCTTATCTGCTCAGAGCAATGGAACTACTGCAAGGTAGGTAATAAGCACGTAGCGTAGCCTAATAAAGATGGCATATATAGATGGATGACATTCTTTAACCCGTTATTCTATAAATATACTTAAATGATAAATTAAGTAATAAGTATCTAACTCGGTTATTAAAGATGATTTTATGCCATTTTTAGTTTGCTTTATGTCAGTTTATTTTGACTATGATAAACTCAAGTTTAAGTCTAAATCAATTAACCAAATACTCAAGAATATATATATATATATATATATATATATTCAAGTTTAAGTCTAAATCAATTAACCAAATACTCAAGAATATATATATAATTTTATTAGTTTAGAAAAGGTGAAAAATAGTGTGGATCTGCTATATCAATCACTTATATAAAATAATTTTTATTAAATATATAAATTGTAAATATTTGTAAGATTAAATTAAGTTAATTTTAAAAATCAATATTTATTGAAACAAATTTAATTCAATTTAAACAAACTCGTTTAACTTTAACTATATTAACATAATAATAAAGAAATTATAAATATCCAACCAAGTCATTCAAACTCTATTAACATAATAATAATAAAAAAATTATATATATCCAACCAAATCATTCAAATTCTTAAGATGATAGAAAAAATATTTTAATAAGACTCTAATTCCTACTCAACATGGCATGTATACGTTTATAATTATAATTATGGCATGTTTTAGATTTTCTTTTATCTAATATTTAATTATTTATTGTTTTAATTGTGAGATGATGAATGAGAAATTGTGACATATATCATGTTATTTAACATAAATTATTTTGAAATGTATTATTATATAATTTGTCACTTTGATTTTTTAAGTGAAAATATTGGGCTTGTTAATTTGTAGTTTTACACATGAGAGCTTTTTAATGTGCTCTTCACACTATTCTACACATCAAGAGCTTTCTCAAACGGTTCCATTAGTGTCCAATACTCACACATCTTGAACTAGTAGTGTGGGGACTTTTAAGAAGATTCTAGAGAGTTCAAAACTCTAATATTAATTGGGGGTTGAGCCATACAAAATCTTTAACCTTAACCTCAAATAAGGTGTGCTAAGGAAAAAAAACTAAAAACTCTATTCTTATGATATTGTTTATTATCTCATAGTTAAACAAAGCATAACTAATATAAATAGAAAAACAATTGATACTCAACATAAAATAGATTATAGCCTCTCTAGGAAAGTCAATTGAAAAGCCTTGTGATATGAAATGTTATGTTCAATAAAATTCCTAGTTCAAATCCCCCAAAAAATTACCCATTTCTACGAAAAATACATACCTACCTATATCATCTAGAGGTTATACCAATGATAAAATAAATAAATAAATTTTAAAAATCACAATGTTAATATTCTTCCAAATATATAACACAACCAAAAACTATTAAATTCAAAACTTTTTTCTACCTATTGAATTTGAGTATTGCAATTTTTATTATACACAAATTTTCACATGCATTCATTCTTTCACTTGTTAATAACATAAAATTCCCTTTAATATAGTAAATTTTATAATCTTTTAAAAGATTTACATTAATAAAACTTGATTATTATAAATGATACCCTCACATGTTGAAAAGATGAAAACATTGATTACCTATTACTAATGGATTTTAAGTTTTTTTATAATTTGACATAGAAACCAATGAGTTCGGATTGTTTCAATTAAAGTTTTCCAAACATCATATAATTGAGATTGTTCATTAACCTAAGTTTTGAGTTCGACCTATTATTTGACTTATTCTACATACACATGGGATAGTATTTTAGGTTAGCTTTGATTTAAATTGCACATTTGTGTTCTATTTTTTACCAAATGAAATAATATTAGAAATAATGTTAGAGATGAAACTAAAATTACTTTGAAACATTAAATGTTTGTTACAATCTCCATATTGATTCATATATGAAGGTACCATATGTAATATAATATGCATAAACATGAATATTTAACACATATCAGTGGAACAACAAAATATTGATAAGAGAAACACCATAAATAATACATTTATTCAAAAGAAAGCAATGTTCACTTTCCTCTTTGTGGGGGAAATCTCCAACACAGAAGAGATCTATTACAACAATCTCCAGATAATGACTTATCGTGCCTCCTACTCTTATTTATACTAATTCTATCTTCTAAACAACATTCCAGAGGAAGATCTTTCTAGAATCAAAAGCTTCTATTAGGTCGTCTTACATTGAATAGTTTGTATTAATTAAATATGACTTATTAACTAATGTTGTCATTTATTACATGGAAAATATATTATTCTACCTACATGAGGGGTTAGGAAGGTTAGGTCCCTAACATGCCATCCCCCTTGAAGAAAAACCTTCTCCTCGAGGATTGAGATGAGGAAATTGTTGTAGAATGGTGGTTGGATCCTAGGTGGTATCTTCTGGAGTTGTCTCTTTCCACTGATATAACACTTCCTTGATGTTGTGCTAATGGAGGTGGTGCTCTCGCTGGTCCAAGATGGCTTCTAGCTGAAACCAAATGGAACTTTCTTCATCCAACTCCGGGAGACTAGTTTGATTTTGACACTTTGTTCCAATCACTTTCTTTAAGCATGAGACATGAAAACCATGATGGATCTTAGAATGAATATGCACAACTAACTAGTAGGCCAATAGGTGACACACACTTGAGAATGGTATAAGGACCATAATTTTTGGAGCAAATTTCTGACAGTGTTCATATTTGAGTGAAGTCTTCTTATGAGTTTGTAGACGAGGAAACACTTGGTCCCCTTCAAAAAATTGACACTAAAAAACATATTTGATCTACTTTTTTATTCATCTTATTCTGAGCCATTATGAAATTTTTTTTGAGGGAGTGGAGAATGGCCTCTTAGACTGTAATATTTTTTTCAACCTCCTGAACCTTCGAGACACATGACATGTATGATAGAATCGATGGTGGATTTTTTCCATAGACTGCTTCAAAAGGAGTCATGCGAGTAGTTTTATGGTAAGACGTATTATACCACCATTAAGCTATGGGTAACCACTAATCCCAATGATCTTATCGGTCGAAGGAAAAACACAAGAAATATGTTTTAAAACACTTTCTTACAACTTTAGTTTTCCCATTAGTATGGGGATGATAAGTAGTGCTAAGATGCAATTGAGTTCCCTAGAGCCAGAACAATTCTTGCCAAAATTTACTAGTGAAATTTGGATCTTGGTCAGATACAATAGAACGAGGCATGCCATGAAGTTTGAAGATATTATCCATGAAACATTGAGCCACTATGGATGCAATGAATGGGTGTTGAAGAGAAAATAAATGACCATATTTATAAAGACATTCGACTACCACAATTATGATTGACTTATTGTGTGATTTAGGTAAACCAAGAATGAAATACATAGAAATATTAGGACAAATAGCAGATGTGACTGGAATTAGTTGGAGTGTTCCTGGGAATTTGATTTGTTTTCCCTTCTTCCGTTGAAAAACATGAAATTCATCAAAAAAATGTGTGTATTTCCTATTTCATACCATCCTAGAAAAAAGAGACTTTGAACCTTTCATAGATTTTGGTAAGACATGAATGCCCAGTTGTGGGTGAAGCATGAACCTGAGCAAGCACTGTGGATTTAAATTGTGACTATTTGCTTAAATAAAAATGACCTTTGTAGCGAATCTATTCATTTTTCCAAGAGTACCCTAGATGAGATGGAGAATGGTGTTGCAATTTTTGGATCACGTGAGAGAGTTTGGTGTCTTACAACCATTCCTAGAAAAAAAATTGAATCCAATCGGGTACAATGAAGGAGAGGGAAAAGAGTGACCCTTCTTCTTCATACTTCTTGGAAAGAGTGTAAACAACCACATTTTATTTTACCTTATTGTAAATGATCTCATAATCATATCAAAATATCTTGGTCAAACATTTTTGTTGCTCTGGGGATGAAATACGTTGTTCCAAAAAATGCTTGAGGCTTTGATGATTAATTTTAATTTGGAAGTGTTTCCCTAGTAGATAAAATCACGAGAGATCCACGACATGAAGAATATCCAACTTTTTATTTTTCATAGATTTATTTTCCCAAATGTCTCCCCGAAAGTTGCTTTCTAGTGAAGGACAAAGGCCCCCTATCTTGCATGAGGACTACCCTAATTCCTTTCGCTAAAGCATCACATTCCAGGAAAAAAATCTTTGTGAAGTTGGGAAGGGCCAAGAGTGTAGTTTTGCACATATCCTATTTCAAGGATTTGAAGGATTGATCAGTGGTTGGATTCCAAGTGAAATCATTATTTTTAAGTAGAGCAATGAGAGGTGCATAATTTTTTCCATAATTATGAACAAAGTTGTGATAATACCTTGTTAAACCTAGAAAACCACATAATCTCTTAAGAGTGTTAGGGTGAGGACAATCCTTCATAGCTTAAATTTTCTTAGAATCTGTATGTATGCCATCCTTGTCGAAAATGTGACCTAGGTACTCCACTTCAAAGGCTCGAAAGGCACATTTACACTATTTGAGGAAACGTTTGTGATGATAGAGTAGATGGATGACTTGATTTGCATGGGAAAGATGGGATTCCCAAGTTTTGATATAGATGAGAATATCATCAAAGAAAAATAAGACAAAATGATGGAGGAATGGATAGAAGACATGATTCATGAGACTTTGGAAAGTGGAGGGAGAATTACACAGACCGAATGGCATGACCAAGAACTCATAGTGACCCTCATGAGTTCTAAAGGTAGTCTTGGGAATTTCTTCCTCTTTCATACGGATTTGGTGGTATCCATAACGAAGACCAAGTTTAGTAAAGTATTGAGCGTCGATCAATTCATCCAAGAGGTAATCAATGACATGAATATGAAATTTGTCTTTGATGGTGAGTTTGGTCAGGGCACAAAAGTTAGGCACATGCACCAAGTTCCTTCTTTCTTGATTACCATGATGAGAGGAGAGGAATAGGGGCTGGTACTAGGATAGATAACACCAACTTCGAGAAATTATTGAACAATCTTCTCAATTTAATTCTTTTGAGAAAAGGGATAAAGGAAAAACCTTAGGGGGATAACTACTTAGGACTAGAAGAACATAATGACCAGGAACACCATGAGAAGGGGGAAGTCCATGGGGAATGGGAAAACTGAGTTATTGTTTGGCGAGGATAGATTGGAGTTCAGGATGCACAAAGGGTGTCTCAGCTGCTTGAATGGAATGGAGTTGGGAAATAATTCCCGAGTGGCCTTTTTTGAGAATATTTTCCATTCAATGGGAATTGATTATCTCAAGGGAGTATGTTGTGATGCCTTGGAACTTATGTTTTTGTTCCTCCTATTTGAATTGTGTGGTTAATTCCTTAAAATCCATGATATTGGGTCCCAAAGTGTGTAACCATTTACCATCAAGCACAATATCATAGCCACCCACTTCGATGGAAAACATATGGGATTTTAGGTGATACTAACCAATTTGTAGGTGCAAATTTTCACAACAACTGCCACACTTTATGGAACCACCAATGGAAATCATGATTTCAAAATTGTTGAAAACACAAATATACTAATCGATTTCTTGGGCAATGTGATGATGAATGGAATTATGTGTGCTACCACTATCAGTGAGTATGATGAACTTCATGTGCTTAATGTATCCAACGATCTTGAGGTTTTGGGGAGTAGAGAAGCTATTAATGGCATGCATCGAGATCAAGGGTTCAATTTATTGTTGATCATAGGATGGAGGAGGAGCATCAGTTGGAGGTAGTTCTTCCATTGGGGAAACTTTGGCCTCCTCATTAGAAACATCCTCAGAAATTCCCATAATGTTTTTTTGTTCCTTACACTTGTTCCTTCGAAAATATTTTTCATCACAATTATAGCAAAGACCCTAGAGTTGGCGTTCAAGAATTTTTTCCCAAGTTAGTTTATGGATCTTGAGAGGAGTGGCAAGAGGGGTAGGATTTGTAGTTTGAGTGTGAGGAATAAATGAGTGTTTGTGGTTATGGGCGGAGACAATATGTTGGGATTCTTTGTCTCATTGGGTAGCTTCCAACCAAGTTTGAGGGCGAGCCATTATGACCTCAACACAAATTTCATCCTTGAGGCTATTGATAAATAATTCCCTGAAGAAAGCATTGAACATACCTTCTGTGTGGAAATACAAGTGTTCAAATGCAGATATAACGTCTTCCAATGTGCCTGATTGTTTCGACTTGATAAAAAAACTAAGAAACTAGGTTTTAGTCTCAGAGTATTCATAAAGCTTTGAACAAACTATGTCAAGGAAACATACCCTTCGCATGTATTTCTATGCCATTGCCACAATTCTCATTGTTTTTGATATAGATAGAGGGAACCATAATGAAGTTTGGCCAAATTGTAATACCCCAAAGCCGAGCCCCAGTTGAAATTGTAAATATGTTTTATAGGTTAGTGAGCCAAGTGATTATAATCTAGGAGGCTTATATGTTGAATTAGGCTAGAGAGCCTAGATGTGAAAGGCCAGTGAGACTATTTTTGTATATGTAAACACTGATATCATTAATATAATACATCGTTGAGTGTAGACTGACCACGATAAAAGAATATGGGGAACTAAACACTAGTAGGAAGGGAAAGGGAGGGATAATAGCCTAGGAAAGGGGATAAGCTAGAGGGATTATCTCAAAAGGAATATTATAATATTATTCCTAAAGGCTATGGTGAGGATAATTGATTTATCCTAAGTTCTTATGGGAAGGTGAATGAATCATAAGTGGAGAGAAACGAGCTCCACGAGAGCCATGTGTCAGCAAGGGCGCCTACAAGTATATGTAGGGAAATTAGTCTATTTTTCCATCTTTCCCCATTAACGAACACATTCAGTCACGCAGCCATTGACTGCAACAGTCGAATCTCTCCATGCCTCATGCACACCTTCAACAATGATCCTGTACATTTCCTGCTATGCACAATGCATCTGTACTTTTCCTGAACCCATAATGTACCTTACCTGAATGTTGTTTCTTCCAACACAGTTTCTTTCTTGAGTGTGGTTGTTGCCATTACCTGTTCCATACCCGAATTTTAATGTTTCCATCACCCATACCTGGTTGACTTAAGAGTTGGATAGAAGAATCATGTTTTTAGGCCTATGGATTGAAGATGCAGGTTTTCAAGCTCATTAGAAACTCTCTTCAGGTGAGATAATTGTTGGGGAAGTGATTTTCTGAGGGATCCCAACTGGAGCTACAATGCTCAGAGACTTCTTTTCCAACCTGTTTTGAAGCCATGGAAGGGAAGTGTCGTAGGCGAATGATTGTTGAGAAGAAGAGGGGCACACTTCATGGGGTGGGACATGCATGTGGGGAATGAGAGGATGTAGTTTGTTAGTGTGATCTGTATATTAGGACAAAATCCCTATTGACTGTGTAACTCCATGTTGCCTGAACCTAGTTAGGAATCCATTTATCCGGGTGGAGTTTAGTCCCAGTCTAGGGGTGACCCACTATTGAGAGTCTAAGAAACATGGTGTAAGGCTGGAAGGATTGTGGAAGGTCTACACACAATTGGTGGTCTTATATAAAAAGGATAAGTATCAATTATGTGTTTATTTTCATGTTGTGTATTTATACATGTATTTATATTTATGAGTATTTCCTGTGTATGTTGTATGTATAGGATTAATGTTATTTACACATGAATATATGTATTAACATAATGTATTAATCTTATTAAGTTTTATATATTTGAAGTTTTGCAAGAGTTTCATTGTGGCAGAGGCCAACAGGCCTAAGGCTCGGTATGTTACAATTTGGATATCAAAAGGACGCAAAGTTTTAATGTGGCATGGCCCAACCTGGGTGCTCGGGGTGTGTTATAATTTGGTATTAGAGATCCATTTTTCAACATTGAGATTGGATGGGATGAGCAAGTTGATTTTAGTCACTTTAATGGAATTGGGAAAAGATCCAATTTATGTTGTTAAATTCTTGGAAAATTGGAGAAAATTGGCCAAAGTGGTGAAAGTTTCATAATTTAATATATGTTCAAGTGAAATCCGGCCTTGGATGGGTCGAATTTGAAGTGCAAGGAGTGTGCAGGATACTTCTATAAGTTTGAAACTCAAAGAAGAGAAATCTCTCTTTGTGAGAAGAATAAGGGTCGAGATCTATTTGGGAGGGGACAAAATCCTTCACAGTTGTCTCATCTGGAGAAGTCGCATGGTTGTTAACCCCTCAAAGTCCTTTGGACTTTGCTACTTTGGTATATTTCAAGTATTTTGACAAAAAGGAGGAAAAAACCCCGAAGTCCCAAAGCATATCTCAACTGTAGATCTCTGGGAGAAGGTAGGTTGTTCGATCCTTGAGTGGTTCAACAATTTAACACTTCGGGAGAATTTGGTTGGGGTTGTGTGGAGTAGAGTTTTCCCCAAAGTCCCGAAGTCCATATCTAATCCAGACCGTTCATGTTTGTGGACACGTGTCTCAATATTAGCAAGTATTCGAGAATTCAATGTTCAGGATATTTGTGGTGTAGTGTGGAGAAGTCTCTCGAAGCCTGAAGTTTCGAAGCTCCGAAGAATGTCTGTTCGGTAGTTCAGAAGTCCGACATTCAGGAATTCTGATGTAATTTGAAGAAAAATCCTCTGAAGCCTGATGTTTTGAAGCTCTGGAGCCTCAAAACTCCAAATAGTGTTGTTCAGAAGTTTCACGTTCAAGTGTTTCTAAAAGTTTTATAATGTGAATTCTTCTGAATCCCGAAGCTCTGGAACGTTGAAGTATTAATGCTCGGGAGAGAAAATGTTTGAGGAGTCAACCACTTCAACATTTGAGGCAAATTTTGGGTTGTTTTGTGAAATCCTCTGAAGCCTGAAGTTCTGAAGCTTTGGAGAACATTGTTCAGGAGTTCAAAAGTTCGACATTCGGATGGTATGATGTTTTTTGGTGTGAGACCCTCTGAAGTCCCAAATTCCTGGAGCATTGAAGTGACATGACATGTTGATGTCACCTAGGGTGAAGTGGACCCACTCTAAGCATACCATGTGTCATATGTTTTCATGCTTTTCACAGACCTTTTTTGCCAATTAGAACTTGACACGTGTCACCCATAGATTAGGCCACATGTCATCTTTATATTTTCAACACGTAGCATTACCCTATTGCGTGATTACATATGAGACTCTAGAAGTTTGAAGATTCAACATTCGGGGATATGTGTGTATGTTGTTGGACGATCTTCTGAAGCCTGAAGCTCCAGAGCCTGGGAGCACTGAAGTAGTTCGCTCTTTCGGCATTTGGGGAAATTTACGTTTTGTGTGGTCAAAAATTCCTAAGCGTGACGCAGGGGAGTGCCAGAGTAATGAAACACCAAAATGCTTGCCTGAGAATTCAGAAATTTGGCATTCGGGAGAATTAAGGGTTAATAGTATAAGAACCCCCGAAGCACAAATCTCCAAAGTGCCAGTCTAGGATTTTGCCAGTTCGACATTTGGGAGAAGTGTGATGTTATGTTAGAGAAACTCCCAAAGCTCCGAAGCAACGGAGCACCGAAGTTTTGAATATGGACCATGCAAGAGTTCGCCAGTTTAGTGTTCAGGAGAAATAAGATGGGAGGTAGTAAGAGCCTCTGAAGCCTAAATTTTTTGGGCCCTGAAGTCCCGAATTTCCAAAAAAACACTTTCTAGTTAAGCACTTGGTCATAGCCCATGGTCACATGATATTGGGGGCAGAAGAAAAAGGGCTAGTGCCCAAAAAGTGTTTTTAAGGATAGAAAGGGGCTTAGAAAAGGAGCCTGTCGGGTTTTGATTTGTATGGACCTGCATTGGAAGGAAATCAAAAGATATTTTGAACCTTGAGAGAGTATTTGACATGCGTCTAATATCTAAATCGACTTCTGAAGAAGAAGAACAATTGTACAAATATTACCCCCCCCCCACGAAGGACAATTTTCAAATATTCATAACTTTTTGCTCAAAACTCGAAATTGAGAACGAAAGAAGTCTTTGGAAAGATCTTGTATAGTAGAATATAATTGTTCACCAAGAAAATTCATCTGAATAGTCAATTAATTATAAAATTAGAAGGAATAAGTCTAATATATTAATGAACTAGAATGGTTCATATTTTCCTGAAATTGTTGAGTCAATTAGCCTGACAAGTCCTGTTGGCTGCACATTTTGTAGAGTTAACAACAAGTAGATCATAACAGGATCAACACAAAGTGTAAAGGAATGGAAGATACACAATGGACTTATATCTAATAAGATACGGTTAGAGGGATGTATTTCCATATGGGTAATTAAGGTACACACTCAAATGGACATGGAGAAGGAAAGGATGAAATCTTGAATTTGGTTGAGACCGTTAAAAATTTGAAAAAGAATGTCCAAATTCATAAATCTTATAATGAAAGGCTTATGAAAGACAAGGAGAAGTAGGAGGTCTTGAACATGAAGTTAATGTATAGCTTTGAAAAAATATAAAATAAATTGGATAAAAAGAATGTCTCAAGAAAATCAGGAAGTCACAGGTCTCCTGATAAGAAAGGTAGAACCAGAAATGATAGAAGACATAACCATCACTCCCCGAGGAATTCCACTAGGAGAGAACACAATAGCTTAATTCCATCCCCTGTTATAAAGCATAAGAAGAGGATTGGGTTGGATTATCTACAAGGGGAAATGAAAAAGATCAAACTTCCTACATTTGAAGGTGAGCACAAGAAGGATGAAGATGCAGACACATGGTTGTTGGGCATGACAAAGTATTCTCAATTGCATAATTATTCTTCTCATGCATAAAGAATAATTTATAACTATCATCTCAAGGGAAAGGCATCCATGTGGTGGGACTATCTTGTGCAAGTGCAACACATTAAAGAGAAAAATGTTACTTGGAAGGAATTAAAGAAGTATTTTCAAAAGAAATAATTGATTAAGAGATACTATGACAAGAAGATGAAGGAGTTCTTTGAACTTAATCTAGGGAGTATGACCATAGATGAATATGAAAGAATGTTTTAAGAACTATTAAAGTATGTCTCCTTTATCAAGGATGAGACAATTAATATTCAATGGTATTTGAGCGGGCTGACATCATTCATCAGTGACAAGATACAATATGATGATCCCAAAACTTTAGAGGAGACCATAAGGTGAGATAAATGCATGTACTATCAACATAAAGGAAAGCCAACTTTCCAAAAATATTGGGAAGACAACTAGAAGTACAAGATGGAACAAAGGAAGAAGGGGAATAAGCCACCATTCTTTTGAAACAGTCCTCACGAAAAACCAACTTCTAGAGAGCCTAGAACGATTGAGACAGGGGGGAAAATGCCAAGACAATGACCTATTCAACGTTGGGGTTGTAAGGAATATCATAAGTATAGCAATTTTCCTCACAAAAGTGAAAAAGTGAGAGTTGTTCACAATGTACAAGAAGCTGAAACAATGGAGGACATGGACATAGATGTGCCTAGTATCTATGTAGCCCTGGACAAAAAGAAAGAATAATTTCAGTCACACATGATTGAAGTGGAAGTTATGATCAACAACCAAACCATTACAATTTTAATTGATTCAGGAACTAGTCATAGTTATACAGATCCTAAGATGGTGGAAAGATTTCATTTTCCAAGAAGAAAACATGAAAAATCTTGGTTGGTGCAGTTGGCTACTAGAGCCAAAATAAAAGTTAATGAGATGGTTAAGTTATGTCCAATGGACATGAATGGGCTGAGCACCAAGGTAGATTTGAACGTCTTTCCTTTAGGTTCCTATGATTCTCTAATTGGTATGGATTGGTTGGAGCAACACCATGCTATCCCAGACTTTTATAATAAATCATTTACTTGTTGGGATGGAGAAGGGAACCTAAGGATAGTTTAGGGAATTCCTAGCATAGTAATTGTCATAGAAATCTCAGAGTTACAGCTAAACAAATGTTATAGAAAAGGATGTCAAATATTTTCAACTCATATGGAAGAAACACCTAAGGATAAGGTGTCAAGTATTGAAGATTATGTAGTCCTAAAGGAGTTTGAGGATGTATTTAAATAAATGCCAAGATTACCCCCTAAAAGAGATATTGATTTATCTATAAATTTGATGCCTAGAGAAACTCTAGTATCCAAGACCCCTTACAGGATGAGTACCCCAGAATTAAAGGAGTTTCAAATGCAACTTTATGAGATTCTTAAGAAGGGATACATAGGCCCAAGTGCGTTACCTTGGGGTGTGCCAGTATTATTTGTAAATAAGAAGGATGGAACATTGATCCTTCATATTGAATTCAGGCAATTGAACAATGTAATTGTAAAGAATAAGTATCCTTTTCCAAGGATCGATGACCTATTTGATCAATTGAAGAATGCAAAAATATTCTTCAAGATTGATCTTAGGTCAGGATATCATTAGGTAAGAAATAAATATGAAGACATTAGAAAGACTGATTTTAGAACAAGGTATGGTCATTATGAGTTCACAATGGTGCCATTTGGGTTATCAAATGCAGCAGTTGTCTTCATGTGTTTAATGAATGGTGTTTTCAGAGAATACTTAGATAAGTTTTTCATTGTCTTTTTGGATGAAATTCTTATATATTCCAAGTCGGAAGAAGAACATGAGAAACACTTGAATACAATATTACAAGTATTAATGGAGCATCAATTGTATGACAAATTGAGAAAGTGCTCATTTTATCAGAACCAAATTCATTATTTGGGGAATATCATATTAGAGGAAGGAATAACAGTGGATCCTGAGAACATTGATTCCATTAGAGGATGGTCAACACCTGAGAATGTGATAGAATCTATATCATTCACAGGCCTTGCAAGATAATACACAAGATTTATTGTAGGATTCTCAAATATTTCACACCCGATCACTTCCTTGAAAAAGAAGCAAGTGAAGTTTCAATGGACATTGGAATGTGAAGAGTTTCCACAACTTGAAGAAATTATTAACCAGTGCTCCAATTCTAAGGATTGTTGATCCAAATGGAAACTTCATTGTATCCATAGATGTATGTAAAGAAGGACTTGGTGGAGTCCTCAGTCAAAATTGGTATTTCAATTATGTTATGAATCAAGGAAATTTAATGAGCATGAAAGGCATTATGCCACTCATGATCTGGAGTTGGAATCCATAGTGCATTCCTTGAAGAAGTGGAGACACAAACTCATGGGGAAAATGTTCTAACTAATAACAGACCATAATGGTCTAAAATATGTGTTTGATGAACCAACTCCAAATGCCAGGAAAATAAGGTGGTTAGAATTTCTCAGTGAATGTGAATTTGATATAAAGCATATCAAAGAGAAAGAGAACAAAGTGGTTGATGCAATCAGAAGAAGAGTGCATGAGTTGCATTATACAACTATTAGCATGTACAAATCATATTTGTAAAAACATAATCTTAGAGGCTGCAAAATCAGATTTGTAATACATGGAATTAATGGAAAAATTATAGCAAGATATTTTGCAGTAAAAAATTGAAGACTACAAGATGGGAAATGATGAAATTATCATGTACAAAGGAAGAATTTCTATACCAAATTCCCAAGAAATGAAACAATGCATATTGAGGGAAATGCATAATGTACTTATGCTAGAAATCCAGGGTATCATAAAACTATTTCAGTTGTCAAGAACCAATATTATTGGTTAGGCATGAAGAAAGAAGTTGTTGATTACATTGCCAAATGTTTGGAGTCTCAAAAAGTCAAATTTGAGCATAGACTCCCAACTAGGTTGCTTCAACCATTATCAATCCATGAGTGAAAATGGGAAGTGGTAACAATGTATTTCATCACCAATCTTCCTAGAACAAGAAAGAAACATCATTCTATAATGGTAGTGGGGGACAAGCTTTCCAAAGTTTCCCATTTCATTCCAATGAAGCTCGCTCACAAGGAAACTAACGTTGTTGATATTTATATGAGAGAAATTGATCGATTGCATGGTCTACCCAAGACAATTTTGTCTAATAGAGATCCAAAATTCACATCAAATTTCTCAAAATGATTATTTAAAGGAGTTGGAATGAATTTGAATTTTAACACATCTTATTATCCAAAATCTGATGGGAAAATAGAGAGGGTGAATCAAGTGATTCAGGATATGTTGAGGATATACGTCATAGATAAACCATCAAAATGGGAAGACTACCTAAACTTGGTAGAGTTTTATTATAACAATGGGTATAAATAATCTCTAAAGATGAGCCCATTTGAGAAACTTTATGGCAGAAGTTGCAACACACTTGTAAGTTGGGACAACCTAGTAGATAGAGTAGTGGTTGGACCTAATTTACTTAGAGAAATGGAAGAGAAAATGTCAAAAATAAAGAATAATTTAAAGGCTACTCAAGAAAGGAAGAAAAACTATGCTGATAAGGGCATAAGTCATGGGGAATTTAAAGTGGGTGACCATGTATTCTTGAAAGTGAAGGCCAACAGAAGTTCTTTGAAGTTGGGAAATTCTTTAAAGTTGGTAGCTCATTATTGTGGGTCATTTGAAATCGTAGAGATGATTGGACATGTAGCTTATATTATTGCATTACCTAAATCAATGTCTATTTATAATGTATTACATGTATCATTTCTCAAAATGTATGTAATTGATGTGAATCATGTTATTGAATGGAATGTTATTTAGGTGGAGTAAGAAGGCACTTTTCAAGTGCATCCAGTGTGCATACTGGACTGGAAGATAAAACAGCTTCAAAATTAATACATATAGATCGTAAAGGTCTAATAGAATTGGTAGGTTCCTTATGATGCAACTTGGGAGAATGAGGATGCTATGCGGGAAAAATACCCACATCTTTTTTAATATTTTTGAAATTTTTGTAATAAATGTGTATATATATATATATATATTGCACTGAGGAAAGTGAAAAAATAATGGGAGGGGAATGTAATACCCAAGGTCGATCTCGAGTTGAAATTGTATATATGTTTTATAGGCTGGTGATCCAAGTGACTATAAGTTAGGAGGCTTATGTGTTGAATTACGCTGGAGAGAATAGATGCTAAAGGCTAGTGAGCCTATTTTTGTATACGTAAAAACTCATATCATTAATATAATACATCATTGTGTGTAGACTAACCAAGATAAAATATATGGTGGAGTAAACTCCAATAGGAAGGGAAAGGGAGGGCTAAGAGCCTAGGAAAGGGGCTAAGCTAGAGGGCTTATATGAAAAAGAATATTATAATATTATTCCTAAAGGCTATGGCGAGGATAATTATTTATCCTAAGTTATTATGGGAAGGCGAATGAATCACAAGTGGAGATAAATGAGCTCCAAGAGAGCCATGTGTCATCAAGGGAACATGCAAATATATGTGTGGAAATTGTTTTGTTTTCTCATCCTTCCCCATTCACGAACGCATTCATGAACGCAACCATTGACCCCAACAGTCGAATATCTCGATGCCTCATGCACACCTTCAACAATGATCACACAAATTTACTATTATGCATAACACACTTGCACTTTTCTTGAACCTGTAGTGTGCCTTACCTGAATGTTTTTGTTTCCAACACAGTTCCTTTCCTGAGCATGGTTGCTTCCATTACCTATGCCATACCCAAAATTTGTTGTTTCCATCGCCCATACCTAGTTGAATTAAGATATGGAGAGAAGAAGCAGGTTGTGAGTCCTATGGATTGAAGAGGGAGGGTTTTAGGCCCATTATAAACTCTCTCTGGGTGAGAGAATTGTTGTGGAAGTGATTTCCTGAGGGAGACCAACTGTAGCTACAGTGCTCAGAGACTTCCTTTCAGACCAGTTGTTGAAGCCCTGGAAAGGAAGTGTGGTAGTCGAAGGACTATTGAGCATAGAAGGGGCAAAGTTCATGGGGTGGGACAGGTATGTGGCAAATGATAGTTTGTAGGATTTTAGTGTGAGTTGGATCCTAGGATGAAATCCTTCCTGTTGAATGTGTAACTTCTTGTTTCCCCGGCCTAGTTAGACATCCCTTTACCCATGTGGATTTTATTCCTAGCTTCATGGTGACCCACTATTGAGAGTCTGAGAAACATGGTCTAAGGTTGGGAGGATAGTGGAAGGTCTACACGTAGTTAGCGATCTTCTATAAAAAAGAAAAGTATCAATTATGTCTCCATTTGTGTGTTGTGTATTTATACATGTCTTTATATTTATGAGTATTGCTTGTGTATGTTGTATGTATATGATTACTATTATTTATGCATGAATCTGTGTATTAGTAGAATGTATTTGTTTTCTTAAGTTTTATATATTTGAAGCTCTGTAACAGTTTCATTGTGGCATAGACTAGCAGGCCTAAGGATGGGTATGTTACAATTTGGATATTAGAATCACGAGAATTTTTAATGTGGCATGGCCTGACCTGGGTGTTGGGGGTGTGTTACAAAAATCATCAGTGATTCATTGTAAAGAGAAATAATGTTCCATTTGAGTGACCCAGCCTGTGGGATATGAACCAGCAAATGTGTTCACCTCCACTCAGGGAAGACGAGAGTCATGATGAAGGGAGTTGGAATGAAAGGCCATATTATGGGAAGGGTCATCACCTTTATAATGTGAAGGTTGTTCAGAGGAGGGAGAGAAATGGGACTATTTTTACCATTGGTTGAGAGCGATGGTGAGGGAGGCTAACTCATCCTTAAGTGTTGCAAATTTACCCATAACATTGGCCTCAAAGGTGACCTATTTGGAACTGGTGGAACCAAGTCTCAAAGTAGCTTTCTAGATGTTCTCCTGGTGTTGTTTGGATTTATCTTACATGTGATCGATTTTTTGGTTGCGATTGGTGGTCATTTGATAATCAAAGGGGAAGTGGGATGACAATTTTTTTTTTAGATAAATGAGATATATGACACTAATCGGGGTGAAAATAGGAAAGAAATGAGAGAGGTTTCATTTAAAGGTTTCGAGAAGGGTGGGTGGGACCACTCAAAAAAAATTTGATAAGTTATAGGAACCACAATGATTAGGGAGAAAAGGGGAGTCATATGGGATAGGTCACAAATAACAGTGAAGAGTGTTGTGAAGGGGATCAGGTCCATGAAAAAAAATAGGCTTAAAAATGATATGTACCACTATGATCAGGGAGAAGAGAGGAATCCAATGGGATAGGTCAAATAAGGGTGCAGGCATGACCAGTATACTCATTTTTTTTTAATCCTCTGGAGTTATACTATGACCTGAATAATATTGTAGTGTCGAAATGCCCAAATTCCTAATAGAGAAAAATGAGTAGTAATTTCACAACTAGAATGCAGGAGGAAAGGTTGGGAGACAATAATATCCTTTTTGTTCCTTGTCTGGTATGTTTTGTTTCCATCCCAAGTGTTAGGTTTTTCAATTTTCCTATAGACAAGGGTTTTCCTTTTTCTATAGCTCTCTTATGTATGTGTGTTCTTGAACTATAGTACTCGGCCCAATATATCAGGGAACCAACTAAAGAGGCTAGACCGTATCATTAGCCATACCACTTGATTACCCAGGCACTAGAGAGTATCTTTCAAAGTGATGTTCTCGAATACACTATAGTAGTGAAGTGGTCAATTGGTTGATTTATGGTTGGTTCAAGAGAATCAGGTAGTTGGAGCTTCCTTCCGGTTGGAGACTAAAAATCAAGGGGTTGTAGCCTCCTTCTGGTTAGAACTAGAGAATTATCATAGTTATAGATTCCTTCGAGTTGGAGATTCCTTCTAGTTGCAGCTGGAGAACTGGGAAGTTGGTGCTTCTAATGAATGTAATATTTGATTTATAAGAAATAAATTTGTGGTTTTCTCCCATTTGGGATTCGATGTAAATTCTACTGTATCGTGTCTATGTGATTGTTTATGTTGCACTGTTGATTCATGATGTTTTTGATATATAGAACGATAATGATAAAGTTTTTAAAACTATTGATCAAGTTGAAGATAATATATTGTGGTTAAGTGTATAATTGTGCTAATATTGATTCACCCCCCCCATGAGTATTCCAATAATTTATATTAGAGAAGGTCCTTCAAGAAGTAGTCTAACCATTGGAAGTAGATGATGGAATACACTAAGATTGCATCACTAGTATTTGATGTTCATAACTATGCCTTCTAAAACAAAGGGATGATTTTTTTTTTACAACCACAAGGTTTTGATGTTTGTTAGTTAGTAGTAAACGGATATACAACACTAGCCACTCCTCCAATTGACAAAGATGGAAAGAAACTTAGAGAAAACAATGCAAAGGGTAAAGTCAATATTATAAGCATTTTGGTTGATTCATTATTTGTCAAGGTTATGCATTGCAATACTGCAAAGGATATTTGGGATAATCTGCAAGATATTTATGAAGGATATGCCAAAGTTGAAGGACCTAAGCTTCAAAAATTTAGAGATAAGTTTGAACAATTGAAGTTGAAGTAGGATTAATACATTGCAACCTATTTTCTATGAGTTGATGAAATAGTTAATGTTATTAAAGGTTTGGGAGAAGAGATGAAAGAACTAGTCATTTTTTATAAGGTACTAAGGTCTCTACCATTGATATTTGATTCAAAAATTTCATCCCTAGAAGAAAGATCAGAAATAGCTACGTTAAGCATGGACGAGCTACATGGGATACTCATAGCCTATGAAATGAGGACAGATAAAGAAAATTCAGTCATGAAGGAAGAAACATTCAAGGCATCCAAGAAGACAAAGAAGATGTGTAATATCCACCCCAAAAATTAATTATTAAAGTTTGTATGCACTTAGGAATAAATTTGAGTTTTTGGCAAATTCATATTTGGAATTGTTTTTCCATTTATGGAAAATCCAAATTTGGAATTTGATTATGTGTAATTAATTATTTTCACTGTTGGGCAAATATTTGATTTTCCCAACTAACTCTTTGACTCTGAGACATGTAAAAGACAAATCTTTTTATATATTAATTATTGGAGGGAAAATGGAATAGCCAGGTTGAAAACAACTGACCATGACTCCATGAGTGGGAACAGACTTGAGTTACCTTAGGGATGAATTTTACAAGTGGAAAATGCGGAATTTGACCATTAGCATCCCTTGAAAATCAAGGATTTGTAAAGCTCTGAAAATTTCCAAGGAGGGAAAAATACCTAGGCACAAGATGCTCATGATATACAACATATGGAGGAGGCAGGACGTTGGTTAGTATGTTTAGAAATGATACTACTTGTTGTGATGAACACCTGTTGGGTGTGAGGCAAGGGAATTTTTCTAATATGAAAGAAGGATTGTAGCAAAAGAGGATCATTTTCAATTCTACCTTATGGACTCATGGTCATGCTAGGAGGTGAATGGAGCAAGTAATTTGGTTGTTCTGTTCTACTGTTGGGTGGAACTTGGTTGTTCCATTTGTGTTCCAGTATCCTATTCAGATATGTACATTTACTTGTTCTATCGTTAAATGTTTTGTTGATTATTAGCTGACATAATGAAATGGTTATAGGATAATTATTTTATATGTTGACTATACTCAGTGAGTAAAGATAGGAAATCTATTGTTGGTTATAATTGCTAATGAAGTTGAGTTATACATGTATAGATAGTAATATATGTATATGTTTAACCAGGGATAAAGAATGTTAGCACTGTTGTGTGTTTTTGAAATTTACATGTATCCATACAAATATATATATGTACATATATATACATGCAAAATACCATTTCAGCCATTGTACAAGTACCATAAAAAGTAGATAAAGTGAATAACACTTCTCCCTTATGAAAGGAAAATTACATTCTAAATGTGATGGTCCATAGACAAATATATATGCAATAGTTTACATAATACATGCTACCTCAGTTGTTTAAATTGTTGAATCAT
Source organism: Picea engelmannii (assembly GCA_009831015.1). Lineage (NCBI taxonomy): Eukaryota > Viridiplantae > Streptophyta > Pinopsida > Pinales > Pinaceae > Picea > Picea engelmannii. Next base: position 388,772 of record ML783598.1, read on the forward strand.
ATTCAAAATGGGGTTTCTTTTACAACTTGTTTATTCCATTAAAGAATTAAATTACAAATAACTAGTTTATCCATAAAACGCTGGTTCAAAAGTATCACAGTAGAGTACCCTAGGGTGAGGACCCTGTACCACTAGTAAACAAAACTTGAGGAGTTTTAATTTGAAAGCCATGGTTTGGAACTCGAATACATTTTGAGCAAGGCGATCACCTTGATTTGTTTTCTTCGAAGTGATTAATCCTACAAGGGGAAAATTGATAGATTTAGTAAATTGTGTTAAAGAAATCAAATGAAAATAAATATTAAAGATTCAACAAATGAATAGTACTTAAATTATATTATAGTTGGTGTGGAAGCGGTTCCCCAACGACGTTGAAGAGAAGATCTTTCCATATTCTGAAAGGGAGGAATGACCACTTGAATAACTGATGGGTACCCTCGCAAATAAAATAGGGCCCCATCATTAGTTTTTGTAACCCAAAGAAATACCTTGAAGTACTAGAATTTAAATAGTAATTAAAAAATGTGTTAAACATTTAGTAACCACAGAGAGTACCAACATAAGAATCCATAGAAGGTAAGCAAATATCCCTGATTTATCCAGTGCTAACTGTCAAATTACACAAACTTGGGTCAACTAGCGCAGGGTAAAGATGTGCGTGATGCCAAGATTAAAATCGTTCTCTCAAATATATATACAGAGTGTAGTTTTTTCTGTTTTATACAATGTTGTAAGAATACAAGGAATGCAAGGAATTTTTTTAACATAAATCACTCAGACTCAGTGATGAAAATTCCATAACGGGTAACTAATTCTTTTACATAACCGAAGTATTAAAATTTGAATCACACACAACAAAGTCGCATTTCCTCAGAGGCACATTCCTTCCCAATTTGGGAATGAAGACAGAGTTTGTGGAACCTTCTACCAGAAACAATAATACATACAAATTGCTATACAAAAAACAGAGAGGAACCCAAGAACAAGGGTCACGATATTGAGTTATAGGTGAGAAAATTGTGCTATTCATTTCAAGGAAAAGTTATAATATAAAGAATTGAGATCAATACATTTCTATATATATATATAGATATGTGCCTATAATGTTACAGGAGTTAAACCATGAACTCAGAAGTTAAATCGCCCATTATTTTCTTTTCCCACGCCACGTTCGATTTTCGACAGTGGAATTTTCATGCCTCCAGTTATCACCACATGAAGCTCAGAGATGAAACATAAACAAGTGATCTGTTGTTGATCTACACAGTAAATAAATAAAAAATTACATAGACCAAATTTACAAAAACCCTAGAAGGTCTATCCAATTTATTCTTTTCTATATTCATATACTCACGTAGGGTTAAAACCCTAAATCTGCAGGGAGGTAATACAAAAGTGATCCCTTTTAACTACTTTTTTAGGGCTTCTTCATAGTAACCCTGTAAAGACATACCCGTATTATTTAAACATTGCTAGACTCAGATAAGATAATTTCAGGGTTAACACTCTAACATGCGTATAGATTCGGGAATCCCCACAGTAAAATAAATATGGTTACCAAAAGAAAACGTAACTGATAAATAAATTTAAGGGGGACATTGAAGATTTCAGGCTAGATAATTAACTAGGAAGTGCCACAAAGGAGAGATAACAGGCTTCACTAAACACCAACTATTCCAAACAAATTTTTATCCATAAGAGTTCAAAAATCTAATAAAGATAGGCTCGAGAATTACCTTGCACAGAGATGACCGACTAGTCTTCGCTTCCAAAATCATTTACCAAGATTGAAGGTATTATCTCCAATCTGACAGAGACAAGCAGTGAAACCATTGAGGTTGCGTAGAGAAAAATGTGTATAGAGGAGAGGAGGGTTGTTTTTTCACGAAACTAAGGAAACAATGAACGAATTAGCCTCGCACCTGTTGCAAAATGAGGAGTAATGGCATGAAAATAATCCATGGTACGCTAGCTATGTGAATACTTGGATATGGCGAGGCCACATTGGGCACGACTGCCCAACCACCCAGTACGAAAAAATACTTGGTTTAAATGATATACCCAGTGGTAAATGCAATTTACGGACATACATGACCGCCATTAACACAACTTAAAAACCTATTCAATATTGAGATGTGATGCGAGTTGAATAGGGTTAGCACGGTTAGGTTAAGTTCAGACGTGGATCCCTAGAAAGACTATATGCCTAGTGTACATGACACATCGATATATGAGATGTCATAACCACCCTTAATGTTTCCTGGTAACTCTATTTTTTCTATGAACCTATCATCAAGTTAATGTGTTTAAACATGAACTATACATGGAAGGAAACCTGTTTTCAAAAATACAATTGGTGGAATATTATAGATATATACTACTTCACTTAACCTACAATATATAGATAAGAATAGGGTAGATATATTTCATATATGTAGAGTAGGGTTTTACCTTCATTCTAAATAAATAACTATATCTACATATGCATCATGTGTATGCTATGAATTTGATGTATGGTTTATATATATGAAATGTTAGAATTTCACTTAAATGTCTACAAAACTAAATATGTTGTGACATCCCATATATGTGTAAATCCTTTGGTAAAACCCTTTATGTAGATCCTATATGAAAGAGTAGTAACCATTTTAGGATATGGTTACTATAGTCCCCTTTTGGATGCAATAATTCTTATGGACATCTTTTGATATTACAGACTTCGTGAGTGAGTAGACTAAACACTAGCCTATTATGCTAAAAATGTTGAATGTACCAAACAATTTTCACATGTACTGGATTATTTTTAATAGGCACGATTTCACTTAGAGAAGATAATTATCTTGTTATTAGTCTCTTGGAATTACAAGGAGGTACATGTCGTATTCCGATAGCGATGATAACAGAATTAAGTGTGATCGAATATGTGAGAGTCAATAAGTTTTAATGCACCTAACAAATTTTTTTCTTTTGGTAAATTTGGGGTACATTACATATGGTATCAGAGATGAAGGTTACAACACTTGGACCTCAGAGCAGGGCCAAAAGTAGTTTAGTACATGTTTATATTTTTAAAATAAAGACTAGAAAAAATGCTTATTGTTACAAACATAAAATTTTAGTTATGTTGTGATAATGAAAGCACAAAACGAAGAGGAGAACATACTTGAGGAAAATATCGATAAAGGACCTTGTAAATAACGTGTACAGAAGACCAAAGGAATTTCAACCACCCGGGTTCTCGAAAGAATGAGGAACCTTATCGTGGAGCTACAAGTGTTCAAGGAAAATAATGAGAAACTGAAAAAGGCACACGAGGACCAACAACAGATAAATGAAGTGTTGTTGCACATCATCGTAACAAATAAGAGTCCAAAATACAATGACAAGGAATAAGAGGTTAGCAAAAGAGCCTCCAAAAATTTTGGTCCTGAAGTAGAAAATGAGAACAGTTCTTCCGAAGGCACACCAAAAACAAAAAATAAAACAACCACATGAAGGAAAATAAAATAGGTGGACCACCTGGAGGGTGAATTCAAGAATATCAAACCATCCACCCTTGATGGGGAGTCCAGGACAGGGGAGGAGGCTGAAGCATGGTTACTCGATATAAATAGTTATTTCCAGATCTATAATCATTCTAGTAACATGAAGGTCACAATCGCCATTTATAACCTGAAGGGAAAAGCGGGTATCTGTGGCAGGACTTGAAATTGGCCAAGGTTTTAAAAGAGAAATAGATGGAATGGTTAGATTTCAAGAAATAATTCAAGAAACAATATTTATCAGAAATTTATTATGAAAGAAAGACCAAAGAATTTTATGAGCTAAGACTCGGACAAATGACCATCGATGACCTAATAAATAAATTCCTTGAATTATTAAGATCTGTGCCATACATCACAGAACAAAAAGTAAAAATCCAGTGATTCCTAAGCTTCCTACCACATTCCTATAAGGATAGAATTTAATTCGAAAATCCCAAGACCTTAAGCGAAGTTTTTAGAAAGGCCCGGATGTGCTATGATCAGTACAAATAACGGTATGAAATTCCCAAGGCTTGGAAGGATAATAAAAATGACAGAATGAAGCAACGGAAGAAAGGATTCAAACCAGCCCCTTTCCAAAATATGGAAAATAACTTCCAAAGGAAATATTCTCACTCTAACAACGAGAATACCCAAGGGGCTGGTAGACTAGTTAACCTGAGGACCAAGAAATTTGGGGACAGCCCCAAGCAACCATTAAAATGATGGAAGTGTGGAGAGCCTCAGTTAAGGAGGAATTGTCCATGTTTAACTTCCACAGCAAGGACCTACAAGATGCCTCTAAAGTAGGATATGTGGGTAGAAGTGTGCACAGAATTAATGCAGTTGTGGATGACCGACAAGATGATCATCAATCCACTATAGTGGAGGTTTAAGGTAAAGTTAATAATAATCATATTTCTATTTTAATTGACCCAGGAGATACTCTGAGTTATGTTACTCCTAGTTTATTTGATTCAAACAAGCTTAAGAACGCAAAGCATGCTAAATCCTGGTTAATTCAGCTAGCAACAAGGACTAAGAGAAAAGTAACAGATTTCATTTCTAAATGTGAACTCAATTTGGATGGCCAAAATACAAATTTAAATATGAATATTTTACCTTTGGGATCTTATGATATAATCATTGGAATGGACTCGTTAGAGAACCATAAAGTAATTTTGTATTATCATGAAAAGTCACTTACTTACAGAGACAAAAAAAACACAGTTAGGATAGTACAAGGCATCAGAAAACCAGTCTTAGTTAAGCAGATTTCAACCATGCAGTTTAAGAAATGCATGAACAAATGTTGTCAAATTTATGTTATTCAAGTGACAATCTGTTAGAAAAGGAAGATAAACCCAGCCTAGAATACTTTACCATCTTACATGAGTTTATATATTTATTTGTGGACGAAATACCATAACTGCATCTAAGGAGAGAGATAGATTTCTCCATTGATTTGTTGTCTGGATCAACCCCGATATCTAAGGAACCCTATAGGATGAGTTTAACCGAATTAACAGAGCTAAAAACTCTTCTACAAGAACTATTGGACAAGGAATACATCGGACCAAGTGTCTTTCCTTGGGGAGCACGAGTCCTTTTTGTTAAAAATAAATATGGGAATTTAAGATTATGTATTGATTATCGACAGTTAAAGAAGATGACTATTAAGAACAAGTATCCTCTACGCAAAATTAACGACTTTTTTGACCAAGTGGGAAGAGAAAAGATTTTCTCCAAGTTAGATGTAAGATCTAGTTTTCAGCAGGTTGGAATAAAGGTTGAAGATATAAGTAAAACAACTTTTAGAATGAGATATGGACATTATGAGATTGTTGTTATTTCGTTCAGCCGTACTAACGCACCAACAACATTTATGTGTTTAATGAATAAATATTCAGTCAATACTTGGATAAATTTGTTTTGGTATTTATTGATGACATTTTAGTTTCTTCGAAAATGGAAGAATAACACGAAGAACATCTAAAGATAGTATTGAAGACCTTAAGGAAACACACAAGTTGTATGCAAAATTTGACAAATGTGACTTCTACCAAAAGAGAATACAGTACCTAGGACATGTAATATATGAAGAAGGTATTGCGTTTGACCCATAGAAGATAAGAGCCATCATGGAATGGCCTATTCCTAAGGATGTGGCGGACATCCGGTCATTCATGGAAATTACCGGTTATTACCGAAGATTCATCGAGGGGTTCTCTAATATTGCATACCCAATCACATCCCTACATAAAAAGGGGACAAATTTTACTTGGTCACAGAAATTATCCAGGAAATGGAGAAAACGGTAAGAAAGGTACAACATAATTTAAAAGAGGCACATGACAGACAAAAAATCTACGCAGTTTTGAAAAGGAGATACTAGGAATTTCAACTTGGAGACCACGTGTATTTGAAATTCAAAGCAATAATAAGTTCATTGAAGATACAAAAATGTTCAAAGTTTGCGCCCAAGTTTTGTGGCCCCTTCAAGATCTTAGCTCTAATTGGACCTATGGAATATCAACTTGCACTCCCTGCAAATTTAAAAGTTCATATTGTTTTTCATGTTTCTTTTTTGAAAAAGTATATTCATGATCCTACTCACATCATTTATTGGAAGATGGTGTAGGTGGAACCAAAAGTTGAGTTCCAAGTAGAACCTCTGCGCATTCTAGACATGAAAAAAACAATACTACAGAATAGAGCCATCGCCCAGGTAAAAGTGCAATGGAAGCACTTTAGTCTTGAGGAGGTCACTTGGGAATTGGAAGAACATTTGCATAAATCTTATCCAACCCTATTCTGATAGAGGAATGAACACTGAGGACAGTGTTGTACTGAAGGGGGGGAGGATGTAATATCCACAAAAATAATTAATTATAAATTTTGTATACAATTAGGAATAAATTTATATTTTTGGCAAATTCGTATTCGAAATTGTTTTTCAATTTATGGCAAATCCGAATTTGGAATTTGATTATGTGTAATTAATTATTTTGACTGTTGGGCAAAGATTTGATTTTCCCAAGTAACTCTTTGACTGTGACACATGTAAAAGAAAAATCATTTTATATATTAATTGTTGGAGGACAAATGGAACAGCTAGGTTGAAAACAACTGACCATGACTCCATGAGTGGGAAAGAGACTTGAGTTACCTTCGGGATGAATTTTACAAGTGGAAAATGAGGAATTTGGCAACTAGTAGCCTGTGAAAATCAGGTATTTGTAAAGCTGTGAAAATTCCCAAGAAAGGAAAAAGACCTAGGCACAAGATGCTCATGATATACAACATATGGAGGAGGTAGGGCATTGCTTAGTATGTTGGAGAAAGGATATTACTTGTTTTTATGAACACCTGTTGGGTGTGAGGCAATGGAATTTTTCTGATCTGAAAGAAGGACTATAGCAAAAGAGGATCATTGTCAATTCACCCTTATGGACTCATGGTCAGGCTAGGGGGTGAACGAAGAAAGTAATTTGGTTGTTTTGTTCTACGGTTGGGTGGAACTTGGTTGTTCCATTTTTGTTCTAGCATCCTATTCAGATATGTACATCTACTTGTTCTCTTGTTAAATGTTTTGTTGATTATTAGCTGACAGAATGAAATGGTTATAGGATAATTATTTTATATGTTGATTATACTCACTGAGTATAGATAGGAAAGCTATTGTGAGTTATAATTGCTAATCAAGTTGAGTTATACATGTATAGATAGTAATATATGTATATGTTTAACCATGAATAAAGAATGTTAGAACTGTTGTCTGTTTTAGAAATTTACATGTATCCATAAAGATATATATTTGTACATATATATACATGCAGAATACCATTTTAGTTGTTGTATAGGTACCATAAAAAGTAGATAAAGTGAATAACAGTCCTCACTTATGAAAGGTAATTTACATTCTAAATGGGATGGCCCATACACAAATAGATATTCAATAGTTTACATAAGAGTAAATTCATGAAGATGGGTAACACTTTCGTGACAATTGGGTCTCAAAAATTCCTAGCGGTAATTTTTTCACCGAAAAAATGTTGCTAGGAATTTTTCCGGCCGAAAACATTTTCTGCCGAAAATTTGCAAGTCAAATTGAACGACCCCCTAACAATGCCCTCGAAATTCATGTACAATGTTTTTTGGATGAATTATTTTCCTGTGGTAAGCATATTTCGTCCGAAATACTTTTTGGCCGAAACGTTTATTTTTAACGGATTCTGTTAAAAACTAGGTTTCGGCTGAAAAAATATTTCAACCAAAAACCTGAAAATGAGACTGTTTGCAGAAAACTCCAAATTCTCTCCATCTTACTTGATATTTGGAGGTAGTGGACTCCTACAAATACTGAGAATTTAGTTTCAGAATTGATACCAACATTTTTAAAATTGAATCTACTTTCATTGGATATAATTTGTTTTCATTTTCATTGTTTTTATCTAATTTTATTTAATTTTATAAAAAAATCACTACATAATATTTTTAGGTGAGATTATGATTCGGTGAAATGAAAAATCCATATTTCTAAAAACACATAGTGGAAAATTATGGAAAATTTATATTCATAATCCTTAAACTGTTCTCTTCAAAAGGGTATTTTTTTATTTTACTTTTAAGTAAAAATTAAGATAGATACATGGTGGAGGAAAACATGTGTTTAAAATATGTAACGTTTTCAAATTGGTCAACTTAAAAAAATTCTAGAAATTATAATATTCATCTGTTAGATTCAAAACTATAGTCATCACAAAATAGAGTCTCTATAGATTGTTGCAATATATTTCATTTGTCAAAAACAAAAGTTTAATAATGGATACATTATTGTGGGAAAAAATAACTCATTATCTTTCCCTTCATTTTGAAGGAACATAGTGTTAAACAATTGCCAAATAGACATATCAAATCTCAATAAAAAGAAATTGAAAAATAGTCAGTAGAAAGATAACACAATTCTTCACAAGTTTTGTTTTTACAATAAAGTAAAATTCTAAATAAAAAAAATACTTTTGTTTATTGGAAGTTGAAGAATGTGTTAAAATAAAATAAAAAATTCTAATAAAACAAGCAAAAGTGTTACCCATATTCATGCTTTTACCCATAATACAATGCTACCACAGTTGTTTAAATTGTTGAATCATATTGAAAATGGGGTTTCTTTTACAACTTGTTTATTCCATTAATTAATTAAATTACAAATAATCGGTTTATCCATGAAACCCTGGTTCAAAAGTATCACAGAGAGTACCCTAGAGTGAGGACCATGTACCACTAGTAAACATAACTTGAGGAGTTTTAATTTTAACACCATGGTTTGGAACTCGAATACCTTTTCGAGAAAGACGATCCCCTTGATCTGTTTCCTTTGAACTGATTAATCTTGCCAGGGGAAAATTGATAGAATTAGTAAACTGTGTTAAAGAAATCAAATGAAAATAAATATTAAAGATTTAGAAAATGAATAGTACTTAGCCTATAGTTGGCGTGGAAGCGGTTCCCCACCGACGTTGAAGAGACGATCTGTCCACAGTTTGAAGGGGAGGATTGGACACAGGAATAACTGATGGGTAACCTCACAAAGAAAGCATGGCCCCATCATTAGTTTTTGTAACTAAAAGAAATACCTTGAAGTACTAGAATTTAAATAGTAATTAAAAAATGTGTTAAACATTTAGTAATCACCCAAAGTACCAACATAAGAATCCATAGAAGGTAAAAAAAAATCCTCGATTTATCCAGGGTTAACTGTCAAATTACACAGAGTTGGGTCAACTCGCGCAGGGTACATATGTGAATGATGCCAGGAGTAAAATCATGCACTCGAATATATATACAGAGTGTAGGTTTTTCTGTTTTATACAATGTTGTATGAATACAAGGACCGCAAGGAATTTTTTTAACAGAAATTACTCAGACTCGGTGATGAAAATCCCACAAGTGGTAAGTAACGCTTTTACATAACCGAAGTATTAAAATTTGAATCACACACAACAAAGTCACATTTCCACAGAGGCAAATTCCTTCCCAATTCAGGAATGCAGAAAGAGTTTGCAGAACCTTCTACCATAAATAATAATAGATACAAATTGCTATACAAAAAATCAGAGACGAACCCAAGAACAGAGGTCGGGATATAGAGTTATAGGGAAGAAAATCGTGGTATTCATTTCAAGGAAAAGTTATAATATAAATAATTGAGATCAATACATGTCTATATATATCGATATGTGCCTATGATGTTACAGAAGGTAAACGATGAACTGAGAAGTTAAACCGCCCATTATTTTTGTTTCCCATGCCAAGTTTGGTTTCCGATAGAGGAATTTTTGTGCCTCCAGTTATCACCGCATGAAGCTCAGAGATGAAACAAAATCAGGAGATCTGTTGTTGATCTAAACATTAAATAAAAAAACAATTACACAAACCGAATTTATGAAAACCCGAGAAGGTCTATTCGGTTTATTCTTTTCTATATTCATATACTCGCGTAGGGTTAAAAACCCTAAATCTGCAGGGAGGTAATACAAAAGGTGATCCCTTTTAACTACCTTTTTAGGGCTTCCTCAAGGTAACCATGTAAATACATACCCACATTATTGAAACATTGCTAGACTGAGATAAGATAATTTCAGGGTTAACACTCTAACATAGCGTATACATTTGGGACTCCGCACCGTAATATAAATATGATTACCAAAATAAAACGTAACTGATAAACAATGTCCCACAGTAAGACAAATAAATTCAAAGGGTACATTGAAGCTTTCGGGTCAGAGAAGTAACTGGGAAGTGCCACGAAGGCAAGATAAAAGGCTTCGCTAAACACCAACCGTTCCAAACAAATTTTATCCTTAAGATTTCATAAATCTAAAAAATATAGGCTCGTGAATTACCTTGTGCAGAGAAGACTGACTAGTCTCCGCTTCCAAAATCGTTTACCAAGACCAAAGGTATTATCTCCAAACTTCCAGACACAAGGAGTGAAGCCACCGGGTTTGCGCAGAGGCAAACACGCATAGAGTAGAGGATGGTTTTTTTGTCATGAAACTAAGGAAACAATGAACGGATTAGCCTCACACATATTGCAAAATGAGGAGTAATGGCGTGAAAAGAATCCAGGGTATGTTAGCCATGTGAATACTTGGATATGGCGAGCCGACATTGGGCACGGCTGGCCAAGCACCTAGTACGAAAACAGACCTAGTTTAAATGATATATCGAGTGGTAAATGCAATTTACGAACACAAATGACCGCCATTAACACATCTTAAAAACCTATTCAATGCTGAGATGTGATGCGAGTTGAATAGAGTTAGAACGGTTAGTCTAAGTTCATACGTGGCTCCCTAAAAAAACTAGATGCCTAGGGTACATGAAACATCAATGTCTGATATGTCATAACCACCCTCAATGTTTCTTGGTAACTCTATTTTTTTTGTGCACCTATCATCTAGTTAATGTGTTTAAACATGAACTATGTGTGGAAGGAAACATGTTTTAAAAAATACGATTGGTGGAATATTATAGATATATACTACTCCACTTAACCTACGATATATAGATATGAACAGGATAGATATATTTCATATATATTGAGTAGGGCTTTACCTTCATGCTAAACAAATAACTATATCTACATATGCATCGTGTGTATGCTATGAATTCCATGTATGGTTTATATATATGAAATGTTAGGATTTCACTTAAATGTCTACAAAACTAAATATGTTGTGACATACCATATATGTGTAAATCCTTTGGTGAAACCCTTTATGTAGATCCTATATGAAAGAGTAGTAACCATTTTAGGATATGGTTACTATAGTCCCTTTTTGGATGGAATAAGTCTTACAGACATCTTTTGATATTATAGACTTCATGAGTAGACTAAACACTAGCCTACTATAATAAAATTATTGAATCTACTGAATTGTTTTCACATGTACCGGATTAATTTTAATAGGCACGATTTCATTTAGAGAAGATAATTATCTTGTTACGAGTCTCTTGTAATTATGAGGATGTACATGCCGTATTCTGATAGCGACAATAATAGAATTAAGTTTGATCGAATATGTCAGTCAAGAAGTTTTAATGCACCTAATAATTTTTTTTTATTTTGGTAAATTTGGGGTACATTACAAGAAGAAAAAGTAAAATTAAAAACCAGATTGTAGTTGCAGTAGTGATTTAGCGGAATATGAAGAAATTGAAAACTTTGTAAGAATGTTGAAAAGAGGAACCGACAAGTACAAAGGTATGCTTCCATTGGAATTTTTTAATTGTGGTGGTATTGGTCATTTTTCTTCTAAATTTCCTTATGATAATAATAAATATAGCGATGAAGAAGAAGATCCTAAGAAGAAAAATAAAAATAAAAAAATGAGACAAGAGAAGAAACAAAAATAAATTCTTCAAGAAAACTTTCTACTCAAAGGAAGATAGTTCCTTATCAGACGAGGATGATGATAGTGACAGTGATTCATAAAGAGTACTCTTCATGGAAACATAAGATGATGAAGAAGATTCTGAAGAATAAGGTGAAGTCGATCTCATAATAGAATTAATCAGATCCTTAGAATAACTAATGAAAGAAAGAAATAAAAACAATTCACTCATGGTATAACTAAAGATGAAAGAAGGATCTTATAATTCAAACTCAGAAGAATTCGATCAGATGATCACGAAGTTAAAAATCCAGGTAGAAGAAGACAAAAGGATTGAAGAAGCACTTAGAAGTTAGTTACAAAAAAAGGAGAAGATGATTGAAAGCTTGGAAGTAGAAATAGTCACTCTAGGAAAAGATCTTCAGAAGAAATATATGCATCAGAATAGAACTAAAATATTAGATGAGATCATCAACAGTCAAAGGCCATACTATGACAGGTTTGGGCTAGGATAGAACCATATTCATACTGAGAAAGGTTCAAGTTCTAAGACAACATAATAGGAAGGAGAACAAAGAAGCCAGGCTGAAATTGTTAGAGGTTCTCCTAAGAAGGAAGAAGGAAAGAAGGTTCAAGAAGAATATCATAGGGAAACTCCACCACCGAGAATATCGAGAATTAAGAATCAGTATAAACCAACAATAGAAAGATCTTAATAAGAATAAAAATTCATAAGAAAATCACCATTCAAAATATCTTCCACCCCTAGGTACCAAATTATTATTCTTCGTTTATCATAGTCATGTAGAAATTTTGGGCAGAAAGTTGTAAATTGTCGATCGTATGCCAAGAACAGAAGAAACTATGAAGGATACTCAAATAATAGTTATCCAAGAAGGCCTCATGAAACATAGAACTAAAATTACAACAATTTTCGATCATTGAGTAATGAAGTAGAGTGCTACAAACAAAACAATTTTTGACACATGGCCAAATATTGTAGATTAACTATTCGTCGAAGAGAACCAAAGAAGAATATCAACAGTCATAAACAAGAACCACAAAGGATATGGAGAAGGAAGTAGGATCAATTCAACACTGAAGAACACTTGCTTGATCTACAAGCTCAACACAAAAAAGTGATGATGTTTGGAGAACATGGGGAAGACATTCTCCCAGATTAATAATTAATAATGTAATTATTAATTATTAATAATAATTTTAATATATAATAATAATAATAATAATAACAACAATAATAATAATAATACTAATAATAAATAGTTATTATAATTATTAGAGACACATCCTTTCTTGGATGGTCACCATATGTGCCTTTAAGTTCTCTATATATTTGGCACATTCATCATTGTAACAATGAATCTCATATACATCATATACAACCAATCACATCATCTTATATACAATATTATATCATATACAAATTCAACATGGTATCAGAGTGGGACTGAGATTGACTCCCTCATGTGAGGGCCTAGGAAAATGAGAGTAGAGTAAAATGTTGGGAGTTTTAAATTTATGGGGTTATTACCATGTCTATGTACAACATATTTACTTTTTACTCCTACCTAAAGTATATAAATAATTCCATAAATTGTGATTGGCAATAGTAAAAATGTTTAATTACCTAAATATGAATAATGCACCACATCACATGAATTATGGAGGAGCAATTTAACAAAGTCAAAATACTATGTGGATGGATTATAACCAAATTAATCTTTGGGTAGTTACAGGAGGTATTCTCCAACTATTTATAAGAAAGACAATTAAATTTAATTTTCAAAGAGACATGTCTCTTTGGATCAATTTAATATTACTATAAAAAGAAACTTTAAAGACACAACAATAGACACACGTATTTTTCTCTCACACACATGGGAGCCGATCTAAGGAAGAGACTGAAGTTTCTAAGTAGTTGAAATTTTTTGAGTGTAATTACTTGTGATGTTCTAGAGTTTACTAAAGTAATATTTTATATCATTTGTAGAATCATTGTATATAGTTGTGCACATCCATGTAGTGAAGAATAATATGAGGTCAACACATGAAGAGGGAGTATATGACTTCGAAGACTATATAGCCTCAGAGGGAGAATGGATACTCAGAGTGGACCTGATCTAAGAGAGAGTCATTTGCTTACATAATTTCATTAAAAAATGACTGCTCTTCAGATTCAGATTCATATGGGAGAGACGTCCTCTAGGACTAACATACAAGAGGCTAGACCTTGAGGAGATATGATACCCCTAGAGAGGATTCCCTTGTTTTGGTGAAGGAATCCAATCATAAGGACTTGGATGTGGAGATTTTAACCTTGATTATGAGACTTGATGCAGAAGGGAGCTATGAAGCTCCAATACAAATCGACTTATGAGTATCATTGGGCAGACGTTCTGCCAGAGTGGTCATGATGATTTGACTTAGGAGAATGATATATTCAGTCACAAGATTAACCATGTTGATTTGGAAAGTGGTGAATGGCCCATGCGTAGTAATTTCTCCTTAGTCATGTTTATTTGACAAAGAGTGGAAAATAATCGAGGCGTTGATGATTCTGTAGATGGTTGCATCAGAAAGACATTCTCCCAGAGGGGTCATGTTGATTTGACTGAGGAGAATGATACATTCACTCACAGGATTAGCGATGCTAGTTTGACTAGTGATGAATGGCCTATGGAATTGATGTTATCCAAATATTATCATTGGGAAGACATCCACCTAGAGGGGCCATGGTGACTTGGATGAGGAGGATGATACAATCACTCATAGTATTAGCCATGCTAACTTGACTAGTGATGAATGGCCCAGGAACAGTCTTAGATACTCGAGGTGCTATCGCATGCCTTCTCTAGGTTGGAGTGATCTATGTTGATAAGAAGTGCATGTGAGGAGAAGTATACATCAACTAGGTGCATTTCAAAGATGATTACATCAATAAAGGCTCATTGACAAGTGTAAGAGGGAGTTTTCCTCATAGTTTGAAATCAATAATATTGGCATGATGTAGAATGTCTCTGTAGCTGAAAAGGAGTGTTGAAGTTAGAATCATCGAGAAAACATTCTCCAGAGTGGTCATGTTGATTTGATGAAGGAGAATGTCCCAGGCGTAGTGTTATGGACTCGAGGTGCTTGAGGTGCAGAATGTCTCCCTCTTTGAGAGGGAGCGTTGATGTTTGGACAACATCGGGAAGACAGTCTCCCAGATTAATAATTAATAATATAATTATTAATTATTATTAATATTAGTAATATATATAAAAATAATCATAATCATAATCATAATAATAAATAGTTATTAAAATTATTAGAGACACAACCTTTCATGGATGGTCACCATATGTGCCTTTAGGTTCTCTATATATTTGGCACATTCATCATTGTAAGAGTGAATATCATATACATCATATTCAACTAAGCACATAATCTCATATGAACATGTTTATAACTATGAAAAAGGAATGAGATGGATCAGTTTCATTCGAAAATGAAAATTCATCTAGAATTATAGGAAGAGGCACGATCAAGCTTGGAAGAAAATGTGCCAAGGGAGAAAAATGTTCTATTGGTCAAATATATGAAGCACAATATTTTAAGCATAAGTCAAATGTGTGATCAGAGACACAAAATTGTTTTGGATCTCAAAAATGTGAGATAAGGAAACAAGGATTAGGAAAGTTGGTGGCTACAACTACAAGAACCCGAAAAACATATATGTACTGAATGAAATTGGAAACGGAATTTTTTTCTTAAGAAAGGAAAATTAAAGTTGGCTCTGACACAGAATAATGGATCACATGAACTTTGATAATATTGTCAAAATGATTAGAAAGGAAGCGTTAAGAGAAATTCTTGAGATTTAAAAGCCAACAAACACTCTAAGTAAGAATTGTTTATAGGGAAAACAGACCAGGACCAAGTTCAAATCAAAAGAGTAATCAAAGGAGATCATACATATTGACCTATGTGGACTGACAATAATGAAGGGATGGAATGGTGAACAAAATTTTATTATATTGGTTGATGAATACACAAGAATGAATATATTTCGATTTTTCAAGAAGAAGGAAAATACATTTGAACACTTCAAGATATACAAAGAGATGGTTGAAACATAGACAGATTTGAAAATCAAGTGCTTGAGATCAAACAATAGAGGAGAATTTTCATCACAGGAATTCATATATTTCTATGGTGAACATGGAATAATAGTATAGTTCTCAACAACCATGACACCTCATAAAAGTGGAGTTGTCAAAAGAAAGAATAAAATAGAGTAGGAAATGGCCAAAACCATGTTGAAATATTCCAAGTCGGATGACATATTTTCGACACAATTAGTACATACAACAGTTCATATCTTGAATAGAGGAATGCTCAGAAGTAAGAGTCATAAGACTCCCTATAATTTATGGAAAGGAATAATGAAAAATGTGAATTATTTCAGGGCGCTTGGAAGAAAATGCTATATCAAAAGAGAAGATTGCAAGATTGGAAAATTTGATTATCGAGTTGATAAGGGCATATTGGTTGGGTATTCAAGAAAAAAGAAAATAATATCAATGATTCAATCTAAGGCTCAACAAAATAGTGGAAAGAATAAATGTGGTGATTGAAAAAACAAATGGATGAAAGATAAAAGAAGGAAGCAAAGATCTAGAGGAGCATAATGATGAAGAAGATTTGAAATAAGAATAAGTAGAAGGAGTAGAAGAAGAAGAAGAGAAGTAATAAGTAGAGAAAGAGGAAGAAGAGAAAAAATATATTTATATACCTCCAAAGACACCAAGTCGACGAGTGTAGAAAAATCATCCACCAAAACAAATTATTGGGAATAAATCTGCAGGAGTTGAAACCTGAATAACAATATGTTCACTAGAATAAAGGGACCTAGCATTGTTATCCACATTTGAACCAAGAAGTTTTAAAGAATCCAACAATGATGAAAACGGGATCAAGGCTATGGAAGAAGAATTAGATCATGTAAAGAAGAATGATACATGGGAACTAGTCCCAAGGACAAAGAACAAGAACATGATTGGTACAAAGTGGGTATCCATAAAATAAATTAACGAGGATAGAAAGGTAACCAGAAATAAAGAAAGGTTAGTATGTAATGGATATGCTCAATTTGAAGGTATAGATTTTGAAAAAACCTTTGCTCCAATTGTCAAGATGGAAGAAATAAAATTGATATTAGTTTACTCATGTTCCAAAAGAATCAAGGTGTATCAGATGGATGTAAAATAAGTATTTCTTAATGGGGAATTAGAAGAATAATTCTACATTGAACAACCAAAAGGATTTCTGCTATTGGAAAAGGAAGATTATGTTTGTAGGTTGAATAACACGTTGTATGGACTCAAGTAGGCTTCTAGAGAATGGCTTTTAAGATTGGGAAGGTATCTACAACAACAAGTATTTAGGAAGGAAAATGCAGACATCGATGTTTACATAAAAGTGGATCAATATAGTATATTTATAATTGAATTTTATGTAGATGAAATTATCTTTGGAAGCAACGATGAAAAGATTATTCAAAAGTTTTCAAAAGACATGAAAAACGACTTCAAAATGTCCTTGGTTCATGAGTTGAATTTATTTTTGGGATTATAGATATGTCAGTGCAATAAAGGTATTTTCATCTCCCAGACCAAGTATATTACATAAATTCTATAGAATCTTGGAATGGAAGATTTAAAGCCTGTAAGTACTCATATGCAGACACGTTTAAAGTTAATAAAGGATTATTATTCAAAGGATGCAGATCATAGACTCTATATATCAATGATTAGAAGCTTAATCTATGTGATAGCATCTAGACTAGATTTGATGCAGGCAATTGGATAGGTTGCAAGGTTTCAAGAGAAACTAAAGCAAACACATGTTATGTAAGTGAAGACGATATTCATATATCTCAGAGGAACATAAGAGTTTGGATTATGGTATCCAAAGGGAATGAAATTTATTTGGTCAACTACATAGATGCATATTGGGAAGGAATCATTGATGATCAAATAAGTACTAGCAGAGGATCCTTTTACTTGGGTGATTGTTTGGTATCATGGTTGAGAAAGAAATAATCATCAGAATCTATGTCCACAACAGAGGTAGAATATATTGTAGTAGCAACATGTTGTACTTAGGTTCTCTCAATAAAGAAAACCATGTAGTGTGGGATATACACGGTAAGTATGATGAGCCCATTTCAATATTATGTGATAACTCCAGTGCTATCAGTATCTCTAAGAATCCATTGATGCATTCCAAGATGAAACAGATTATGATCAAGTTTCACTTTCTACAAGAACTGGTTATAGAGAATAACGTCAAACTAGATTACATTGGGATGAAAGAACATATTGAGGATATCTTCACCAAACCACTCCCGAGAGATACCTTTGAGTATATTTGACATAAACTTGGATTAGTTTCTTCACCACAGTGACCCACACAACAATTGTAACATAAATATAGAGGAGAGAAGCGAAATATTCAAAGTAAAGAATATTTTGAATGCTTTTCATATACATCATATATTTACATGAGGAAGAACCATGAAGAGAAAGATCAACATAAAAATCATAGGATTGTATATTGGCGAGTAGCCCCAAGGTGATATACCCTTTTCCATTGATTTCAAAAGGGGAGAGAAAGAACAAAGGCATGGAAACAAAGAAAAATAACAAAGGAATCGAAATAGAGACAAAAAACAATGGAATGAGACAGGGGGAGCAATGGTCACAGGGGGAACATAAGCATGGGAATAAGTGTTTACATGCCATCACTTCTTCCATCATTTCCAAAGAAGGATATTCTTGAAAAAATGGTTGTCATTGATGTTAACCCTTGATGAAGTATGTAAGACTAGTAGTGGGAAAACCCCCCTATGACTACATTAGGGTTAATAATGTAGGAAGATCAACAACCGTCTAAAATTCAACTACTTCTCTAACTACCCAAAACATACCCAAGACATATACAAGAAAAACAAATATGAGAAGGATAGGGTAACTACACTTCTACTCCACATCTGGTAATGATCCTCTCACGCTTGAAAGCTTCGTTGACTGCCTGCCTCCTCCCAAGGTTGGCCTGCATCCAAAGAGTGACAAAAAACACACGACAAACATGCTATTCCATATACAAATCGAGGTTAGATGTTAGAACATAAACCAATAAAACATTCAATAAACCATGATTTGGGACAAAAAAAGTAGTTCTTTTATTGATAACTCAATGATTATACCTTTTACAATCAAAGTCATCTACTACTCCACGAACCTGGTCTTAGATCCTCTTCACCAAAATCCAAGTGAAACTTTGTATGGCTTCTCCTCTCAAACTTTTTATCTCTTATTAGGAAGTGAATGGATTATGATGGAGGAAGAAGGGCTAATTGGGAAATGCAGGGGAAACTCTCACAAAAGGGATGCAATTACTTGGGGCAATGAGGTTGTAGTGTCCCCAAGGCCGAGCCCCGCTGTAAACCAAGTTATGAAAGGAATTATGATTATGTTTTATAGGTTGGTGAGCCAAGTTCTTATAAGCTGGAGACTTATGTGTTGTTAGGCCAGGGAGCCTAAGTGTTGAACGCCAGGAGCCTGTTGTTGTACTTGTATGTATGTTGAACATTTAATAAAATATAAACACCGCCATGTGCAGACCAACCACGATGAATGAGTGAAAGGGGACTGATCATCCACAGAGTGGGCAAGGAATTAGGGGCTGGAAGGTGGGAAAGGGGCTAAGTGTTGAGCCTAGGGGCTAAGCCTAGGGGGGCTTAAGCCTAGGAATATTATTTTAATATTATTCCAAAAGATATGTGCATCATATGATTTTATCCTAAGTCCTTTTGGAAGGACGCATGATTTCCCAAGTGGTGGGAGGAACGCGTGCTGGTGGAACGCATGAAGTTCCATGGGTGACAAGTGTCAACCCTGGTGCATGCGAATAAAACGGCCAGGGTGATCGATGAGAAGGTTCCATTCCCATTCCACCGTATTGTCTGAACGCATACGGAGCTCTACGCAGTATGACTAACCCGACTCCTGTAGGGAACCTTCGGGAGACCCTGTGACTCGAATGTCTGTGTCTGATTATGAGAAATCATGTGTGTGTAACCCCAGCCTACGAGAAGCCTGTGTTGATTTTGGGGAAGAGTCTTTTCTTGTTCGGGAAAGCTGAGTGAGCCTATGCAAGCATTCCCTGTTCTGAAGCCGTGACTGTGAAGCCATCCTGTGATTTCCGAACCAGTTTTTGGAAAGCCTATGTCTGTTTTCCCGTGGGATTGTTGAGACTATGCAGTACTGGACTGCGTGAGGCTTGTTGGCCTGTGAGCGACTCCCTCCAGGTGAGAGAGTGCGTAGGGGAAGGAGATAACTCCTGGAAGGAACCCTGTAGCTGCCATAGAGCCCAGAGACTCCCGGTCCGGTCTGTTCCTATAACCCAAGGTAAGGGAGATTGGCAGCCGAAGGACTGTCCATGTGATAGAGAAGGTGCATTCTCCTGGGGTGGAACAGGCATGTGGGGAATGAGGGTCTGTGGGCAGTGAGCGTGGGATATTCCTGGGAGATCATTCTGTCCTTGTGGTTGTGTGTGACTGTTTTCCCTGTAACCTCAGCCTGAGCCTAGATTCCTTTCCTTGGGGTGGAGCTTAGTCCCAGCTCAGGGGTGACCTACTGCTGAGTTGATGAGCAGTTCGGTCTAAGGCTGGGAGGCTCGTGGAAGTCCTGCATTTGGTTGGTGGATTCCACCATTGTTACAAGATAAGTCTCTAACTATGTTTTATCACATTTTATCATGTCTCTACTGTAAATGTTATCATGTTTTCCCCTGTGTATACGAATTAATATGGAATGCTATGGATTGTTTAATTATAGCAGTAATGATATGTTTTAATCTGAGTTAAATGTGTTTAATTGTTTAAATGCATGGGATATATGATATCCGTATGAGCTTTGTACAAATGGTGTGTACAAATGGGTATCAAAACGCGAGTAAGCCCATAGTTCTGAAATGGGTGTGCTACAAATTGGTATCAGAGCGAAGGTTTCAAAACTGAGCCTAGATGGGCCAGTGGAGTGGTCTTTGGACCGAGAATGCGAAGGGAGATTGGGTCTGGAGGACTAATTTCATACCTTGGTTTGTTCCGGAGTGTCAAGTAGTTGCTTGACCGTGCTTACGAGCTGAGGTAGTATAGCGGCGAGTGAAACCATAGCTGCTGTGGTCTATGGCCACAGGGAGACAGGTCTCTACACCAATGGTGTTAGAACCTTAGGATCTATTCAGGAGGGAAGGCGACCCCTCATGACCCTCGGATATGGAAAAATGTGCATACGGATTAAAATTCCTTTTGAAATACACAGGAATGTGTAAATCGTGATACGCGAAATTCCGAATTGGTTAGGAACCGTCTGAGTCGTCATATCTTGGCCAGAAAACCCGTCAGCCGTTGGATCTGTCGGGAGATGTCCGAAGATTAAACCTCAGAGACTAGGGGCGAAAGCTCCAAAATAGATCTAGACCGTCCGAAAGATGGAGGACACGTGTCGTGAGATTTCCCATTTCGGGAAATCGGGAATCGCGATATCGGGAGTCACGAAGGAGGTTGGGAATTTTCATGGTAAAAGTCCCTAGAACGATTTGAGTCGTCCATCAGTTGGGACACGTGGGTGATATCGGGAGCCCATCGGCATATCGGGGTTCAACGTTTCGCGAATCCTGAGGACATATGTGTTTCGGCATTGGAAAGTCTGAAACCCCGATAGGAGGTATGACTGTGGTCATATAAGGGGAGGTTGTGTGAACCATGAGTCTAGCCCGGAGGGATAATTGGAGTTAGAGCGCATCAACATTTGGAAGCCCAAAACCCAGAAAGGATCGGGACTTTCAATGGTGGAAACATCGGAGCAGTCGTGGGCCGTCCGATTTGAGATGGTTGTGTGTTGAGAGATTACCCGTTTCGAAAAATCAGGGATTCGGGAGTTCCGTTGACAAAGAAATCGGACTCTCGTCGTAATAAATCCCGACCATACTATTGAGACGTTAGCATGTGGCTAAGTCCCAATGAATGGACGAGATTCCTTCGGGGAATCTCCGGGTCTTTAACGATCGTCTGATGTGAGAAAGATCTGACCGTTGGATTTTTCTAGGAATGAATGTGGACACATGGAGATGTACCGCGTTTTATAGGTTCGAAAAGAGTGCATGTGTAGAGTCCAACGGAGGTTAGGACTCCCGTTAACCAACGACTGAGTATGGAGTGGGGAAAGGTGCAGATTACCCCCGAAATAGAAGACGAACATGAAAGAAAGGATGTTAACCTGGGAATCGAAGGATCGAACTCCAATGGGCATGGAAAATAGAAGGATAAGGAAGGACACATAATGAAAATCATTGAAGGATTGCAAAGAGAGGCCCAGGCTCGCCGAGATGATAGCCAAAAGCTCATGAAAGTCAGGGATCGGTAGGGTGCATTAAACTTAAAATTTTTGAAGAGCCTGTAAAGAATAGAGAAGAAACTCGAGAAGGGAAGGGACTCAAGTACGACGAAGAGTCGCAAAACCCATGAAAGAAGAAGAAGGTTGAGGAGCGGTAGCCGACATCTTAGTCGCTCCCAAAGACATTCTGACAGGAAGACACACAGTAGTTCAAGCCCATCCCCTACCAGAAAACATCAAAAATCTGGAAAGGAGGAATTGAAAGGAGAGATGAACAAGATTAAGCCTCCAACATTCGATGGAGAACATAAGAAGGAGGAATATGGCGAGAACTGGTTGCTTGGCATGAAGAAATACTTCCAACTGCAGAATTATTCTGCCCATGCAGAAGGAAGAATTGCAATGTACCAACTGAAAGGAAAAGCATCCATGTGGTGGGATCAGTTTGTACAGGTGTAGCACATCAGAGAGAAAGAGGTCACGTGGAAGGAGTTTAAGAGGTATTTCGAGAAGAAATACCTGACTAAAATATACTATGACAGAAAGATGAAGGAGTTCTTTGAACTCAAGTTGGGCAGTATGGCCATTGATGAGTATGAACGAAATTTTCTCGAACTACTGAAGTATGTTCCATTCATCAAGGACGAAGCTGTTAAAATTCAGAGGTATCTGAGTGGACTGCCACCTTCCATGAGTGAAAAGATTCAATATGACGATCCTAATACCATGGAACAGACCATCAGAAAAGCAAAATGCTTGTATGAACAGCAAGGAGAAAGGCCTATCCTTCGGAAGGTCTGGGGTGATCGGAGGAAATTTAAGAAGGAACAGAGGAAGAAGGGAAGCAAGCCTTCCTTTTTCAAAAACAGTCCTTGGGGACAGTCATATTTTAAAGATCCTAGGAAGGTTCAAGGGAGTGAGCAGATGCCAAGGCCTCCACCTATAGAGTGTTGGGGTTGTAAAGGAAATCATAGGTACAGAGACTGCCCCAACAGAAAAGACAAAGCAAGAACCGTCCATACTGTTCAACAAGCTGCAACAATGGAGGATATGGGTAGTAGAATGCCAAGGATCTATGCAGCCCTGGACAATAAGCAAGCATAATTTCAATTGCACATGATTGAAGTGGAAGGTACGATCAACAACCGACCACTTGTTATTTTAATTGATTCAGGGGCTGGCCTTAGTTATGTAGATCCTAGAGCGACGGATAGTTTGCATCTAATGAGAAGCAAACATGAGAAGTCTTGGTTAGTGCAGTTAGCCACAGGGACCAAGAGGAAGGTCATTGAATTGGTTAAGTCCTGTTCAGTGGACATGAAAGGAATGAGCACTAAAGATGAGTTGAACATTCTGCCTTTAGGCTCATGTGATTGCTTAATTGGGATGGACTGGTTGGACCAGCACCATGCCCTTCTGTATTGCCGTAACAAGAGGTTCACATGCCTGAACGAAGAGGGAAATCAGGTAACAATCCAAGGAATTCCCAGAGCCATGGCTGTGAGGGAAATCTTAACCATGCAGCTGAAGAAATGTTACCAGAAAGGCTGTCAATTATTTGCAGCTCGGGTGGAAGAAGCATCCCAAGATATAGTATCGAATCTGGAAGACCATGAAGTACTCAAGGAGTTCAAGGATGTATTTCAAAAGGTACCTAGACTACCTCCGAGGAGGGACATCGATTTTTCTATAAATTTGATGCCTGGAACAACTCCAATTTCGAAATCTCCTTATAGAATGAGTACGCTAGAGATGAAAGAGTTGCAATTGCAGCTCGAAGAGATACTAAAGAAAGGTTACATTCACCCCAGTGTGTCACCGTGGGGAGCCCTAGTCATATTCGTGAAGAATAAAGATGGGACGTTGAGGCTGTGCATTGATTTTCGACAGTTGAATAAGGTCATTGTCAAGAACAAGTATCCTTTGCCAAGGATTGATGATCTTTTTGATCAGTTGAAGGATGCGAAAATACTTTCGAAAATAGATCTCCGATCAGGATATCATCAAGTGAGAATAAAGGATGAGGACATCAGCAAGACCGTCTTTAGAACAAGGTATGGTCATTATGAGTTCACAGTGGTGTTGTTTGGATTGTCCAACGCGCCTGCTGTTTTCATGTGTTTAATGAATGGAGTGTTCAGAGATTATTTGGACAAGTTTGTCATAGTCTTCTTGGACGACATCTTGGTGTATTCCAAGACAGAGGAAGAACATGAGCAACACCTGAGAATGGTGCTGCAGGTGTTGAGAGAACACCAGCTGTACGCAAAACTGAGCAAGTGCTCATTTTACCAAAGGCAGATCCATTACTTGGGACATATWATATCTGAAGAAGGGATCGTTGTGGATCCTGARAAGGTASAGGCCATTCGAGAATGGCCARCGCCRAGGAGTGTGGYAGAAGTTAGATCTTTTATGGGTCTGGCAGGTTACTATAGGAAGTTTATAGTTGGATTCTCAAAGATAGCTCATTCTATCACTTCCTTGCAAAGGAAGGAGAAGAAGTTCCAGTGGACTGAAGAATGTGAGAGCAGCTTCTAGCGATTGAAGCAGCTGCTAACTAGTGCTCCAATCCTGAATATTGCAGATCCAAACAAGGATTACGTAGTATGCATGGATGCATGTAAGGAGGGGCTGGGAGGAGTTCTCAGCTAAGAGGGATTTGTAGTTTGTTATGAATCCCGAAAGTTGAAGGAACACGAGAAGAATTATGCCACTCACAATTTAGAGCTGGAAGAAATTGTCCATGCCTTGAGGAAATGGAGACATTACCTCATGGGAAAGAGATTCGAGTTGAGAATAGACCATAATGGTCTGAAGTATTTATTTGATCAGCTGACCTTAAATTCCAGACACATCAGATGGTTGGAGTTTATGTGCGAATATGACTTTGATATCAAGAATATCAAAGGGAAAGAAAATAAGGTGGCTGATGCACTCAACAGAAATGTGCACGAATTACATGCTACAGCCATTAGCATGTACCAGACTGAGATGAAAGACAGAATTTTGGAAGTTGCAAATGTTGATTTGCAGTACAAAAATCTGGTAGCAAAGCTACAACAGCGTGAGAGACCACAGACCAAGGAAAGTTACACCTTGGTAACTAATGGTTTACTTCTGTATAAAAAACAAAGTGTTTGTACCCAATGTCCGAGAGTTGAAGCTGACAATTCTAAAGGAGATGCATAATGTGGCTTATGCTGGAAATCCTGGATATCAAAAGACTATGGCAGCAGTCAAAAGCCATTATTTTTGGCCGGGTTTGAAGAAAGATATCGCTGAATACATCGCCATATGTATGGAGTGCCAGAAGGTTAAGGCGGAGCATAGGCACCCAACAGTGTTTCTGCAGCCTTTACCTATTCCTAAATGGAAATGGGACGTGGTAACAATGGATTTTATCACCGGACTACCTAGAACAAGCAAGCAGCATGATTCAATCATGGTGGTGGTGGACAAGCTTACTAAAGCTACCCATTTTATTCCACTGAAAACCACCCACAGAGTAGCAGATGTTGCTGACATTTTCCTAAAATAAGTTGCATGCTTGCATGGAATTCCTAAGACAATTGTGTCTGATAGGGACCCAAAATTCACTTCGAATTTCTGGAAAGGATTGTTCAAAGGATTCAGAACAAATCTGAACTTTAGTACAGCGTATCATCCCGAGTCTGATGGACAGACAAAGAGAGTGAACAGAGTAATAGAAGACATGCTAAGAATGTATGTGATCGATAAACCATCAAGGTGGGAAGACTAACTTCATTTGGTAGAATTCGCTTACAATAATGGGTATCATGCATCATTGAATATGAGCCCATTAGAAGCGCTTTATGGAAGAAATTGAAACACTCCAGTGAGCTGGGATAATCCAGTTGACAGAGTAGTAGTTGGGCCTGAACTGCTCAAAGAGATGGAAGACCAAATGATAAGAATTAAACATAATTTAAAAGTTGCCCAGGATAGGCAGAAAAGTTACGTTGATAGTAACAAAACCCATAGAGAATTCAAAGTGGGTGATCATGTTTTCCTGAAAGTGAAAACTAATAGGAATTCCCTGAGGCTGGGAATTTGCGCCAAGTTGGAAGCAAGATTTTGTGGGCCATTTGATATCCTGGAAAGGATTGGGTCGGTTGCATACATGCTTGCATTACCTGCATCTATGAATGTACATAATGTGTTTCATGTTTCACTACTTAATAAATATGTACCTGATGTTAATCATATTATCGATTGGACTATGATTTAGGTGGAACCAGATGGTGTCCTGCAAGTGCATCTTGTGCGCATATTGGACAGGAAAAGCAAACAGCTTCAGAATCGAGCTATAAAGCTTGTAAAGGTCCAGTGGACCTGGTATGGTCCTGAGGACGCGACATGAGAGCATGAAGAGCTTATGCGGGCAGAGTACTTGCATCTTTTTGAAAATTTTGAAAGGCTTGCAGAGACAGTGTAAGTTGCACTGATGACAGTGAAAAAATAAGGGGAGGGGAATTGTAGTGTCCCCAACGTTGAGCCCCGCAGTAAACCAAGTTCTGAAAGGAATTGTGATTATGTTTTATAGGTTGGTGAGCCAAGTTCTTATAATTTGGAGACTTATGTGTTGTTAGGCCAGGGAGCCTAAGTGTTGAAGGCCAGGAGCCTGCTGTTTTACTTGTATGTATGTAGAACATTTAATAAAATATAAACACCGCGAGGTGTAGACCGACACGATGAATGAGTGAAGGGGGACTGAGCATCCACAGAGTGGGCAAGGAATTAAAGGCTGGAAGGTGGCAAAGGGGATAAGTGTTGAGCCTAGGGGCTAAGCCTAAGGGGACTTAAGCCCGGGAATAATATTTTAATATTATTCCAAAAGATATGTGCATGATATGTTTTTATCCTAAGTCCTTTTGGAAGGACGCGTGATTTCCCAAGTGGTGGGAGGAACGCGTGCTGGTGGAATGCATGCAGTTCCATGGGTGACAAGTGTCAAACCTGTTGCATGCGAATAAAATGGCCAGGGTGAGCCATGAGAAGGTTCCATTCCCATTCCACTGGATTGTATGAATGCGTACGGAGCTCTGAGAAGTATGACTAACCTGACTCCTGTAGAGAACCTTCGGGAGACCCTGTGACTCGAATGTCTATGTCTGATTCTAAGAAATCCCATGCGTGTAACCCCAGCCTACGAGAAGCCTGTGTTGATTTCAGGGAAGAGTCTTTGCTTGTTCGGGAAAGATGAGCGAGCCTATGCGAGCATTTCCTGTTCCGAAGCCGTGACTGTGAAGCCATCCTATGATTGTCGAACCAGTTTTTGGAAAGCATGTGTCTGTTTTCCCGTGGGATTGTTGAGACTATGCAGTACTGGACTGCGTGAAGCTTGTTGGACTGTGAGCGACTCCCTCCAGGTGAGAGAGTGCGCAGGGGAAGGAGAGAACTCCTGGAAGGAACCTTGTAGCTTCCATACATCCCAGAGACTCCCGGTCCGGTCTGTTCCTATAACCCAAGGTAAGGGAGAATGGCAGCCGAAGGACTGTCCAAGTGACAGAGAAGGTGCATTCTCCTGGGGTGGAACAGGCATGTGGGGAATGAGGGTCTGTGGGAAGTGAGCGTGGGAGATTCCTGGGAGAGCATTCCATCCTTGTGGTTGTGTGTGACTGTTTTCCCTGTAACCTCAACCTAAGCCTAGATTCCTTGCCTTGGGGTGGAGATTAGTCCCATCTCAGGGTGACCCACTGCTGAGTTGATGAGCAGTGCGGTCTAAGGCTAGGAGGTTCGTGGAAGCCCTGCATTTGGTTGGTGGATCCCACCATTGTTACAAGATAAGTGTCTAACTATGTTTTATCACATTTTATCATGTCTCTACTGTAAATGTTATCATGTTTTCCGCTGTGTATATGAATTAATATGGAATGCTATGGATTGTTTAATTATAGAAGTAATGATGTGTTTTAATCTGAGTTAAATGTGTTTAATTGTTTAAATGCATGGGATATATGATATCCGTATGATATTTGTACAAATGGTGTGTACAAATGGGTATCAGAACGTGAGTAAGCCCAGAGTTCCGAAATGGGTGTGCTACAGAGGTAATGTGAAACATGCAGAGTTCCATTGTTCTTATGTATAGATGTAAAATGAGACCCCAACACCTCCTTTTATATGGGAAAATTATGGTTATTCGGTTGGGTGATGGACTATAGGTGGTGTGTTAGTTAGGAAACTACCCAATAGCCTGTAATCTCAACGAATGCCTTGAAACTTTTTATTTTTTGCAACTTTTTCCAGTATACATGGGTTGTAATGGTGCAGCATGTGTATGTACGCGGGTTGTAGTGGTGCAGCAAGCATATGCATGCAGGTAGTAGTGGATCAGGGCATGTGCATATTCAAAATTTTGGTTTTTTAGAAGAGAAACTCAGTAGTGTTTTGGACAAAAAAGCAGGTAAGAGGGCCAAATGCTAGGTATGCATGTGTAGAGAAATTTACGGTTATAAAAAAAACTCTATTACATTTATACATGTTTATTTTACCAATAATCCAGGAACATAATCTTACTAGTGTGGATCTAAAACAACTTATGACCTAAAAATACAAAGATGGTCAAACAAACTCTTGAACAATCATAGTAGTTTTGATATTATTCTAACACAACTTTGATTGTAAGTCATTTTGTTCCTAAATCTTTTGATTCTTGGAAATAAAGTTTTATGTGGTCGTTTTACTACTATCAATATACTCCTTTTCACATAATCAATGACCTTTGCAAATCAATTTTTCTTATAGTTGATCATGGTAGATCAACCTCTAATCATTAGAAATTTTTTAGTTTAGTTAGTATTGTAGCTTTCTAATTTGATGTGTGTGCACATGATAGACTACTTTTTGTAAGTATGTATTTGAAGGAATAGTTTTTAAATTCATCATACTTGTTTTGTGGCAGTTCATGGCCCTTTTAGTTCTACGTCATTCCCTAGCCATAGCTAGTACTGGAGGAGATGAGGATGTTTCAACATTCTTAACACTTATGTTCTTACTTAGAAGCATTGGTTGACATAGTTATTTTTCAACTGGAAGATGGTCTTGATTCAGTTCTTCAATTATAACATTTGATGTTTTAAATGGACAATTTGTCAAATGGTTGTCTTTGGTGAAAGGCTAAGCTAATATCCTTTTGTAAGTCTCGAGTCATAATTGGTTTTCTTTGTTTTTTCTTCTGATTTTAATGTATCATTCTTTTGAGATCCTCTTAAGAACTGTTGGATTCCTTTTTCCATGCTACATTATGGCACATACAATGAATATTCTTCAATATTGAAGACAGAGACAGGCACTTCATGCATGTACTGTGAAACTATGGATTTTGACAATCGCCATATAAATGGTTGTTTTTAAATTTTTTTGATGGGAAGCCTTGCTTACATGAAGAAGAACTTATTTTATACTACTGAAGATGATAGGATGTTTTGTAACTGGTAATCGCTTTTTTCGTAATATTCACTGTGATAATATTGATACTTGGCATCTTGTTTTACAACATGTTATATAATATTTACATCACTTTTCTAAGATTTTTTTTTTATATAGTTTATAATGCTACATGTGTTGTACTGCAGGAGGCAACAATGACAACAACTGAAGTGGTTTTTCTTTTTCATGCACGTCGAGATTGAAGGTTAAGATTTGTAGGAGTTTCATCATCTTCTTGATCATGCCTATTGGATATGGATAATTGTGATCATGACTATTGCTCTCCGTGGATTAGGCTTCAAGAACTAGCCTATGCTCCTCAATCAAATACAAACTCCTTCCACTTAATGCAGGGACTTGTTGCTCTTCAACTTCCCTTGTTAAAATGCAATCCTTGGAAGTTAATGGAGGTGCTATATATATAATTGGTTAAAACTATAGTTAAAGGATGATATATTCGTATGATAAAGGAAAAATTGAACGCTGATTATATTTCATTTTACTATTATTAACATTTTATATATGATTGGAATAAATAATTCATTTTAATATATTATGCATATATTTAATATATTATTTCAACATTGTAGTAATAACTTATTAAATTGTAATTTAATAATTAATAACATAATAGTCACAATATCAATGATTTAAATTAAAATACTAAATACTACAATGTTTTCTTAAATTTTAATTTTAAATAATTTACAATAATATAATTAAAAATATTATAAACAATCATTTTGAAACAATTTTTTATAACTTTTTAGTATATAAAATATATAAATATGAGTAATTTGATTTTAAATGGTATTAATTTAGCCAAGGTTTATGGAATTATTTTGGAAAAGAAGATTAGCCTTTGGCTAGAAAGTCACTGTAAAAGAGATAAAGAACAGGGTAGGTTTAGGAGATATCATTCAACTATGGACCATCTTGTTTCCTTTAGTATCATTGTAGAGGAGTTCCACAATACCAATATATATATATATATATATATATATATATATATATATATATATATATATATATATATATATATATATTGTTGACTTTAGAAAAGATTTTGACATGGTTCTTTGGAAAAACCTTTCGACTAGGTTGGAATAGATAAAAGTGTCTCTTGAGTTGAGGGCTCCTACAATAAGGATGTATGAGAACATTATTGCTAATTTTAAAAACATTGGGGGCTGGTCAAAAGAGATTAATGGAAATATCAGAGTCAAATAAGGTTGTCCCGTGTCCCCTACCCTTTTTGGCATACACATTGACAAGTTAGAAGATTGCTTGGATAGAGTAGGTTGTGTCGGCCCTACTCTCACTAGTATAATCATCAATCTTCTTCATTATGCAAATGATGTCATTCTTATGGAAATGAGTCCTTATGATCTTGAAAACCAACTAAGAATCCTCAATAATGTTTTCTCCAATATCGGTATGAATGTTAATACTTATAAGACTACGGTTATGATTATTAAATCCAATAAGATCACTTATGATAGATTCTTATATGGAAGCAACAACTCAGAGCAAGTGACTTCATACAAATATCTTGGAATTGATATTCACCATAAGCTCAATTGAAATTATAACATTGAGAAAAGTATTATTGGGGGATGGAAATCTTATTATGTTCTTGAAAACAAATGTAAAACAACTGGTGTTTGGAGTTGGGATAAGAAGAAACTCCTCTTTGAGACTCTTGTTACACCTATTATTCTTTATGGATGTGAAGTATGGGGTTGTAGTATCTCTACTGCATCATGGAGAAAGATACAACACATACAAAATAATTTTATAACCTATAATCTCAAAATTAAAGGAAATATTACCTATCCCATCCTCCTCTTAGAAACAAGCCTCTCCCCAATTGAGAGCATGGCTATGACTTGATACCGAATGTATAAGAACAAGTCAAACAACATGGAATACAAGAGGCTTCCTAAAATTTCTTCAAAATTGAGTCATAACCACCATCAAATCAAGCGAGGATGGCATAAAGATTAATGGTCTTGGATAAACTATTGGGGAATCATGGAAGACACCATTTTGCAGAATAAAGATACTATTAAAAAACGTGAAATCAAAAATTAAGGAGAAAATGTGCTATGATAAAGAGTTAGAGGAAAAAATAAAATTAAGGTATTATAAGGATGTAATGAACCCTAATCTAGAAGATCAAAATTGTCTATTTATTTTTCCAAGTGTAAAGAAAGAAATAAGCATTGCTAATACAAAAACAAATTCTCACGAGCTCCATAGTGAAACTTGGCATTGCTCAGTTCCTAAAACGTCATGGGATGAAAGAGTGTGTCACCTTTGTGTTGGGCCCCAACAACTCCCTCTAAATTTTTACAAAATTTAAAGGCCCCCTCTTAAAATCTTGATAATTATAATGAGCTACATAATCAACCTTTGCAAATAGTTCCATACCTTGGCTTGCTTTGAGACAAACTTAAGACATTCACTATAGTATGAAATATTCATTACAAGGGTATATGTCAAAATTTTGAAAGGAGCATAAAATTCTCAATTTAAACAAAAACGTTAATTTTTATCAACTGTTTACTTCATTTAAATTATGATTATGTGTTCTTTCTTTTGACCATTAGCAAGTTTGACTATTTTGAATAATGTGTTCAATACTTCATCAAATAATATCTTGGTTGGTTTCTCATTTTCATAAAATCATTTGGAGATATTAATCAATTAAATTCTTTTTTGTTTTTCATCCCATTTCAAAATAATAATAATAATAATAATAAAATGAATTATCTATCATTTGTTTGATTTTGTAAAAAACCAAAATTAATATTTTTCTCTTCTCCATTAACTTGAGGCTTCTAGAATTTTAAGATCATATTTCAAAAGAAGTTATAAACAATGTTTGTTTAGAACTTATTGTTAGTTTAAATTTATTTTTGATTTTATTGTTCTAGATTATGTTTTATTCACAACTTTTAGGTTATTAATTTAGTTTTCTTTTTGTTTCATGGGTTTCTATTATCAGTTATTTGGTACGAATCTGATCATGGCTTGATTTTATTATCTAAATACGTTCAAGATGATTGATCCAAAAATAATATTGGATTGTTGCAAATAATTTTATGAGCAACAATAGATAAAATTTGGAAAGGCGTCAACATCAGATAGACAATTTTGCAGGACTGATTGTAGCCAAACCGTGTGGAATTTGAAAAAATGGTTGAAAAACCATCTCCCAAATGGACCCATTTAGCTTCCGCATAGCAATTTTCCCTAGAAAATGCACGATTTGTGAGATATTTGTGTCTTTTTATGAGACAAATTTCAGGTGGCGGAAATTATTAGTGACACCGAGACTGTTCATTCATTGTATAAACTTTTATTCTTTTCAAATGGACTAATGAATGGTTGGAATCTTTGGGAGAATGAACGAGTATTTTCAAAGAAGAATATGGAATTCTAGGTTGTTTAATGGCTTTTGACCTGTGAGTAAAATGATTTTATTTTCATTATAATATCTTCATAGTCTTTGAATAATTGATTATGCATTGATTTAAATAGTTTGATTCTTTTTTATCAATACATGGTTAATTGCTATTATTTATATATTAATTTTTTTCAATCTTTAAGAATCTATTATCTCAAAAGTTCTTCCAGGACTACAGTACGGGCATGTGATTTTGAGAAAGAATATGGGAAAGTAACTCATATTTGGCTTTAGACCTCTGTGATGCTTATTCCATTTCGTTCTTTCATTACTGTTGTATTATGGGAATGCTGTTATGGTTGATTTTAGCTTTAGCTTGTCATCATATGGTGTTTTCATACTGTTAAATGTTATATGTTGTCCATAATTTCTTATTCCATTTTTTTATGTGTGATTGGTCTAACATTTTTATTATTTTTTAATTTATCCTTAATCTTAAATGTTGGATAATATCAATATTCAGATCTGAGTTTTCTCTCATTCTTAAATATTGATCATCCTAAGATCAAATGATTTTTAATTAGATGTCTTTATGTTGTTATTAATTTACTCCAATATCAAATACTTCTTTGAATGTATTCTGGAAGTGCTAGTATTTTTATGTTATAGGTTTCCCTTAACAACAGTACAAGCAGGAGCTCATACAACACAGGAAGAGAAAATCAGTTGGTTGATCAGTTAGAGTTGAGTAGATGCATTATTTTCTTTTATTTATAGTTTTTTATGAATGAAACAATGACTACATTAATTAGCTTTGACTATTTTTGTGTCACTGTTTCAATCGTATTCATTTAGTATCTATTTGTTTAATATCTTTAAAAAAATAAAAAACAAGTTTTGTTCATATTTGATTCAAAAACTTTATCAAACAATCATTTTCGCAAGATTTCATGCAAACCTTTTAACCTGCATATAGATTGTTTATATTCACATTTCTTTTTAATAAACATTAGTTAGTAATATATCATTTGTTAGAATCATATATTTTAGGTTAGTTTCATTTCTTTTATTATTTTTAGGACTGTAGTTGGATAACGGAGCTATTAAACCCATCAAAATAGGTTACACCAAACGGCTTGGGTTATTTAGACAACCCCGGACTGGATCTATTCTTTTAGTTGACGGCATGTCACTTACGCCCGTCAACAAATGGTGCTAGAAGGAGGCTAGAGGTAAATTTAATGATTAGATGTTTTACTCCTCAGTCTATCATAATTCCAGATTTATAAACTTTTCTTATGTGTCATCTTGAAATGTACTAGAAGGCAGACCAGATTGACAAGTTGGCCTTGTAGGACCCTTTGTTTTCAATGTATTTAATTCCCCATGGCACCCCAAATCACTGTGTTGGAACATGCTTTCCATTTCTCATTACTTGATATTCCCAACGAGACAATCTCTCTCTTGTCCAAACTCACCTTTGAGGGTGGGGGGGATGTATCTGCAAAATACCATCTTAACAAGTTTTGGTGTAAATGTATCAAGCATGATATTTCTGATTTAAAGGTTTTATGCAGATTGTTTTCTTTTACTTTCAAGGGTCGGATTAAACATTGGTTTGAATCTTTTCCATCATATCACATTATTGATTGGTTTTAGTTTGTAGATGAGTTTTTAGATTCTTTTGAAAAATATGATTACAATCAATTATGTGAAGAATTTCAGACTTTATTAATCAATGAAAATTCATCTCTAGAAGACTTTTCAACAAGAATCCATCATGTTCTCTATAAATTTAATCTTGATGACATGTCATTTGTACTAAATATCCTCTATGATGCTTGCGTCCCTTTCATCCAGTCATATTCAATGGCGAATGATGAATTGGTTACAAATCCTATCACCCAATTGCGAGAAGATTTTTTTTTGTAGAATGAGAGGAATCCATCCGAAGATTTTGAACAAGGGAAGTAGAATCTATTGAAAATGTTCTTACTGAAAATCAAATTGGTTTTTCCTCTGAATCATTGTATACTCAGTCCTCAAACATCGTGGAAGAAGATTTGATGTTGGGTCAAGATGAATGTCCATATTCTTCTAACCCTTTCTCTAATCAGTAATTAAATTCAGTTATTGAAGAACACTTAGGTGACGAAAACGATCTTAAGCATTCTAACATTCCAATGAAACTGATTAGAGATGTAGATTTGAAATTGGAAGAAGAAACCTTAAACCCTCATCTACAAATCATACCTTATCCACACGAAAGATCAGATGTTTGTCGTGAAAGTTTTAAATTATCTCTCATACAGGAGACAATTTTTTATGATCATATTATGTTAAATAATTTATCACCAAAACAGAGTGAACGTTTTAAGGAAAGTAAAGAGGAATGTCTTGAGAATACCATTGTTAAAGATCATAGATCAAGATATTATTTTCATGTGCTCATTTATGATTCCTTTTAATCTTTATATCTCAATCTCTTCTTAGATTCTAGTGGACTTGATACTTTACCCATAGTATCTTACTCTTTTCCATTACAATCAAATCTTTTCGATATGCCAAATTTTGGTGAAATTAATTCCAAACATAACATTTATGAAGTTGGATTTGATGCTCTTTCACTTTCGTCACTCGCATGGAAAAATGACATGTTTCAAGATGATTTTACATGATTTATTGTTGAAAAAGACTGTAATGAACCTCATTATCACACAACAATTTTTATTTTTTTTTGTTTTTGTTTTTGTTTTGTTTTTGTTTTGTTTTTTGTTTCCTTTTAATAATAGAATGTATAGACTTACTATAGGATTGGTTCAAATTTTGTTCGTAAAAAGGTTCTTAAAGGGGAAAATTCCTAAGTTCTACCTATCATAAGAGGTCCCTCTCGTTTCAAATTCCTTTACCCTTGGTATAATGGATCATATGAAAAAAAAGGGTCTCATAAATCCTACTATGATTTACTCAGACAAAAAACATAAGACTTCTAACATTTGTGTGCATGTATCTCTGATTAAAATTGAATCTAGGCGACTTTACTTGGTTTCCCCACCATATGATTCATCAAGTCAAGTTTTATTACTATGTCGCGATCAAATTTAATGCTCTTAGGACCAGGGTTGGTTTGTGAATTAGTTACTTACTTCCATATGCCAATGGACATTTCACCACTACGATCAGACTATTGATTCGTGCTAATCTCTATGAAAGACAAGGAGTTTTACTTTTAACATAATACTTATTAAGTGGGAGGAATGATTCTTTGTCTAGTAGTTAAAACTCTATAAGTTTCATTAAAGGTGGTCTGTTTGTTCCAGTGGAAAATACTAGGATCTTTACCCAATATGGCATAATATCTATGACACTGTCACATGGCCACCTGCCCTCCGTGCCCTCCACAATTACTCGAAGGTTGACAGGTTATTGATTAGGGTTGAAGTGGTTTAACAATTTTCATTGTTGAGTTCTGTGAGGCGGTCTTGTGAACCAACCTTGGAGGCGCAAAGTGTTTCCATGGTAGTCGCTCCCGAATTGTAACAGTTGGCGAGGTCCTTACCCATGGTAAGTATTTTTCTCAATACGCATTACTTGTAAGCTGTTTAAAAGAGATAATGCATCCTGACTTCCTATGTACTGTTTTTGAAGTTACCCTAAACCCTGGGGGGGGAAATTCCTTCGAATTGATCTCCATTTGTCATCTTCTAGTTTTGAAGGGAGTATATTCATTTGTTTCTTGTTCAGCTTTGGAAGAAAGAGTTCATAACCTCCCAGTTTATTTATTATGAATATATCTTTGTTTCCGCTCTTCTGGTATTAGAGAGGGTGTATCCGTTCATTTTCTTGTCTAGGTTTTTGGGAGAAAGGGTTCTGTAACCTCCCCGTTTATGTCCCATGTCGAATCCTTTGATTGTGGTCGAGGCTTAAGGCCTCTGTAGGGATTTAAATAGCTTCAATCATGATATACTTTCGCAATGCTTCCAATATTATTTGCAGTGGTAATACACTCATCGTGCTCTGTCTGATTTGATTAAATAGTTGGATTAAATCATTGTAATGTTTGAAATGCATAAGACGACTCGATGTGATCTGGTTCTAGGCTGTTATGTGTGGTTTTTCTAATTCGGTGTGAAAAATATATTCCATGATAGTGTAGGTCTGGTTATATCCTTTAAAAGATAACTGTTATTGTTTATTTCTGTCTTTTCTCTGTTATGGAGTCGTTACTCGTTGTGTATGCACCTTCTCCTTGTAACATTTCTTCGTTTCAGGGCTTGTATAATTCACTAATGATGGGCCCTGTTTTGATACGAGGGTACCCATCAACAAATTAATTTTCCATCCACCTTCAGCCAGGCGTCTATCCAATTGGGAAAAGTGACAAGTAAACAAGAGAGTTATGCCAGCCTATCAAAAAGAAGTTAAGTAAGATCACATAATATTTCCTTACTGACTATTGTTAATTTTTGTTAGTATTTCATCATTTTTATCTACGTTTACTGATAATTTAAATGTTACTTCTTCAATCTTTTCATCCACTTATGGATCTCGGATGTTCGGTTCCCACTTCCGACGCAAAAGGTATTCGAGTTCCTTTTTAGGCCTTCCAGAATTTCCACAGTGCAAGGGCACGGTCTCTTCCTGGATTTTTTCGAGATGTTTGAAATAGTTTTATTCTAATGCCTTCACTGGTTGGGATAAGGAGGTCCTTCAGTTGCTTCTTGGTCCGACTTATGTGTGTAACTATTGTTATACATGACTTTGTTTCAATTGAATAATGTACTGCGTTGGATATTTTTATCCCAGTGGTTCCCCTATCTAGTCTCATCCCAACTTGTAAATTTATTTATCGTTACTACTGTTTAGAATGTATTCGGATACAGATGTTTACACAGTCCAAATTCTCGTCTGCTATGGTGAAAAGGGAACCTGAAGAACTTTTGGGGTTTTAACCTTTATAAGGACTCTATTACACTGAAACTTCATATTATAATCAAATTTAGATTATAAGTCTCCTCATATGATTTCTCTTGTTTTTCCTTTGGGATTATCGTTGCACAATATGACTCTATGTTTTCCCATTCCAGAATTTGGAAAAGATTTCCTCCTTACTCTTGACTTACGGCTCCACATAAAAGTTTGACAGTCCCGTGGACTACCATTTCCCTTGTGAATTTGTTATTATTAATCTATCTTAATTCCTAGAATGGGTTGTATTCCTTGATTGCTACAATTCGTGAAAATTTAGATAAATGATTGACTGGGTTAGATTTGTTTAACATTAATTTTCACCACATCTAAGACATAGTTCACTGGACCTAGACATTTCTGAATTCAATACTAATACCTTGCTAATATATATATATATATATATATATATATACCTATGTATGTAATTGCTATAATTTTTATGGTGATGATGTCTTGAACCTTTCAGAATTATTTCATACGTCTATACATATATATAGATCTATCTTTCTCCCTGAATGTGTTTTAACCAGTTTACTTCAGTTTCAAAGTATCATTTGTGTAAAACCCCTATTGCATACTGTTATCCCCGATTTATAGGGATAACTAGGAGATCATGTCTCGAGGCCCACATGTCCTAGACATGGAGTACCAAGAGCAGGATTGACCTGAGCACGGCCCTGGAGGGCCCATCTTTCTTCTTCTTCATCAGACTTGTCCTGTCAGTAGAAACAACATCTATCACCTTCGGCTTGGACTTGTATCGAAGAAGACTCTTGCTCCATGAGGTAATTGGTCCAGGTATCATGGTATGTGTCATATTTGGTCATTATAACTTTCAAATATACGCATCAAATTCCCTTCATTTCTAACGACTGCTTGGATCTTACATTAACCCACTTGACCATGGTTGGGGGGATTGACAGGGTACCCTAGAAATCTTGTACCCATAGGTTTTGTTTAGCCACCAGGGGGGATTTTGAAGGGCCATCGTCCGTTCCCATCATATCATCACTCTTACATCTTATATCCCACTCATCTATCCCATTCCCCTAGTCCGAACATTAGGATGACCTATTTGTGGGGTTACACCTTATCTCATGGGAAGAAGGGGCTAAAGGCCTAGAAGATAAAAGAAGATTGTAAAAGGTAAAATCCATAAAAAAATGAAACCTAGAGATGCCTCGCCTAGGGATCCTTGAGAAGGCATTAAAATGCCTCTCAGCAAGAAACAAGAGGGACCCGAAGAAAAATGACAAAACAAGACCTAGCCAAGAGGATGGTGGGTCTCATCATGAGCCAGCCCATTATGTTCATGGGTACCTAGCAGTATGACATTGCCATTATCTGGTTACCATGCCAGGGCAGTGACCTTTGGTTGCTGCCAAGGGAAAGGGGGTCTCATCACGAGCTAGCCTTATCATCTCTATGAAAGTACTTGTGGGTAACACTGTCAGCTCTGGTCACCATGCCAAGGAAGTGTCCTCTAGTTATTCCTTGAAATAAATAAGAAAAAGTAATAAAGAAAAGAAAGAATAAAGGCAATAGAGGGCTTGGAAAGAATTGCATCCATGACAGGTACAACTCACCCTTGTCTTTCACTCTACCTGTATGTTTGGACATCCTTTGACCACATCACCTCATCTTACATGGCTTGGATGATATCCTCTGGAAACGTTCCTTCTCTTATGGATGCTGGCCCAATAGGGCATTTTTTCCTTTTCGTCGGATTTGTATAGTAGGTCATTGTAATGTCTTTGATCTATTTGATGATATATCAGGGGTTTTTATGCATGCATTTGATAAAATTAATGATGAAATGTGATTGACATTGTTATGATCCCTATGACTAATGAGCCCATGGAGGGTGAAGTTTTTGATGTGCAGGATCATGCCCGATGGACAGGTACCAGTTGAACTGGTACACATGGGTAGATGATTAGTTCGGACCTCCATGGGGCTGAAGAGCCCATCAGATGGTTGTTGGGACCCCATCAGGGGCAGAGGTAGGACAGTGAATGATTAAGCCTTTGCACATGAGAAGAAGTAGGGTGTTTCATCTAGGACTCTTTGGTTGAGCCCAACCCAAGGAGGTTGACCCACTACAGGTGGAACGTGTCCCTTTGATGCCACAGGACATCATCTAGGAGCCCTTGATGTCACCTCCAGTGCATGGTAGAGACAGGGCAGTTTGACACGTGTGGCAGAGTTTAGAGGCCCAAAGAGGGCCAAAGTTTGTCATCGTGTGTTGCCTTCTGCCCTAAAGGGGGCCAACGTCTCCCTCATAAGGGCTTGACGTCTCATTTATTGCTCATTTAGGGTTTTATTTGACAATTTAATTTAAAAACAATATGATTTTGATTATTAGCCTTGTCGACTATTTTTAATGACCTAATTTTAAATTAAAGGTTATGAGATGCTATATATTGAGGATGTTTTTCCCTCATTTGGATATAACACAATCACTAACACTTGTGAGGTATGATTTTTGCACCCTTATTGGGTATTTGGTATTTAAAATTGAGGCGCACTTGTTGATGGGAGGCTTTTCTTGGCATATTATGGAATTTCTCTTGAGGAAGGTTTACAACTAGGGTTTTCACATGCTTTTCTTCATGATATTTAAGTATTTTTCCTGCAAAACGTCTTGATTGAATAGTTGTAGGTTAGTAATTCTTGCATTTACTTATAAAATTGTTGATTTTAAAACCCTAGGTGACAAGCACACAAGTAGGTCCTTGTCATATGTCCCCTTAGAGAGAAATATCCATCCATTGAAGGAGGAAGATATATCCTAGCCTTTGCTACACTCATCTAACTTCTTCCCTTAAGCTAGTTTTGATTTTAAAGGTTAAAAGGAAGGTGACATCCTAGGCCTAGGTTCTCTACACCTAGGGTCATCCATCTTTTAGGGTTTAGTGATAGAGCCTTGTCTTTACAACACTCTCCCTCATTAAATTCTCTTGTTTTAACCCTCTTCTTATGCTATCCATTTGCCAAGTTTGACCTAAAGAAGGAGGAAAGAGCACGTGGCCTTACTTAAGCAACACCAGAGTGAGCCTTTCCCCCCTAGGGTTTTGATTCTAGGGCCTTGCCATTGCAACACTCTAGAACCCTTCCCTCTCATCTTTAGCCTGTTACCCCTTCAATCTTGTGTCCTCTCCTTTATTGACTCCATATATCCTTAGGCACACAAAGTTGAGGTCATAGTGTCCAAAACCACTCTCAAAAATTTAAATCTTGAAACCCTAACTAACAAACTAACCCTAATTAAGGCTGATGTCACACTTGGTTATCTCATATTGACGCAACATTTGTCTTCTATAAGAAATTGGTGATGATATAAAGCATTTATTGAGTAAAGTGTTGGTTGGATACATTGTTAGCTTGATCATCTTGGTAGTTATTAATGAATTGATGTTTTTTCCATAAATAATTGATAAAACGTTGACCTCATTGATATCTATTGTTTTTACATTGCTTATTAATTGATATCAGATAGTCATTGAAGTACTAACCTATTGAGTTATAACCTGCATATATACTTTATTATTGTTGTCTTGTTCCGGGCAGGTGTTTTCATTTGGGCATACACTTCTTTATTGGCTGATTAGTCGGACTATCTGACCCTGGTGGTAACCTGTGAGGGGGAAACTTTAATCTTGACTTTATACCTTAGCCTCTTCAAAACCCCAAGTTACCGGGGACATCTCCCCTGGGATAACCTCCCCATTGAGGTGACATTGGGTGGGGAAGGTTCATGTTACGCTAGTTTGGCCCCTATCCTTTATCCTTTGACCTAAACTACAAATTGTGCGATAACATTTTGGCACCGTTGTTGGGGAATCACTGAGTCAATATTCTTCAATGACAAATCTTTTGGTGAGCCTTGCCTCAAAGACCTTTCTCTTACAATCTTACCTGGCAACTCCACTGGGCTGTTATTCCCCTTTTCTTTGGTAGTTTCAGGAAAACTATCTTGCAACTCCACTAATATTTCTTAGGGTGCCACATTACTTTTTGTGATATTTTCAAGTTATGGGATCATGGCACACTAGGAACAAATGTATCAGAGTATTGATTTTACAAGTTTTCAAGGATACCCAAGTTACTTTGATACAAAATGGATAAAGAACTCTCCAACGTTTTTGGGCCTCCCAACTCTTCACATAGTAAGTTTTTTGGAGT
Organism: Picea engelmannii; assembly: GCA_009831015.1. Taxonomy (NCBI): domain Eukaryota; kingdom Viridiplantae; phylum Streptophyta; class Pinopsida; order Pinales; family Pinaceae; genus Picea; species Picea engelmannii. The sequence continues at coordinate 431,181 of ML783598.1, forward strand.
ATTTGAGCGAGATAAAATTGGGAGGAGAGGATTCTCTTATAAAAAAAAAACTTCTCACCCTGCCATCCTACTTACAAAATCGTTTTAAGAGTTGTTGCAAGTACATGGGTATATCATCTTTCATACACCTCATCAGTAGGTTTATAGAACTTACTAAGCCAGATTGCCAAACGTATGAAGATGTCCTTCAAAACCTCATGGTAACCTTAGACCACAAAGGATTCAGCAATGAGATTGTGGAAGATCTCAGGAGAACATATCATGATCAACCCCAAGAATCCTCTGATATAAGAGAAGAGTTTTATGAAGACCATTGTCAGCCCCTTGAAGAGGAGAAAGACCTCTCCCATAATCCAATAGAATGCAACAAAGATATGACTAGAGATGTGAATTATGAGGATGAAGCACCAGTAACCACTCCTCAGTCTGATTAAGCTCTCCAAGATCCTATCCCTCCTGCACAAGATGATGAGAACGAGGTAATTCATTTTCATTTTCAGTATTTTGATGATACCTTGTTCTATGACTCAGGGAGTGAAGAAGAAATGGAACCCTTGGACAAGGTAGATCCCCTATGTCTCAAGACTGAAGATGTAGAGGCAGATTCTCCACTTGATGAAGCTATCCAAATACTTGAAGCTCTTGCACAGGAAGTATTAAGCGAGGTAAATTATTCCCCCTTCCAAGTTTCTAGTGTTTCTTTACCTTATGACATAGAGAGTACAAAAGTATTGGATGTTTCGACTCCTCCATGTTATGATACTGATACTGACATAGATGATTTTGATGAATTCATACATGTTGGGAGACATAGGTGGGATGAAGCTAGTTATGATATGGATCCCATATATGACATAAAGAGTCATCTCTGAGTGTTTCCTTTGCAATTATCACAGCAAGATCTTGACCAATGCCAACAGGGAGATGAAATTTTCACTGGCTCTCCACAAACACCCAAGTTTGACCGAGTACAATATTCGCCTGATGATTTTCAGTCTTACCTTGAGGTCTTTGATGAGTACTCCTACGAGAACTTAGATTTACCCTATGAAGATGACTATCAACCGCCACTATGCTTGGATTTTGATAGGAGTAAAAACATTGTTTGCATGAAGAATGATTCTCATGACCTTACTCTCCAGCTACCTGTTATTACTTTGTCGTGTTCCATTAAAGATGTAGTTGGGAAGTATACTTTTAACGTCGAGTTTCCTCTTAGGCAAACCCTAGAATCCAAGGGATGGTTGGGTACTGCAAGTTTGAGTCAGGTATCCCAATTTCCCTTGATATCTTGCCAGTCGCCTATTAGACCTCTATCGATCCCTTCCTTGACTTCAGAGCATAAGGATGTCCTAGGTAGCCAGTTTGCAGGCCCTTTGAGTCGGTTTTATGAACCCTGCATTTTTCATGACCCTTCCTTGAAGTGGATTGAATACTTTTCTCAGAAATGAACTTGGCATGATTTTATCCCTCCCACCCGCCTCCATGAGTTAGACTTTGAGATTCCTTATGATATGATATATATTCTAACCCAAGAAATTTGTGTGCTTGATTTATCACTGTTTTGGTTAATGATAAAGCACAAAGGTAGGTATCGAGGAACGATGTTGGATTGGCTCCATTGGTTATTTGACTACACCAACATCCAACCAACAGGTAAGTACAGGTAACTATTTCACTCTATATTTACAATTATGATTCCTTTATATACATACATATATATATATATATATATATATATATATCGGGGTGGCAATACAACCCCACCTTGTTACTAATGTTATTTTCGAGTATGGGTAGGTCTGCAGGTTATGCCAGAGATGTTGAGGTTCTCATGCGCTCTACGGTGAGCACATGTCCCCGAGTTGGAGCCAGATGTTATTCCTGATTTCTAGGAATAACTAGGAGATCATGTCTCGAGGCCCACAGGTCCTAGACATGGAGTACTGAGAGGGGGACTGACCTGAGCACGGCCCTGGAGGGCCCATCTTTCTTCTTCTTCATTAGACTTGTCCTGTCAGTAGCAACGACATCCATTACCTTCATCTTGGACTTGTATCAGAGAAGACTCTTGCTCCATGAGGTAATTGGTCTAGGTATCATGGTATGTGTCATATTTGGTCATTATAACTTTCAAATATATGCATTAAATTCCCTTCATTTCTGACGACTGCTTGGATATTACATTTACCCACTTGACAATGGTTGGGGGGATTGACAGGGTACCCTAGCAAGCTTGTACCCATAGGTTTTGTTTATCCACTAGGGGGGATTTTGAAGGGCCATCATCCACTCTCATCATATCATCACTCTTACATCTTATCTCCCACTCATCTATCCCATTCCCCTAGTCCGGACATTAGGATTACCTATTTGTGGGGTTACACCTTATCTCGTGGGAAGAAGGGGCTAAAGGCCCAGAAGGTAAAAGCAGATGGTAAAAGGTAAAAGCCATAAAAAAATGAAACCTAGAGATGCCTCGCCCAGGGATCCCCGAGAAGGCAATAAAAGGCCTCTCGGCAAGAAACAAGAGGGACTCGAAGAAAAATGACAAAACAAGACCTAGCCAAGAGGATGGGGGGTCTCATCATGAGAGAGCCCATTATGTTCATGGGTACCTAGCTGTATGACATTGCCATTATCTATTTACCACACTAGGGAAGTGACCTTTGGTTGCTGCCAAGGGAAAGGGGGTCTCATCATGAGCCAGCCTTATCAAGTCTGTGAAAGTACTTATGGGTAACACTGTCAGCTCTGGTCACCATGCCAAGGCAGTGTCCTCTAGTTAGTACTTGAAATAAATAAGAAAATGCAATAAAGAAAATAAATAATAAAGGCAATAAAGGGCTTGGAAAGAATTGCATCCATGACAGGTACAACTCACCTTCAAAAAGGCACCCACAGGTAATATCACCTGTATCTTTCACTCTCCCTTTATGTCTGGACATCCTTTGACCACATCACCTCATGTTACATGGCTAGGATGATATCCTCTGGAAACTTTCCTTCTCTTATGGATGCTAGCCCAATAGGGCATTTTGTCCTTTTCTTCGACTTTGTATAGTAGGTCATTGTAATGTCTTTGAGCTATTTGATGATATATCAGGGGTTTTTATGCATCCATTTGATAAAATTAATGACAAAATGTGATTGACATTGCTATGATCCCTGTGACTAATGAGCCCATGGAGGGCGAAGTTTTTGATGTGAAAGATCATGCTCGATGGATAGGTACCAGTTGAACTGGTACACATGGGGAGATGATTAGTTCGGACCTCCATGGGGCTGAAGAGTCCATCATATGGTTGTTAGGACCTCATCAAGGGCAGAGTTAGGATAGTGATTGATCAAGCCTTTGCACATGAGAAGAGGTAGGACGTTTCATCCAGGACGCTTTGGTTGAGCCCTGCCCAAGGGGGTTGACCCACTACAGGTGGAACATGTCCCTTTGATGCCACAGGACATCATCTAGGAGCCCTTGACATCACCTCAAGTGCATGGAAGAGATAGGGAAGTTTGGCACGTGTGGCAGAGTTTGGAGGCCCAAAGAGGGCCAACGTTTGTCATCTTGTGCCACCTTCTGCCCTAAAGGGGGCCAATGTCTCCCTCAGAAGGGCTTGGCATCTCATTTATTGCTCATTTAGGGTTTTATTTGACAGTTTAATGTAAAAACAATATGATTTTGATTATTAGCCTTGTCGGCTATTTTTAATGACCTAACTTTAAGTTAAAGGTCATGAGATGCTATATATCGAGGATGTTTTTCCCTCATTTGGATATAACACAATCACTCACACTTGTGAGGTCTGATTTTTGCACCCTTATTGGGTATTTGGTCTTTAAAATTGAGGCACACTTGTTGATGGGAGGATTTTATTGGCATATTATGGCATTTCTCTTGAGGAAGGTTTACAACTAGGGTTTGCACATGCTTTTCTTCATGATATGTAAGTATTTTTCCTGCAAAACTTCTTGATTGAATGGTTGTAGGTTAGTAATTCTTGCATTTACTTATAAAATTGTTGATTTTAAAACCCTAGGTGACAAGAACTCAAGTAGGTCCTTGTCATATGTACCCTTAGAGAGAAATATTCAGCCATTGAAGGAAGAAGATAGAGCCTAGCCTTTGCTACACTCATCTAACTTCTTCCCTTAAGCTAGTTTTGATTTTAAAGGTTAAAAGGAAGGTGATGTCCTAGGCCTAGGTTATCTATAACTAGGGCCATCCATCTCTTAGGGTTTAGTGATAGAGCCTTGTCTTTACAACACTCTCCCTCATTAACTTATCTTGTTTTAACCCTCTTCTTATGCTAGCTATTTTCCAAGTTTGACCTAAAGAAAGAGGAAAGAGAACGAGGCCTTGCTTAAGCAACACCAGAGTAAGATTTTTTCCCCTAGGGTTTTGATTCTAGGGCCCTACCATTGCAGCACTCTAGAACCCTTCCCTCTCATCTTTAGACTATTACCCCTTCAATCTTGTGTCCTCTCCTTTATTGACTCCATATACCCTTAGGCACTGATCTTAGGCACACAACATTGAGGTCATAGTGTCCAAAACCACTCTCAAAACTTTAAATCTTGAAACCCTAACTAACAAACTAACCCTAATTAAGGCTGACATCACACTTGGTCATCTCATCTTAACGCAACATTTGTCTTCTATAAGCAATTGGATGATGATCTAAAGCATTTATTGAGTACAGTGTTGGTTGGATACATTGTTAGCTTGATCATCTTGGTAGTTATTAATGAATTGATGTTTTTTCCATAACTAATTGATAAAACGTTGACCTCATTGATATCTATTGTTTTTACATTGCTTATTAATTGATATCAGATAGTCATTGAAGTACTAACCCGTTGAGTTATAGCCTGCATATATACTGTATTATTGTTGTCTTGTTCAAGGAAGGTGTTTTCATTTGGGCATACACTTCTTTATTGGCTGATTAGCCGGATTGTATGACCTTGGTGGTAACCTGTGAGGGGGAAACTTTAATCTTGACTTTATACCTTAGCCTCTTCAAAACCCCAGGTTACCGGGGAAGTCTCCCCTAGGTTAACCTCCCTAAATAGAAAGAACCTCCCCATTGAGGTGACATTGTGTGGGGAAGGTTCCTATTACGCCAGTTTGGCCTCTATCCTTTAGCCTTTGACTTAAACTACAAACTGTGTGATAACACATATTGTGGATCTGTTGGTAGTTTTAACTATGCATGCAAGTAAAGAATAATTTATGTGTTACAGGTTGGATTTACTTTGAAACTTGAACTTACGTTTTCATTATTGGAGGCTCGGTATGTACTATAAATACCTACAGGAAGTATTGTTCAACATAGATATTGGGATGTTCGACCTTTATCAAATCACACAAACAATCAATATTTTCCTTACTTAACAGAATGAATAAAAAAAACAAAGTGTAATCAGTAGGTTATCTCGTTATGAGGGTAAAATTTTCTACGGAACTCGTCTTACTAGTGAAATACTCAATGACCTTAGCATTCACATAACACTCTGTCTCAATAAAACAAATCCATTCCTAGATCAAGATGATAAATTATTTAGTAGGTCTTTCCCTTCAATATCATTTGACCAGAATTTATTCATAGCAATCAAATTACAGAACATAGCAATTACCCAGAATTTATTGATAGCAGCAAACAAAATGCAGAACATAACATTTAACGAGAGAGAGATAGAATAGCATATCTGAATCAAATTATGGGTATACAAAGGCAAAAACCACATTCCTCCCAACCGTAGAATAGGGCAGCCAAAATCACTTGCTCGATTCACCCCCTAGCCTGACCATGAATCAATGAGAGCGAACTTGAAATCTCCTCTTTAGCAGTGTCCTTCAATTCAATAGATCCCTCTTGCCTCACACTCATTCAGTGCTCATAATAGCAAGGAAAGGAAAATCATTAGTCTCTTTCCCAGCATACTTGGTAGCATCCTGCCTCCTCACATATGCTTATTTATCAATTTGCCTAGGTCTTTTTCCCTCCCTTGGGAATTTTCGCAGCTTTCTAAATCCCTGATTTTCAGGGGCTGCCAATGGCCAAATCATTGATTTTCCACTTGTAAAAATCAGCCTAGAGGTAGTTCCAACATGTTCCCCTCTCATGGAGTCATGGTCAGCTAAAATTTAACATGGTTGTTCCATTTGTCCCCTGCAATCAATATAAAATATTATGTTCTCATACAAGTGTCACGGTCAAATAGTTAGTTGGGACAAATCAAATCTCTGCCCAATAGTTATAATTATTTATTACAATTGTTAAATTTGAAATTTGGAATTGCCATAAATGGCAAAAATTTCCAATTTCGAATTTATTAAAAACAGAATAAATTTCTAGCAACTTTAAATTCCAAAAATATTTTTATTTTTGGGGATGCCATATCCTTTCCCCCTTCAATAAAACACTATCCTCAGTGTTTGTTCCTTTCCTGGAACATGGTTGGATGAGATTTCTGTATATCTCCTTCCAAATCCCATGTGGCCTCCTCAGGACTAAAGTGCTTCCATTGCACCTTTACCTGAGTGCGACTCTGTTCCAAAGTGTTATTTCTCTCTGGTCCAGAATGCATAGGGGTTCCACCTGGAACTTGCCTTCAGGTTCCACCTACACCAAGTTCCAATCAATCATATGAGTAGGGTCATGAATATATTTTTTCAGCAAAGAAACATGAAATACATTATGAATTCTTAGATTAGCTGGAAATGCAAGTTGGTATGCTACGGGTCCAATTCAAGATAGTATCTTGAAGGGCCCACAAAACCTAGGTGCGATCTTGGCACAGTTTCCTAACTTAAACAAACTTTCTTGGGCTTTGACTTTCAAATAAACATGGTCTCTTGCTTGAAATTCCAAGTGCCTTCTTTTCTGATCTGCATAACTCTTTTGTCTATCCTGTGCTTCCTTCAAGTTCTGTTGTACCTTTCTCACCATGCTCTGCATTTCTTGGAGCATTTCTGGTCTGAACATGAGTCTGTCAGACGGGTTATCCTAGTTTATTGGAGTCCTACACTTTCTGCCATACAGTATTTCAAAAGGGCTCAACTTAACTGAAGTTTAGTACCCATTGTTATATGAGAATTCTACCAAGTGCATATAGTCTTCCCACTTGTTCGGTTTTGTCCTTACGTACATGCAGAGCATATCCTCTATGATCTAGTTTGTCCTTTGGGTTTGTCCATCCGTTTGTGGATGATAACTCATATTGAAATTCAAGTTAGTATTTAGCCTTGCAAACAATTACTTCCAAAAAGCGGATGTGAATTTTACATCTCTATCTGAAATCACCATTTTAGGAATACCATGCAGTCTAAGAATTTCTTTCATGAATATTTCAGCAATGTTTATAGCTTTAAAAGTAGACTTTACAGGAATAAAGTGTGCGGACTTACTGAGTTTATCGATTACAACCATGATAGAATCATTCTATCTCTGAGTTTTATGCAAACCTATTATAAAATCTAGCGATATCGTCTCCCATTTCCATTATGGTACTGGAAATGGTTGTAATAGGTTGGTTGGATGTTGATGCTCGGCCTTAACCTGTTGACAATCTTGGCACCTAGCCAAGTACTCTGCTATTTCACCCTTCATATTGGACTAGTAAAATAGTTTTCACCAGAATACAGTTTCTTATGCACTTCGTCTAGAACTGTTAATTTTAACTCTGCTAAATCTGGTATGCAAAGTTTATTTTTAAATCATAATAGTCCCTTCTTGTCAATACTTAGATCTGATTTATCTGCGTTTCTGGTACTGTCCTGTAATTCTTCCATCATTTTAGTGTAATTTCCATCGTTAATACATGTCATCCTTATCCTTTGTTCCAGATCACTTTCTCCCCTACTAATATTTATTTCAAATAATCCATGGACTCTTCTTCTTAACGTGTCTGCTACCTTATTTTCCTTACCTTTGATGTGTCTGACCTAGAAGTCGAATTCGCTCAATATGGCTAGCCACCTTGCTTCTCTTGCATTAAGATCTGGTTGGTTAAACAAATATTTCACCCTTCTATTATCCTTTAATGGTAGGAATTTTCTTCCCATTATGTAGTGTCGCCAAATTTTTAAGGCGTGTGTTACCACTGCCAATTCTAAGTCATGAGTGACATAATTTCTCTTGTGTTCTTTTAATTTTCCGGACTCATAACAAATAACGTGTCCATCCTGAGTTAGGACACCGCCTAGTCCCTCTTTACTTGCATCAACACATACGGTGAAATCTTTATCTGGGTCTATTACCTTTAATATGGGTGCAGTTGTGAGTAATTCCTTGAGTTTGTTAAAACTGCCTTGACACTTCTCTGACCAGTTGAACTTGGTCCCTTTCTTTTGTAATGACGTGATAGGGTAGGCTATCTTGGAAAAACCTTCTATGAATCTGTGGTAATATCCGGTGATTCCCATGAATGACCGGATATCTGCTACATCCTTAGGTACTGGCCATTTCATAAAGGATTTTATCTTCTCCGGGTCTACGGAAATGCCTTCTGCTGAAATTACATGTCCTAGATATTGTATTTCCTTTTGATAAAATTCACACTTGTCAAATTTGGCGTACAACTTCTGTTTTCTCAACGTCTGTAGGACTATCCTTAAGTGTCCTTCATGTTCTTCCTTCGTTTTTGAATAGACCAGAATATCATCGATAAATACTACCATGAACTTGTCTAAGTACTGACTGAAAATGTTGTTCATCAGGCACATAAACGTGGCAGGTGCGTTAGTGAGTCCGAAAGGTATGACTACGAATTCGTAGTGTCCATATCTTGTCCGAAAAGTTGTTTTGTTTATGTCCTCGTCTTTTATCCGAACTTGATGATAACCGAATCGCAAATCCAATTTTGAAAATATCTTGGCCCCACCTACTTGATTGAACAGATCATTTATCCTTGGTAAGGGGTATTTGTTCTTAATAGTCATTTTGTTCAGCTGTCGATAATCGATACAGAGTCTTAGAGTACCATCTTTCTTTTTTACAAAGACGACTGGTGCCCCCCATGGTGAAACACTCGGTCTAATATACTCTTTGTCCAACAATTCCTGTAATTATATTTTTAGTTCTGTCAGTTCTGGTAGACTCCTTCGGTAAGGTGCCTTTGAGATAGGGGTTGAACCGAGTAGTAAGTCGATGGAGAAGTCTATTTTCCTTCTAGAGGCAATTCTAATATTTCATCCACAAACATGTCTCTGAATTCACGTAAGACAACAAAGTTCTCTAACTTTGTCTTATCTTCTTTTCCTAGTAGATTGGTCACTTGAATTGCATAAACCTGGCATCGCTTTCTAACACATTTCTTGAATTGCATCGCTGAAACTTGTCTGAATGATACAGGTTTTGGTATGCCTTGGATTGTTCTAAAGGTGTCAAAATCATCTTTATAGATAAGTACCTTAGTATAACAGTCTAGTATTTCTTTGTGTTGTTCCAACCAATCCATCCCGATAATCATATTGTAAGATCTTAGTGGTAGGATATTCAGATTTACTCTTATATTTTGACCATCTAAAATGAACTCATAATTCGGAACAAAGTCAACTACTTTCCTTTTAGTACCAGTCGCTAATTGTACAAGCCATGGTTTTGCGTGCTTCAGTTTCTTAAGTTTGTTTGATTCTTCTACATTAGGTGTAATATAACTTAATGTAGCTCCAGGGTCAATTAAGATAGAAATTCGGGTATTATTGATTTTACCTTTGATTTCTACCACCGAAGACTAGTGGTCATCTTGTCAACCATCAATGGCTGCATTTATTCGATGTAGGCTCCTACCCACATCTCCCACTGTCAAGGCTTCTTCCAGATTATGAACATCAGTTATGTTTGCTGAAATCAAACATGGACAGTTCCTCCTTAGATGAGGCTCTTTGCATTCCCAACACTTTAGTGGTTCACGGGAGCTGTCCCCAAACTTCTTAATTCCCAGGTTTACCGGTTTATCATTGTTCTGCGTATTCGGGTGACTGAAGTGAGAATATTTTCTCGGAAAACTTCTTACTGCATTTCGATAAGGAGTTGGTTGGTACCCCTTCTTCCGTTGGTTCATTCGATCTTGTTTCTTATCCTTCCAGGATTTGGGAAATTCTACCCACTGTTTATATTGGTCATAGTACATTCATGCTTTCCTAAATACTTCGCTCAAGGATTTGGGGTTGTCAAACTCGATTCTGTCCTTGTACGACTGTGGTAGGCAGCTTAGAAATCATTGGATTTTTACTTTATCCTCTCTGATGTATGGTACAAACCTTAATAGTTCTAGAAATTTGTTTATAAGATCCTCCATCGTCATCTGTCTGAGTTGTAACTCATAAAAATATTTCGTCTTCCTTTCATAATAATTTTCAGAAAGGTATTGTTTCTTGAAATGCTTCTTAAAATTAGACCACTCCCACTGTTTCTCTTTTACGCCCTTGGCCAATTTCAGATCTTACCACCATATACCGGCCTTACCTTTCATATTGTAGATGGCCATCCTGACCTTCATGTTGCTGGAATAGTTGTAGATTTGGAAGTACTTTTTGATGTCCAACAACCATGCCTCTGCTTCTTCCCCAGTCCCGGATTCTCCATCAAAGATAGTTGGTTTAATATTTTTAAATTCTCCTTCAAGGTGATCCACTTATTTTATTTTTCGGTCCGTTATAGTTCTATCTTCAGTTGGAGGTGTTCCTTCAAACGAACTATCTCCTTTTTTTGTTTTTGGTCCTAAGTTTTTGGAGGCTCGCTTGCTGACTTCTTCGTCATTGTTATTGTCTTTTGGGATTTTCTTGGTCACTATACTGCACAGCAGGACTTCGTTTATCTCTTGTTGTTCCTCATGTTCTTTCTTCAACTTTTCATTATCGTCTTTAAAAATCTATAGTTCAACAATAAGATTCCTCATTGTTTCCAACACTTATGTGGGTGAACTACCGTCACTGTTCTGCCTTGTATCTCCAGGGAGTCTTTGTTGCGGATTTTCTTCCATCCTATTTTATGCATTGTCCTGAGATACAATAATTAATCACCAAAACAAAAAGATCCTTCTGTCTGTAACCAAAAGATTTATTAGTTTATATATAAAACATAATATCTATTAAGCAATTAAATTGGCCCTGTTTAGGCCCAATTTTGTAACTTTTTCTCTAATACCATATGTAATGAACCTCATTATCACACAACAATTTTTTTTATTTTTTTTTTTGGTTTTATTTGTTATTTTCTTTTAATAACAAAATGTATAGACTTACTATAGGATTGGTTCAAATTTTGTTCGTAAAAAGGTTCTTAAAGGGGAAAATTCCTAAGTTCTACCTATCATAAGAGGTCCCTCTCATTTCAAATTCCTTTACCCCTTGGTATAATGGATCATATGAAAAAGAAGGGTCTCATAAATCCTACTATGATTTACTCAAACAAAGAACATAAGACTTCTAACATTTGCATGCATGTATCTCTGATTAAAATTGAATCTAGGCAACTTTACTTGGTTTCCCCACCATATGATTCATTGAGTCGGGTTTTATTACTATGCGATCAAATTTAATGCTCTTAGGACCAGGGTTGGTTTGTGAATTAGTTACTTACCTCCATATGCCAATGGACATTTCACCACTAGGATCGGACTATTGATTCACACTAATCTCGATGAAAGACAAGGGGTTTTACTTTTAACATAATACTTATTAAGTGGGAGGAATGATTCTCTGTCTAGCAGTTAAAACTTCGTAAGTTTCATTAAAGATGGCCTGGGAGTTCCAGTGGAAAATAATGGGCTCTTTACCCAATATGGCATACTGTCTCTGACACTGTCACATGGCCACCTGCCCTCTGTGCTCTCGACAATTACTCTGAGGTTGATGGGTTATTGATTAGGGTTGAAGTGGTTTCACAACTGTCATTGTTGAGTTCTGCGAGGTGGTCTTGTGAACCAACCTTAGAGGCAGAGAGTTTTTCCATGGTAGTTGCTCCCGAATTGTAACAGTTGGCGAGGTCCTTACCCCTGGTAAGTATTTGTCTCAATACGCATTACTTGTAAGATGTTTAAAAGAGATAATGCATCCCAACTTCTTCTGTATTGTTTCTGAAGTTACCCTAAACCCTGGGGGGGAAATTCCTTTGAATTGATCTCCATTTGTTGTATTCTAGTTTTGAAGGGAGTATATTCATTTGTTTCTTGTTCAGTTTTGTAAGAAAGGGTTCATAACCTCCCAATTTATTTCCTATGAATATATCTCTATTTCCTCTCTTATGGTATTAGAGAGGGTGTATCCGTTCATGTTGTTGTTTAAGTTTTTGGGAGAAAGGGTTTCGTAACCTCCCCATTTATGTCCCATGTCGAATCCTTTGATTGTGGTCGAGGCTTAAGGACTCTGTAGGGATTTAAATAGCTTCAATCATGATATACTTTCACAATGCTTCCAATATTATTTGCAGTGGTAATACACTCATCGTGCTCTATCTGATTTGGTTAAATAGTTGGATTAAATCGTTCTAATGTTTGAAATGCATAAGACGACTCGATGTGATCCGGTTCTAGGCGGTTATGTGTGGTTTTTCTAATTCAGTGTGAACAATATATTCCATGATAGTGTAGGTCTGGTTACATCCTTTAAAAGATAACTGTTACTGTCTATTTCTATCTTTTCTCTGTTATGGAGTCGTTACTTGCTGTGTATGCACCTTCTCCTTGTAATATTTCTTCGTTTCAGGGCTTGTATAATTCACTAATAATGGGCCCTGTTTTGATACGATGGTACCCATCAATGAATTAATACATTGTCCACCTTTGGCCAGGTGTCTATCCAGTTGGGAAAAGCGACAAGTAAACAAGAGAGTTATGCCAGCCTATTGAACAAAAGTTAAGTAAGATCACATAATATTTCCTTACTGACTGTTGTTAATTTCTGTTAGTATTTCATCATTTTTATCTACGTTTATTGATAATTTAAACGTTACTTCTTCAGGATTTTCGTCCAGTTATGGATCTCGGATGTTCGGTTCCCACTTCTGGCACAAAAGGTATTTGAGTTCCATTGTAGGCCTTCCAAAATTTCCACAATGCAAGGGCACGGTCTCTTCCTGGATTTTTTTGAGATGTTTGAAATAGTTTTTCTCTAATTCCTTCAATGGTTGGGATGAGGAGGTCCTCCAGTTTCTTCTTGGTACGACTTCTATGTGTAACTATTATTATACAGGACTTTGTTTCAATTGAATAATGTACTGCGTTGGATATTTTTATCCCAGTCATTCCCCTATCTAGTCTCATCCTAACTTTTAAATCGATTTATCGTTACTACTGTTTTGGAATGTATTTGCCTACATATTTTTACACTGTCTGAATTCCCGTCCGGTATGGTGAAAAAGGAACCTGAAGAACTTTCAGGGTTTTAACCTATATAAGGACTCTATTACACTGAAACTTCATATTATAATCAAATTTAGATTATAAGTCTCCTCATATGATTTGTCTTGTTTTTCCTTTGGGATTACTGTTGCACAATATGACTCTGTGTTTTCCCCTTCCAGAATTTGGAAAAGATTTCCTCCTTACTCTCGACATACGACTCCACATAAAAGTTTGACAGTCCCATGGACTACCATTTCCCTTATGAATTTGTTATTATTAATCTATCATAATTCCTAGAATGGGTTATATTCCTTGATTTCTACAGTTCATGAAAATTTAGATAAATGATTGAAAATGTTAGATTTGTTTAACATTAATTTTCACCACATCTAAGACATAGTTGACTAGACATGGACATTTCCGAATTCAATACTAATACCTTACTAATATATATATATATATATATATATACCTGTGTATGTAATTGCTATAATTTTTATGGTGATGAAGTCTTGAACCTTTCAGAATTATTTCATACGTCTATACATACATACATACATACATACATACATACATACATACATACATATATATATATATATATATATATATATATGTGTGTGTGTGTGTGTGTGTGTGTGTATGTATCTTGTTCCCTGACTGTGTTTTAACCAGTTTACTTCAGCTTCAAAGTATCATTTGTGTAAAACCCCTATTGCATACAATGGATCTGTTGGTAGTTTTAACTTTGCATGCAAGTAAACAATAATTTCTGTGTTACAAGCTGGATTTACTTTGAAACTTGAACTTACGTGTTCATTATTGGAGGCTTGATGTGTACTATAAATACCTACAAGATGTATCCTTCAACATAGATATTGGGATGTTCGACCTTAATCAAATCACACAAACAATCAAGATTTTCCTTACTTAACAGAATGAATCAAAAAAACAAAGTGTAGTCAGTAGTTTATCACGTTGTGAGGGTAAAATCTTCTATGAAACTCGTCTTACTAGTGAAATACTCAATGACCTTAGCATTCACACAACACTCTGTATCAATAAAACAAATCCATTCCTAGCTCAAGATAAGGAAGTATTTAGTAGGTCTTTCCCTTCCATATCATTCGACTAGAATTTATTCATAGAAATCAAATTATAGAACATAGCAATTACCCAGAATTTATTCATAGTAGCAAACAAATTGCAGATCATAACATTTAACGAGAGAGAGATAGAATAGCATATATGAATCAAATTGCGGGTAGACAAAGCGAACAACCACGTTCCTCCCAACCGTAGAATAGGGCAGCCAAAATCACTTGCCCAATTCACCCCCTAGCCTGACAATGAATCCATTAGGGCAAACTTGAAATCTCCTCTTCAGCAATGTCCTTCAATTCAATAGATCCCTCTTGCCTCACACTCATTCAGTTTTCATAACAACAAGGAAAGGAAAATCATTAGTCTCTTTCCCAGCATACTTGGCAGTGTCCCGCCTCCTCACATATGCTTATTTATCAATTTGCCTAGGTCTTTTTCCCTCCCTTGGGAATTTTCGCAGCTTTCTAAATCCCTGATTTTCAGGGGCTTCCAATGGCCAAATCATTGATTTTCCACTTGTAAAAATCAGCCTAGAGGTAGTTCCAACATGTTTGCCTCTCATGGAGTCATGGTCAGCTAAAATTTAACATGGTTGTTCCATTTGTCCCCTGCAATCAATATAAAATATTTTGTTCTCATACAAGTGTCACAGTCAAATAGTTAGTTGGGACAAATCAAATCTCTGCCCAACAGTCATAATTATTTATTACAATTGTTAAATTCAAAATTCAGAATTACCATAAATGGCAAAAATTTTCCAATTTCGAATTTACTAAAAACGGAATAAATTTCTAGCAACTTTAAATTCCAAAAATATTTGTATTTTTGGGGATGTCACAAAGACAATGCACTTATTCTTATGGAAATCAAATATTATATTCATTATTTGATTAGTTCAAATTTTAATGTTTATGCTTCACATTTTGAAACGATCAATATCATCAAAGGAAGCGTTCAAACCAATAATCTAATTGATGTCACGAATCCTCTTATGATGTGTTCCCCATTGATATATCCATTTCATCAAAGTCATGGTTTGCATCCTAATTTTTATGACAGGATCTTTGAATGGCTTGAAGATTCATATCTAAAAAATCTTCATAATAAAGATAAAGTTTTGCTTGCTTTGTTTCTACCTAAATATCTAGGAGGTAAGCATTACATGATTTTTTTCGATCCTCCATGTGAAGAAATTGATGAACACTTGAAGAATTGTCAGGATGATGGGACACTTCAGCCTTAGTTGATGGTTATGTCAAGTCCCCATAATATTGACAAGTTTTCCAAACTTACTTACACTCTTCCATGCCATTATAACCCATATCATGACTAGATTAAAGAATGGTTGGAGGATTCATACATCAAGAAGTTTCAAAAGAATGGTAAGGTCATGCTTGTTTTGTTTTTAAAAGAATACATAGGAGGTAAGCATGACATATTTCTTTTGTATCTGCAAATATTACATTCTTTTATTCTGATTTTCGACTTTCTATGCCTTGCAGGATTGAAGATTCTCTTGTAGCTGCATTGGAAATACAATTTTACTTAGCGTTTTGATCTATTTCATAATTTAGAGTAGGTTTCCTTTAGTTTTATTTCTCAATATTTCTTTTTGTAATAATGAAGTTATGAACACAAGTGGGTACACCAAGAGAACCATAATATGAATGTTGTTAGGGAAGTCCACTTTAAATCTTTTTGTCTCTATTTTTCGTTGAATATTTTTTTTCAAAAACGTAGTATCATCATGAAAATTTTAAATGGAAAGTAAAGAGATAAGTAAATTTGAACTATCAATTCAACCATGACCCAAGGTGCCATGAGTAGGAATGCACTCATCTTAATAAGGATTTTTTTATTTTATTTTTAATAATAATGCTTGCTCAAAATATCATAGCATGCATCACTATCTTAAGAAAAGAACTTGCTCGCACATGATATTTTATATGATTTAGTTCTTCCTTTATTTTACAATGAGATGCTAGTGAATCCAACAACTCAAGTTTATCTTTGGTCAAAATCATATCCTGGAATGTTTTCTTTTGCTGTTTTGATTTTGTGTACTTGTGATTTTGAATCCCATTAATAAAATTTGATTTGGTTTGCTGTGTGTTTTTTGTTTTCTTTGATTGCTTTGAATAAGTTTTCTTCTTATCTATCTTTTTGAATCAATATATTTTTTTATCAAAGAGCGATTGTTGAAGGAAGCATTCATTTTAAGACTTGTGTTTTTCAAGCAATTTGAAATAATTCAAAAAGGTCCTGATATTAAGATATAGCTCAGACAATTGATTTTTAAGTCAATTGTCACTTTGATTTTGTCCTCAAATTGTCCCTGCCAGCGTATTACACCAGAGATGTGGTTTAAATATTTGAGAATTACGATGATCTTTAAACTTTTTACGTCGTCCATATTCTTAAGGAATCACTTTTAAGTGCTTCCCCATTCTCTAGATGATTTCTTAAAGGAAATCTAAAATCTCTAAACCATGATAAAACTTCCAGTTTTGAAAGCAAATAAATAAACATGATCAACTATTCACATGTATTGCAATTAACCTCCAATATCACCTTGCTCTCTTTGTGTAACAACCCGCCCATTTCGTACAACAACAACCTCTCATAACAAGTACAATTTTTTTTTTTTTGTGCGTGCATGTGTACAAGGGTAATAAAGACATTATACTCTATGTCGCAACACCACGGTGAACATGACGCATGCAACTGCGACAACAACATAATGACCTAAGATGCACATCAAGCATCTGGAAGCAATGAACGACAATCAATTGACAAAAAAAAATAAGACTAACTACCCACTCATACTACCCTGCAGTGGTTAGGACCTCCAGGACACATAAGCAACGCTCAAGCCCAAGTTCCCATCGATTTTGACCATTTAAGGTCTCAGGGATGGCGACTGTTTTGAGGAGGTGTCTACATCCCACCCGACACAAGCAAACCAAGAATACTAAGCTAATGACAATCATCCTAACAACCCAACACACCCAAAATTTATTACACAAGTAATTAGAACCCTTACAGTGAGCAAATCTAAAACATAGTTGGGTCATCAATGTACCCTCCAATTAATCCTTAATGTAATCCCGGTTGGGAATGACGTGTAAGACATTAACACTTGTTACTATATAATATTTAACCAGTAGAACTGGTCATTCCCCGAAATGATCAGTAGAGAAAGTATCAGAGGCTAGGCATTAAACTTAAGATCAAACATGGTGATTGGATTGAAGAGATGTAACCTTTACTCACTATACTATTATAGCATTTCCTTGAAAGTAATATATTCAATCAAATTATAAGACATTGACAATTAATAAAGCGAATAAGACAATTAACATGACAATAACATAACCATCAATATCACAATTAACAAGGTTATCTACAATAAGGAAAATTTCAATAGTGAATCATTATTAACTCATTAAATTACTCACTATTATTACAGTATTGCTTTGGAAGTGTACATTTAATCAAATTACAAGACATTGACAATTACTATAGCAAGTAAGGAAATTAACATGACATTAACATAACCATTAATATAGCAACTAACAAGGTTATCTACATTGAGGCAAAATGCAATAGTGAAACATTATTAACTTATTAAATTACTACAAATATTAAGGGGTCGACTGAGAAGGATAATTTCTCTAAGGCCATAATGATTCAATGAGTAACTAATACCATATCTCTAAAATTAGATTCACTTCCATAAGCATTAATGAGTTTTACTGCCTTAAGTAATAAATGAGAATTACTGCGAGGCATAATAAAAATTCAGAGGTAAAAGTGAAATGCCACAGAATCCCATTTCGTGTTGTCTAATATATGTGAGAAGTTGTGGGTAAGTAATGGTGAATTACCAAGACTGTAAAGCTAAGGGGGGGCGGGGTGGGGGGATGCACAATGGCTGCCAAAACATCAGAATTACACAAGGGTGTCAACAATCGAGACTATTGTTGAAATTACATGTGGTTGTGCCTATTACATAAATTAAGAAGCAGAGTTATTATATGACGAGGCTGTAGTTTAAGAAAGAAAATTGATGTCAGTAACATTCAAATGAAACCATCATTTCGTTAGATCATTTCCAGTAAACATTCAAATTCTATCTGTTGAAAATAAAGGTCAACCGCACAACAATTCTCAGTCGCCAAGGGCGCGACTATCACACAGTGAAAATTCATCCCACGCACAATCATGATCGCGGCCCTAGGATAGTTAGAGTGCAGCTATCAAATCGCTGCCAACCAGTAATTAAAGGGAAAATTGCAGAGACCCGTGGCCCCAAGAAAACACAGAGGCAGGTGTCACAGTAGTACAATCATAGAGGGAATTATTCCAACAAATCGGGTTTACAAAAGCGGAGGTAATAATAAGACGGCCATTACACAGATTCGAATAGAATAGGATAGGATGGTACATCCATTACACGATACCAAACCGCAGAAGTAATTACAACGAATGCACAAAACGATTTGCCCAGGGAGGGATTGAACAGTCGTTTCAAAAACCATTTGCATAGTTGTTATTATTACAGCCTTTACTTATATACGGTTTGGCAGGGGAATGTATCATACAACCATTACATGCAGAGGATTTTGCAGAGGAATGACCTTACAGCTGTGCATAAATGTGATTGGTAGAGGAAAAGGTATATATAACAAATTTATACTGATCGCAGAGGTGAAGGTGTAACATCAATTACATAGATGTGATTTTAACAGCTCGCTTGAAGTGAAGGTCATAAATAAACAAATTCGAGAGGTGGCATCAATCCAGCGATGAGACCAGGGGGAAAATTCACCCCAAGAATTAACACAGGTATAAAATCGCCCCAACAATTTTGCCCGGAAAAGTCAAGAAATCGCAAACATAACTTCCAACAGTAAAATGTTTTCATTAAAAATATAGAAGATGTCAAATTCTATCCATAAAATGCTTTCATCCAAAAATCGCAGATGTCAACTTCCAGCCATAAAATGTTTTCATTAAAAAAAATCACACACAAAACCTCTATTAATAAAACAATTTCAATAAAAATTGTGGACATAACTTCAATAAGTCTGTCCCTAGCCAGAACACAAATGGTAAAATGTAGACACGAGATTAATTTTTTTTTCCAGCCAGAATACCCATCCAACGCAGACAACAGTGAGAGTGCAAGGACCCAAAGTAAAAGGGTCAGGGAATGGTTGCAGGGATAACCAACACTGCGCAAGAATTCCATACAAAGAGACACTTTTGGCTAGAAGGCGCAAAAAACAATCGACCAAGGACAATAACAGAGGTAGACAGTTGACGAGATCCTCCTTCGCTCATCATCCTCGCACAGAAAAGTAGGGCTTTGAGATCCATAGGTCTTTTAACACTACGGCGACGACCGTAGATCAAGCTCCTGGTCAACTTCTCAAGTGAGGACTAGTGAGCTAGGGACGAAGGCTAAACCACGACGAAGGTCACAAACAACACAGCAAGGTGGTCACAACATGCGGGAAAATGAAGGTCATGGGAAATCAATCAACCAATCAATCAGCTAGGATATAAAAATTTCAGTCAAGAAACTAGACAACTAGTTTACCTACCATGTGAACAAGCAGATCCAAATCCTAAATCCTACAACAATCTACCAATCAAATGAGGAAAGTGTATCGTTTCCTATTCGCCTGCTCCGAGTGTCATCTGCGCACTCCGTGCAACTCCCGTTCGTCGACCGTCGAGACTTCACCGGTACCTCCCAGCCAACGCTAGGGGTACTCTCCTTCCCCCTTAGCCCCTCGAGCCATAAAGGGGCCACACACTATCCATAGGTTTCGTCTAGATCCCAGCTTGCCTCGCAAGGCCGAGCTACCACTCCTCTCCGAGCTGGGTATCCCAACTCCCACAAGTAAATAAGTCAAATCGATATTTCTGCAGCGTAACATTACGCAAAACATCAGATTCCTTTCATCCTTCTCCTTCCTTCATTTTATAGTGTTTCGAACTTCCTTTCTTTCCTAAATCTCATTTAATTAAAGTTTTTTTTTAAAATATATTCCTAAAAGTTCCTCTCCGTACAAGTGTCACCCATCCCCTTCATTCCTCCATTAATTAATTTCTTTAATTAATTAATTATCTTATTTTCCTCACCCACCTAGAGTCACTCCTAGAATCACTCCTATGTGTCCCCAAATTCCCTTACAGGTTTTAATTGCTTTCCCTATCATGAAGTTGCTAATTCTGTTTAAAATTAGAAGGCTCTTAAATGGTAGATTCTTTACTAAGTTGACTTTTCGCTTTTCCCCTTAAGTTGCCCTTTTTCCCCTTTTATGTTACCTCTTTTCCCTAGTTTCCTAGTTTTTTATTTTTATTTTTCCCTCTTTTTCCTTTTTAATTAGAACTCAAAAAGGCAGGTGTGGAATTTAACCCCTTTTCCCTTTTATCATTAATTAGTATTTTTTTTTTTTGAATTATCAAAGAGATAAAATAATTAATTCCCCCTTTTACATTTATTACCTCAAATTTTATTTTTATGAATAACTTAATTTCTTACTCCCTTCATGTTACAAGATTTAATGAAGGTCAAAATTATTATTTAAGTTATTTTTATTGTTATTATTTTTACTACTAGTGTAATTTAGACTTAGGCCTTAAATTTCGTACTGGGTGACATTTAATTAGGGAAATTGATTTTTTTTTTAAATTACATAACATTTTATTTGTCTTAGGGCCATCTAGGTTTATCCCTCTATCATCAACAACGCGACGTGCCCTTCAGGATGCACTATGTGCTCCAAGGGTGCCACTCGCCTCTTGATTGATTTGGTCGACATCAATAACCCCTGGAGTCAACACTCCACCAGGTGAACTTGTGGGAGACTAAGGGATTCTAAGATATAAGGCCCCCGCCTTATTGTGTGTCTGTTAGAATAATCATGAGCGACTGTTGCAGTCTTCCCTCATGGCATCATGGGTCCTCTCGAACTAGGTAATCATTAACCCACATTTCGAGCCACGACGGGATTGCTAGTAGGCTATGGCAGGGCTAGTGTCCACACCTCTCCCTCAACATCTCTGGTAGTTGTGTGTGACCCCTTTACTCCATATGTGAGTCTAGTCGACAATATATCGTCAACCTGCATCATCAACAAATCATGTCAGAACATATCCATATCATATCACCCAGCCAGATGCACTAATATCATAGTAAAACAATCAACCCCAATGGCACACTCCCTTACTTGATCCAGAGTCCAAGGGGTTCCATCGATGCCTCTACATACTCAAGGTCCAAAACCCTATACACTTAGTAAAACCAAGTCAATAGCCCCTTTCTATGTCAATGTAGTAAAGAAACTTGTCATCAACCCATAATGCATCATAATCAAAATCAAAAGTTTTAATAGCATAAAAATCCGGATCACTTGCGAGAAAGTGTCCTCAAAGAATAAGTTTGCTCACTGCGCCAGAGCGGGATGTTACATACACCCCCTCTTGGTCTAAAATTCATCCTGAAGTTTCACAGTATAATGCCGAAATAAAGTATATCACGGTATCATATGTCTATCTATCAAACAAAAATGAAAACTGCTGGCACATATCATATGCATCCTCCCAGGTCGCCGAGTGAAAAATATAATTGTCCCACTGGACCTTCACCTGATCTACCGTTCGACATCATAGTTGTTGAACACGATGATCCAAGATGCGGACCGGCTCAGCCGTGAGCACCCCCTCGTCCGATACCTACAAGGAAATCATGTCAATAACATGTGTAGGATCACTAATATAATGTCTTAAAATAGATACATGAAAAACATTGTGCATACGCCTCAAGGAATCAGGAAAGGCTAGTCGATAAGCCACGAGCCCCTTTCTCTCCACAATATCGAAAGGTCCCATGAACCTAGGAGAGAGTTTATCTCCCTTCCCAAACTTGATCGAACTCTTATGCGGTTTAAACAGTAAGAAGACTCGATCGCTGACCTCGTAACTAGAGTCGACGCGGTGCGCATCGGCATAACTCTTATGTCGATCATGTGCTTCTTTAATCCTTTGTCTTATTGTTTGAATTTTATCTTCCATTTCTTGGATCACTTCTGGTCCCACCAGGATCTTATCCTCAAGCCGATCCCAACTCAAGGGCGTCCGACACAGTCTCCCGTAAAGAAACTCAAAAGGCGCCATCTTAATGGTGCTCTGGTAACTATTGTTGTAAGCGAACTCCACCAGTGGCAAGAATTCTTCCCAACACTTTTTTTGGTCCATCAGGTACATGTGCAAAATGTCCTCCAAGGTTTGATTTGTTCATTCGGTCTACCCGTCAGTCTTTGGGTGATACGCAGTACTAAAGTTAAGTTGGGTTCCCAAGGCCTCTTGGAAACTCGTCCAAAATCGTCTAGTAAACATCGATCCTCAATCGGATATAATCCTCTTAGGAAACCTCACAATCTCACTGATGAAAACTCTAGCTATGTCAGGTTCCTGATACATCATACTTACAGGAATAAAGTGAGCACTCTTTATCAGAGTGTCTACTACTATGAAAATCGAGTCATGTCTACTTACCGTCAGTGGAAATCCAACCATGAAGTCCATCGAAATAACCTCCCATTTCGATTTTGAAATAACATGTGGTTGTAGTAATCCTGCTGGGTGTCTATGTTCAACATTTACCTGCTGACATTCTAGACATCTGGGCACATAGTTGACTATGTCGGCCTGCATTCCCTTCCAGAAGAATAAGGGTTTAAGGTCTTCCCTCATCTTCGTGACTCTCGGGTGAGCCATGTAAACTTCTCTATGAGCCTCACTTAAGATCAACATCCTCAACTTGTCGTTGGGCGGTACGTAAATCTGACCTTTAAACCTCAATAAACCATCACTATCAAATGAAAATCCCTCAAATCATCATACTATCATTGTATTTTGTCCGATAAAACCCTCGACCTATTTGTACCAGTCATTGTCATGCTGTAAAGTTAGAATCTTTTCATGTAGATTCGTCTTAAATGGAAACACCAAAAAGATGTGTGGTCTCTGACTTAATGCATCCGCCACTCGGTTCACTGTTCCTTTTATGTAATAAATCTCAAAGTCGTACTTGCTAAGAAATTCCGACCAACGTCGTTGTCACGCATTCAGGTCGCTTTGCGTAAATATGTGTTGTAGTCCACAATGGTCAGTCTTTAGTTCAAATTTTCGTCCAACCAGGTAGTGTATCCAAACCTTCAAGGCATATATGATGGCTAACAACTCCAAATCGTGCATCGTGTAGTTCTCCTCATGCCTTCTCAATTTCCTTGAAATGTAAGAAATCACTCATCTTCCTTGCATCAAGACCCTGCCTAAGACCTCCTTGGATGCGTCAGTGCATACCAAGAAGTCCATGTCCTTGTCAGGGATATTTAGTATTCGTGTTGTTGTCAACAATTCCTTGAGCCTCTGAAATGCTTACATGCATTTCTCGGTCCATACAAAATTCTTGTTTTTCTTCTGCAACTCTATGGTCAGATTTGCTATCTTTGGAAATCCCTCGATGAACCATCGATAGTATCCTACTAAACCCATGAAGCTATGCACTTCCGGGACATTCATCGGCACAGGCCATTCCATAATATCCTCGACCTTTGTTGGATCCACGACGATGCCTTCGTTGGAGATGACATGCCCTAAGTAGTGAATATTTGATTGATAAAAAGAGCATTTGGACAACTTCCCATACAATTGGTGCTCTCACAAACATTGTAGTACCAGGCGCAAGTGCTCGTCATTTTCCTCCATCGTTCGAGAGTAGATCAAAATATCATCAATGAATACTTGGACGAACTTGTCCAAGTACTCACAGAACACCCCATTCATCAAACTCATAAATACCCCTAGGGAGTTTGTCAGTCCAAACGATAAAACAGTAAACTCATAATGTCCAAACCTCATCTTAAAGGCGATCTTAGGGATGACATCCTCCTTGATCCGCAACTAGTGATACCTTGATTGCAAATCGATCTTGGAGAACACCGTTGCACCCTTCATTTGATCGAACAGATCATCAATTCTTGGCAATGGATACTGATTCTTGATTGTAGCCTTGTTCAGTTGACGGTATTCAATGCGGAGCCTCCACAACCCATCCTTCTTTCGTATGAAAATAACAGGTGCACCCCATGGTGACACACTAGGACGTATCATTCCCAAGTCCAGCAACTCCTTCAGTTGCATTTTCATCTCTTGTAACTACGGGGTCGACATCCGATAAGGCATTCTTGCTATCGGTTAAATACCCGGTTTTAGGTCTATGGTAAACTCCAATTCCCTCTCTGGTGGCATCCCAGGTAACTCCTCCAGAAATACGTCTACAAACTCTCTCACCACTGAAAGGTGTTCTAGACCTTCTGCTACTCCCTTTTCGTTTAACGCAAGGATCACATAAATCTTACATCCCTTGTGCATGCTCTTCTAAAGCTGCAAGGAAGTAATGAACCTCAAGGAAATTCCCTGGTTACGCCCTACAAGCACACATCTCTGTCCCTCGTCATCGACCAAGCTCAACCATTTCGTCTTACAGTTGAGTATCACCTCATGCGATTCCAACTAGTCCATACCAATCAGGACATCATATGACCCTAGGATCGTGACTTACAGGTTGGCCCTGGTGACAAACTCTCCCAAGTTAAGGATACATCCTGTAATCTTTCCTCCAACCTTTTGTTTGGATCCCGAAGCCATCTCTATGAAGATAAAATCATCCTGTTCGACTTCCTTTACCTTAATCCTTTTTAGCACTGCACCAGAAATGAAACTCTCGGTAGCACCAAGATCTATCAAAATACTAAGGGTCTGGTCAGCAACGGTACCTGTCATCTCGAGCACTGTCGACTGATGCTCTGCCTGGAGGTTATTCACCGCTGGATGAATCCGATGGGCCTTGCCCATATCTCCCACGGTAGCAGGTCCGGCTGATCCTAATGCTCTAGTCCTCCCCACAGGGTAGTCGCACTGGTAGTGTGGCTCCCCACACGTCCAACACCGCTTCTTCGGCCCAGTACTCCTGGTACCCAAAGTAGAAGATGATGACCCGCCGGCCTGGAACCCTACTACATTCTGCTGAATAGGCCTAAACTATTGTTGTTGCAGTCGATGCTCCTGCTGATGTTGTCATCCCCAATATGGTGTCTGCTGCTGAGGCATCGATCGATGAGGTGTCGTAAAAGTGGATCCTCTTTGGAAGCCAAGATATCCCAGCATATGTCTAGCTGGTGTCTGATGTTGTTGTGCTCCAGATGAAACCTATCGTGATGGTCTCGTCGGGGTCCTGGTCTGACCCCCGCTGATAAGATCCTCCTCTACTATGAGGGCCTTCTGGACGACATCATGCAAGGTTTGAGGCATCAAAATCCTAACCTTTGCATGTAGGTTGTTGTTAAGGCCGAACATGAACCTGTTGACCTTAAGTTTCTCAGTTTTAAGGTGCAGAGCATACTGGAGAAGCTCCATAAAATGGGCCTCGTACTCTGGCACCGTACGACCTCCCTGTTGTAAGGCATTGAACTCATTGAGTTGACGCTCAATGAATTCCTCTGAAAGGTACCTCTCTCGGAACCGTTCCTTGAACAGTTCCCATGACACGTCTTTGATGGCAATGTTCAGCTACGGTAGGAGTGTCTTCCACCATAGAAGAGCACTCCCCTTCATTTGGAAGACCACCATGTGGACCTTCATGTTGGAGGTATAATCGCGAAGTGCGAGGCACATCGCCATGTTCTCCAACCATGCCTCGGCGGCTGCACCGTTCGGGGCACCAAATAACTCAGGAAATTTGACCTTCTTGAGTTCTCAGTGAATGCTTCCAGTACCGACCGGAGCGCATGATGGAACCTCAGCGGGTGTCGACGCCCTGGCCTCATCTCTGTCCAAACGACTGATCAGTGCCTCGGACATGCGCTGAAGTGCCTCGGACATACGCTGAAAAGATCTCATCATTCCAGCTACATCACCATCTTCTATCTATTCCTATCCTAGAACCTGCTCGTCTCCCTGGGGGTTAGACCCCTTCGGCGTGGATGCTACTAGAGGTGTCACGCCTCCTCCCCTAGCACCTCGTCGTCTTCCTCTGTGGCGTCCTCTAACCATGATTACCTGCACACACACAATTCAACTTGATCAGCAACAGTATAATCAATCATATCAACTAAATTCGTAGCAATCCTAAGTTGCAGGTTGAACCTCGCTCTGATACCATATGTAACAGCCCACCCGTTTCGTACGACAACAACCTCTCATAATAAGTGCAATTTTTTTATTTTTATTTATGTGTGTGTGTGTAAAGGGTAATAAAGACATTATACTCTGCATCGCAACATGAAGACGAACATGACACATGCAACTATGACAACAACATAACGACCTAAGACGCACATCAAACATTTAGAAGCAATGAACGACAATCAACCGACGGAAAAAAATAAGACTAATTACCCGCCCATCCTACCCTGCAGTGGTTAGGACCTCCAGGACACATAAGAAACGCTCAAGCCCAGGTTCCCATTGATTTTGACGATTTAAGGTCTCAGGGCTGGCGACTGTTTTGAGGAACAAGGAGGTGTCTACATCCCACCCGACATAAGCAGACCAAGCCTACTAAGCTAATGACAATCATGCTAACAACCCAATGCACCCAAAATTTATTACACAAGTAATTAGAACCCTTACAGTGAGAAAATCTAAAACATAGTTGGGTCATCAACGTACCCTTCAATTAATCCTTAAAGTAATCCTAGTTGGGAATGAAGTGTAAGACATCAACACTTGTTACTATATAACATTTAACCAGTAGAACTGGTCATTCCCCGAAATGATCAGTAGAGAAAGTATCAGAGGCTAGGCATTAAACTTAAGATCAAACACGGTGATTGGATTGAAGAGATGTAACCTTTACTCACTATACTATTATAGTATTTCCTTGAAAGTAATATATTCAATCAAATTATAAGACATTGACAATTAATAAAGTGAATAAGGAAATTAACATGACAATAACATAACCATCAATATCGCAACTAACAAGGTTATCTACATTAAGGAAAATTGCAATAGTGAATCATTATTAACTCATTAAATTACTCACTACTATTACAGTATTGCTTCGGAAGTGTACATTTAATCAAATTAGAAGACATTGACAATTACTATAGCAAGTAAGGCAATTAACATGACATTAACATAACCATTAATATAGCAAATAACAAGGCTATCTACATTGAGGCAAAAAGTAATAGTGAAACATTATTAACTCATTAAATTACTACAAATATTAAGGGGTCGACTAAGAAGGGTAATTTCTCTAAGGCCATAAACATTCAATGAGAAACTAAGACCATATCTCTAAAATTAGATTGACTTCCATAAGCATTAATGAGTTTTACTGCCTTAAGTAATAAATGAGAATTACTGCGAGGCATAGTAAAAATTCAGAGGTAAAAGTGAAACGCAACATAATCCCATTTCGTGTTGTCTAATATAGGTGAGAAGTTACAGGTAAGTAATGGTGAATTACCAAGACTGTTAAGCTGGGGGGGGGGGGGGACAAATGCACAATGGTTTCCAAAACATCGAAATTACACAAGGGTGTCAACAGTCGACACTGTTGTCGAAATTGCATATGGCTATGCCTATTACGTAAATTAAGAAGCAGAGTTATTATATGACTAGGCTGTAGTTTAAGAAAGAAAATCGATGTCAGTAACATTCAAATTCAACCATCATTTCATTAGATCGTTTCTAGTAAACAGTCAAATTCTATCCGTTGAAACTAAAGGTCAACCGCACAACAATTCTCAGCCATCGAGGGCGCGACTATCACACAGCCAAAATGCATCCCATGCACAGTCATGATCGCAGCACTAACACAGTCAGAGTGCAGCTATTAGATCACTGCCAACCAGTAATTAAAGGAACAATTGCAGAGATCTGTGGCCCCAATAAAACATAGAGGCAGGTGTCATAGTAGTACAATCGTAGAGGTAAGTATTACAACAAATCAGGTTTACAAAAGCAGAGGCAATAATAAGACGGCCATTACACAGATTCGAATTGCAGAGGATAGGATGGTACATCCATTACATGATCCCAAAACGCAGAAGTAATTACAATGAATGCACAAAATGATTTTCCCAGGGAGGGATTGAACAACCATTTCAAAAACCATTTGCATAGTTTTTATTATTATAGCCTTTACTTATATACAGTTTGGCAGGGGAATGGATCATACAACCATTACATGCACATGATTTTGCAGAGGAATGACCTTACAACTATGCATAAACGCGATTGGTAGAGGAAAAGGTATATACAAGAAATTTATACCGATCGCATAGGTGAAAGTGTAACATCAATTACATAGATGCGATTTTAGCAGGTCAATTGAAGTGAAGGTTGTAAATAAACCAATTCAAGAGGTGGCATCAATCCAGCGATGAGCCCAAGGGGAAAATTCGCCCCAAAAATTTCACCCAAAAAAGTCAAGAAATCCCAGACATAACTTCCAGCAGTAAAATGTTTTCATTAAAAATATAGCAGTTGTCAACTTCCAGCCATAAAATGCTTTCATCCAAAAATCGCAGATGTCAACTTACAGCCATAAAACATTTTCATTAAAAATAATCGCACACAAAACCTCCAGTAATAAAACAATTTCAATAAAAATTGTGGACATAACTTCAATAAGTCTGTCCCTAGCCAGAACACAAATGGTAAAATGCAGACACGAGATTAATTTTTTTTTCCAGCCAGAATACCCATCCAATGCAGACAATAGTGAGAGCACAAGGACCCAAATTAAAAGGGTCATGGAATGGTTGCAGGGATAACCAACACTACGTAAGAATTCCATACAGAGAGACACTTTTGGCTATAAGGTGCAAACAACAATCGAACAAGGAGAATAATAGAGATAGACGGATGACGAGATCATCCTTCGCTCATCATCCTCGCACAGAAAAGCAGGGCTTTGAGATCCATACGTCTTTTAATGCTAAGGCGACGACTGTAGATTAGGCTCCTGGCTGACTTCTCAGGGAAGGAATGGTGAGCTAGGGATGAAGGCTAAACCACCATGAAGGTCACAAACAACACAACAAAGTGGTCACGACATGCGGGAAAATGAAGGTCATGGGAAATCAATCAACCAATCAATCAATTAGGCTATAAAAATTTTAGTCAAGAAACTAGAAAACCAGTTTACCTAACTCGTGAACAAGCAGATCTAAATCGTAAATCCTACAACAATCTACCAATCAAATGAAGAAATTCTATCGTTGCTTGTTAGCCCGCTCCTAGTGTCACCCGCGCGCTCCCTGCAACTCCCGCTCACCGACCGTCGAGAATTCATCGGTACCTCTGAGCCAACGCTAGGGGTACTCTCCTTCCCCCTTAGCCCCCCGAGCCGCAAAGGGGCCACACCCACTATCCAGAGGTTTCGTCTAGCTCCCAGCTCACCTCGCAAGGCCGAGCTACCACTCCTCTCCGAGATGGGTATCCCAACTCCCACAAGTAAATCAGTCAAGTCGATATTTTTGCAACGTAACGTTACGTAAAACATCAGATCCCTTTCATCCTTCTCCTTCCTTCATTTTATAGAGTTTCGAACTTCTTTTCTTTCCTAAATCTCTATTAATTAAAGTTTTTTTTTAAATAAATTCCTAAAAGTTCCTCTCCGTACAAGTGTCACCCATCCCCTTCATTCCTCCATTAATTAATTTCTTTAATTAATTGATTATCTTATTTTCCTCACCCACCTAGATTCACTCCTAGAATTACTCCTAGGTGTCCGCAAATTCCCTTATAGGTTTTAAAGGCTTTCCCTATCATGAAGTTGATAATTCAGTTTAAAATTAGAAGGCTCTTAAATGGTAGATTCTTTACTAAGTTGACTTTCCGCTTTTTTCCTTAAGTTCCCCTTTTTCCCTTTTTATGTTACCTCTTTTCCCTAGTTTCCTAATTTTTATTTTTTATTTTTCCCTCTTTCTCCTTTTTAATTAGAACTCAAAAAGGCAGGTGTGGAATTTAACCCCTTTTCCCTTTTATCATTAATTAGTATATTTTTCTTCTAAATTATCAAACAAATAAAATAATTAATTCCCCTTTTTACATTTATTACCTCAGATTTTATTTTTATGAATAACTTAATTTCTTACTCCCTTCATGTTATAAGCTTTAACGAAGGTCAAAATTATTATTTAAGTTATTTTTATTTTTATTATTTTCACTACTAGCGTAATTTAGACTTAGGCCTTAAATTTCGTACTCGGCAACATTTAATTAGGGAAATTCTTTTTTTTTTAATTACTTTACTTGTTATTTGTGGGTGAAATCATGAAGGTGGGTTACACTTTTGCTTGTTTTATGACAAAAAAAACTGTATTTTCACAAGTTATTCAACTTCCGACATATAAAAGTATTTTTTTTATTTAGAATTTCACTTTACAGTAAAAACAAAACTT